>OY856409.1:275804057-276404057 GCA_963693085.1 Alisma plantago-aquatica | reverse complement strand
AACCACTCTAAATCCCCTGTCTCCTTCTTACTTTTTCATTTGTGGTTGTTTGAGTTAAATAATTGTTAAATTAACTTTAAAACCCTATTCACCCCCCTCTAGTGTTTTTTCAATTATACAATCGCTGCAACACCTTACACAGATTGTAGGTTGAAGTAGTTCTTTAACTTTCCATTTCACTTGGGTCACACTGATGTGCGACTAGGCACCGCTCTTTTCTTGTGATTTCATAAGCTAGTTATGGACATTCATTACCAATGTGATATGGGAACTATAGGGTCACACACATAGGAACTCATCTAGAAGAGGAGTTTGATCTTGAACGATATTTGAATTGATTACTAAAGTGTTGCAGGAATAAAGTGGATGACAAATATCATGGAAGATCTATATGCTAAATTGTTTTAATTTAATGAATGTAATCAATTGTAAAATTTGTACAAGTATATAATGTACAAGTACTTAGACTTCATGTAAATCAAGCGTTAGATCTTCCCTAACTAAACACCAAACTTAGATAGGTCATCCCCTTCAATTGTGTCATATATGCACACTCATACACACACTTAATGTCTTTATTTGAAACATTGAAATAGGGTCAATCTCGGTCGACAAAATCCTCGACCGAGACACTCTCGGTCGACAAACTCCTCGACCGAGAAAGACCCAGGTAGCCGTTAGACACAGCTGACAAGGTAGTTGGCAGTTGGAGTTGAATGTTGCAAACACTTGATCCAGAGAGCCTGTCGGTCGACAAAACCTCGACCGAGTAGGTATCTCAGTCGACAATTTCTCGACCGAGATGGACTCTGACAGCAACTGCAGAATTAATTAACTAGCCGTTGCTAATGCAAATAACTTATACCTAACGGCTAGTTAAGCACTTAGAAACCTCTAGAAAGTGTCTAGAATGTTCTTAAGCACTTGTAGGTCATTCCTATAAATAGGACATGCCTTAGGACACCTAAACTCACTAATTCTACACTTGAACAATCTTTGAGCATACTCTTGCATTGGCAACCTGTTTTGAGCAATTGAGCAATACTTGCAATTGGCTATTCTTCACCTTGCTCCAAATTCGTGTCCTATAGGCTAATATCTCCTACCCACAACAATCACACTTCCATATACATTGGTTAGGATATCTACACACTTGATATAGGAAAATCAAACCTTGTGCTTCAAAGGATAAGTTGTAATTTCCATTTTCCTTTCTTGTTCACTTTCATTGCTTGTACTCTCCTTGCTACTCCTAGGTTGGAGGCTACGGATTGGAGAGGGTTGTGATCTTCTTGGTGAAGAAGGAGACTTTGAACTACTTCAAGAAGGCTGGTGCAACGGGAGGTTACTTCTAAGAGGAAGGCTACTTCAAGGGGGATCTTGGAGTTACTTCAAGAAGGCTACCTCGAGTTGGTGCATCTACTTCAAAGTGAAGGTTGTTCAAAGAGGTGTAAGAAAGTATTGTATTTTGTGTAATTCCTTGTGAAGGTAATAAAATTAATACTTTCAAAATCCCGGTTGGGTAAGAAACCGAGTAGTGGACTGACTGCCTTAGTATTTGCTAAGGTAGGAACCACTCTAAATCCCCTGTCTCCTTCTTACTTTTTCATTTGTGGTTGTTTGAGTTAAATAATTGTTAAATTAAATTTAAAACCCTATTCACCCCCCCTCTAGTGTTTTTTCAATTATACAATCGCTGCAACACCTTACACATATTGTAGGTTGAAGTTATTCTTCAACTTTCCATTTCACTTGGGTCACACTGATGTGCGACTAGGCACCGCTCTTTTCTTGTGATTTCATAAGCTAGTTATGGACATTCATTACCAATGTGATATGGGAACTATAGGGTCACACACATAGGAACTCATCTAGAAGAGGAGTTTGATCTTGAACGATATTTGAATTGATTACTAAAGTGTTTAGGTATTCAATTCATGTAACTAATTCCTTGATTGACTGACTAGGACTACCAAACGACCATCTCACTGTGTGAGATGGCAGTTTGGGTAGGTAGACAGGCATCTAAAGTTGGTGAGATGACCATTTGGGGTTCAGGCTGGTCGGAGCTCGATTTGGCTAAGTTCTGCCCATGAACCGACCAGTTCAATGTGATTGAACCAACCAACTCGACTCAAGTCACCAAACGGCCATCTGGGTGAGTGAGATGGGCATCTCGCTTGGGTGAGATGACCCGGTTGAGTCGAACGATGGCTTGGGATGTTTCCTGAATAGTTTTAGTTGTTCTTTACTTGAGGACCAAGGAAATTAATATGAGATATTAATTGGATTCAAAATAGCCAAATTCGATTCAGATTGGAAATTGGCAAAAAGCCATTTGGCAGTGCGAGATGACCGTCTCGTGCACCAGACGACCATCTGGGTGTGCAAAATTGCCATTTCGGCTGTCACAGATTGAAAACTGTTGTGAAAAATCAAGATCTCTTAGTTCTTTCCACTCTCACTTTTAGTCCTACATTGACTGGGGACTGGGAACCCTGGCCCTCACCCCTCCTATTTATAGAGAGCACTGGGGGCTTTCCAAGACAAAACAACTACATAGACGATAGAGAATTAATCACTCCGATAAGTGTTGTCCTCTCTGATTGTGGAAACTAGGAGAGCCCATGCAAGTCCTACCTGAATAGGGAGGGATAGCCATGGGAGAGAACAACTGAGGGTTGTCGTAGTCAGAGAGCAGGTTGGTGACTAGTACACCAATGAGGAGGACAACTAATTCCTATCCATTCTAGGTGAATGACAAGAGTTCTAGTTGGTCTGTGTGGACTATTCTAGAGGCGGGAGTCCTTTGACTGCTATTCGGAGAGCAAAGTCAACCTGCAGTCTATGGCGAGACGAGAGGAGTCACTATAGAGGTTGCACAGACATTGTTCATGGTGAAGACTAGGAGCTACATAGCCACCGTCTAAGAGCACCTTGTTAGCATTTGCAAAGAAGCAAGTTTTGTTGTTGGACTTGCTCTAGGACCAGGTATAACTTGCTAAAACCATCCTTCCTATTTCATAGTAGTTGACGTGATCTTGTTGTATTGGGGAATATAGATAGATATTTTTTTTTGTTTCCACTACTATACTCTATGCCCATATTTCCCTACAGTGGTATTAGAGCCATGTCAATTTACTATGTTTTAGGATAATTGATATGATTAGATTTTGGTTTTATCTTTTCTTTATTGCATACAATGTGAATACTTGAACTGCTCTCATATGCGTATCCGATCAAAGATTACATAATCCCAAACTAATATATATATATATATATATATATATATACATATATATATATATATATATATATATACACACACACACACACACACACACACATATATATATATATATATATGATATATATGAAATTTACACATGTCACCCTAAAAGTGGTTTTGATGGTGGTTGTGTAGCGTGATTGTGGCCTAAACCCTAAATCTATGGGTGGTTGGATGGTTTGGTTCTTGTCTATCTTGGTCTGCGTATCGAGCCTCTACCCCCTCTTCCCAATGTAAAGTTAGTGCTTTCCTATCTTTTCTCCCCTTGAATGTAACTCGAGGTTTCTCTTATTTAATGTAATAAAGTAGCAATAAGATAGTTTCCTTTAATGAAATGACGTGAAGATGTTCATCGCCGGTTGAGAAGATCCATTCGTGAGATGAGCTGATCGTCTAGAGGTTCATGAAAAGAGGATGAGGGAACCAGATGACTGCTTGGTGGGCAAACTGACCGACTAGAAGAAGTCCATACATCGGTTGGATAGGAGGCCAGACGACCATCCTTGGAGACCTAGTTGACCGTTTGGAAGGAGTCCAAACATTGGTTGGATAGGAGGACCAACCGACCGGCCAAGAGGCAAGACGACCGGTTCAAGGGTTGAACCGATCTACCCAGATTGACAAGTACATATTTACATCAACTGCATGTTCATACATATGATGTGATGATAAACCTAGGTGGTAGTAATTCCTTGTGGCTCCAAAGAATTACAAGTAGACATGGCCATAACCATCACTTTTTGTCCTTTATTGCATGTTACGTTGTGGGATATAACATGTATGTGATACGTACTATATATGTGGTGATTGGATACAATATATGTATATATTATAAAAATCCCTCAATCAAACATATTAAGTCTAAGATTCTTTCCAATAGAAATACACATGAAAAACTTGATCGACCAAGTGTAGATTTGCAAAAAGCATGGTGCACTATTTATCTCATGGAAGTGTGATGGCAGGTATGTAGATTTGCACAAAGCATGGTACATATCTATCATAGTGGCTATTGGGTCGGGTTTAACTGGTGACCTAGAGAGCCCAGGCCCAGAGCCATGCAGATGATCATGGAAAGGTGTTGCACATATCATCTATCCAAGAGTTGCATATGGTGCAATTGGCAAGTTGGCCTACCTAAATAGTTAGGTTGTGGGTGATCGGAAAAAGTCGACTCATGACTTGATGAAATATGGATCTTGGCTCAATAGAAAATTATATGCTGCAATTTTCTGAATTGATACTTGAGGGTTTTCAATTTGAACAAAATAATGAGAATGATGATTAATTAAATACCTAATTGTTATCACCTAAATTTTAACCAAATCGAATCAAAATTGAGTTTTTGACAAAATTGCAAACTCTTTTATAGAATCAAATGGTCACACCAAACAATCACTTTTCTCTACGTTCGGTCCTTGAAAAGGACAAACTTGTTGGGAACAACTTCTACGACTGGTTCAGGATGCTGATAATTATTCTCACGCAAGAGTGCAAGCTCTATGTCCTGGAAACACTAGAACCAGAGGAACCAGCTCAAAATGCTCCAAGGGTTGATAAGGATGCTTTTAAGAAGCATACTAAGGATGTTGTGGATGTCAAATGTCTGATGCTTTTTTCAATGAACCATGAGTTGCAAAGGCAACATGAGAACATGGGAGTGATTAAGATGGTCACACATATCAAGAACATGTATGAAGATCAGGTAAGACAAGAGAGGTTTGATGTCTCTAAGGCATTGTTCAAATGTCATATGGAAGAATGAGATCTAGTAGGTCCTCATGTGCTCAAGATGATTGGGTATGTGGAGAACCTAACTAGATTGGGATTCCCCTTGGGCCAAGAGTTGGCCACTGACACAATTCTATAGTCTCCTCCAGAGTCATATAGTCAGTTTGTCATGAACTACAACGTGAAATACTTTGACAAACTATTGATAGAGTTGTTGGGCATGTTGAGGACAGCTGAGACACAAATGAAGAAGGACAAGCCCAAGTTTGTGATGATGATAAAAAAGACAAAGGGGAAGTCTAAAGGTAAAGACAAAGCTAAGAAGAGTTTTAAAGCTAGCAAGAAGCCCAAGTCTTCAGATCTCAAGGAAAAAGGTGGAGTAAAGAAACAAAGAGGCGATTGTCACCAGTATCACCAGCCTAGACATTGGAAGTGAAATTGCCAACTCTGGTTAGAGGAACTAAAGAAGAAGAAGGATGGAATTGAGGCCTCCACTTCAGGTATAAACAACATAAGATAAATTTTATTACTTCTTCATTTTGGTATATGATACCAAATAGAGATCTGACAGACTACTATGTAGGATCAGACAAGAAGTAAAGGCTTTCATGGAAGGACAAAGATGGACAAGGTGGAGCAAATGTTGTATAATCTAGAGTGTACATTTAAATTTATCTTAGCCTAATGTGCATGTAATAGAGTTACTAGAACTGCTATTTCATTATGCCATTAGAATAGAAACATTTTCTTTATTCATCTTGTATGGACAAGGATGATTATCAATAAAGGGTCATTGGTGTTTCTATTTTAAAGATATGATCTTGCATGGCATTGGCCCTAAAACATCTTGTGATATTTATGCGAATGATCCAATGATGAATGTTTATAGTGGTTCTACTACAAGATTATAATTGATAACTCAAGACTATCATTAGCATTAGTCATCTTGTATGAATTTGAGAGATGCATGTCTAGAATACATATTGATGTTGATCTAGATTCCCTTGGTTATTGAACCTAAGGAAACGTGCAAGTCTTATTCACACACAGTATGACATGATACCCTTCACTAACATAGTGGGAGGATAAAGCTTTCATTAGACCTTGTGCAAATGATTCATGAATATCTTATGGAAATAATGCTATGGATAATTAACTAATACCTCATTTTCATTTATTGGTGACATGATGATGTATACCAAATGAAATGAAAGTAGAAATCTCTTAAAAATGTTCAAGGAGAATGTAAATGAAGTATGACATTGATGAAAGTATTAAGATACTTTGATATATGATCAAATGTTGAAATACTTTATATCAATACCTTGAGTACCTTTAGGAATGAATTGTGATAATGTATCACAAGTCAAATCCATATGAACATTAGGATGTGTCAGAATGAAGGAGTTATGCTATGATGAGTCATGATATAATTATCAATTAATTTAATCTTCTTATATCCTCATAAATATATATATCTATCAATAAATAATGTATCAATTGAATGGTTTAAAAGGACATCATATATGATATGATTTGGGAATATCCCAATAGGTTTAAAGGATAGAAACCCACCTTGAGAAAGTAGTTTCTTGAGAATGTTTATCTATAAACCATGATAGTTGAATATTACTATTGGTCCCAATCTGGTAACAAAATTGTTTTGTTAACAAGATAACTGAATTCCTAAATAATCAGTGGGAGCTAAGGTAGAACTCAAAATGTTTGAGGTCAACAATATGGGTACAATGAGAACAATGAGAATCACAAGTTGTTGTGGAATCTCAAGTTCATCATGTAATACAGAACAAAATATTCTAGTAGAACACGTCTGAGATTGGCGGATTGTGAATCCAGCAATTTAGATGGGTTGGTCATATAGGATGAGCCAACTAGTCAACTAGAAACCTTTTTGAGCTATATGGGATCCATGTAAGCTAACAAGGTAGGACCTTGCTAGCGCCACCTAAAGAGGTAACACCTAAAGGGTGTAATAGGGTCTTATGATCAAGACCTACATGGGAAACATCAAAGGACAAATTGGTTGAATAAATCAAGTTCAAGTTGTTTGACATGATAGAAAATCATTTACCAATTGTCATGCTTGTTGTTGTAGTTAGAATGGACTATGATATTTTTCATATGAAGATGGAAATTAGATTTCTTAAGGGAATACATTAGAGGATGTGTATGTGACACAACCTAAAAGGTTTCATAACTTCATGAATGAAAATTAAGTCCATAAACTACAAAGTTCAATCTGGGATTGAAACAAGCAACTCAGAAGTGGGATCTTTTGACTTGACAAGATAGTCAAAGAGTTTGACTTGAATCAAGACAAAAGAAGAAATCTATATTTACAAAAGATTTAATGGGAGCATATATGAATATTCTACATGATCAGGAATAACATCTCAATATTGTGAATGTCGAGAACTGGCATGAAAACCACCTTTAGCAATGAAGGATTAAGTGAAACATCTTATGAGATAAGGATCAAGACCTATGAGATAGTTGTTTAAGGTTTCTCAATGGAAGTTTAAGCACGTACAATAGTAATGTGTTGAAAGAGTTCAACATGGAAGGATTCAATGAGAGAGAATTAGGATTAGTCTCTCATGAACCCTATATTCCAATTCTTGTGAAGAATGGGAATATCATGAATAATATTCCATTGGTCAGTCCATTAGTGGATCTTTCATGTAAGATATTAGTAAGCTTATCCCATATAATCTTGTATGTATTGGACATGACAAGATGATATAAATTCCAATAAAGGTTATTTGAAAGTCATTAAAAGATATCCATTAGTACCTGAGAAGTGACTAAGGATAAGTTGCTAGTCAATGATGATAGCAATAAAAGGGAAGAGACTGATGTAAAGGGTTACATCGATGCAAGCTTCCATAAATGACAAAGTGATCGCAAAATTAAAATTTGTTTTGATTTAAAAGAATAAGTGATGATTAGTTGGAAAGGTTCTGAACTAATAGCCATTAATGCTAATCTACAACAAAAGCTGAGTATACTTGTGTTGTGAACACAATGTGATACTATATGGATCTAAAGTTTTAAAGGATGAAGTTATAGATGTTTGAACCTTTGATAACTCAGTAGAAATAGTGTGACAACAATGGATCTAATTGTTAGGAAAGGAATATCGTATACCATATTACCATGGTTTCATCTCAGAGTGAAGAGATAAGAAACATGCAATATACCAACTATAAGCAAAGTGTTGCTAACCCTCTATTTTAGCACTAGCACAATAGAAGCATGTTGGACATGTTTAGATCACTAAGGATAAGATCCAATGGTGATTGTCTCTAAGTGCAAGTGGGAGTCTGTTGGTAAGGTTTTCCTGTAGAACCAATCATATGATGATTGACAAGGCATTATTACATAAAAGGATTTGACTAATAATAATATATATGAAGGCAAGCTTCCAATTCATCTATTTCACTCAGTTAGGAGATAATGAGGATACAAAGTGAATGTCTAGAGAATAATGTTACTCAATGACACATGTCTTCAAGTATGTGCCTTGGAAGAGATGAGATCATACGAATGTTAAAAGTACACATTTACATTCTCATTATGTTCATGATCGGTTGTTATTGTGGAAGGTTGATAGACAACAATAACATATAAGATCAGATTGTGAGTTGGTTGATGACTAAGTCTCATTAGTCATGATATGTCAATATCAAACCAAGCACATAGATACATGTTATAGAATAGTATATCGGATAGACTCACATTGAGAGTGACACATGGTTTTGTGGTCACAATCATCTCTCATAGTGAAGGTGGTGTTTGTGATTCTTAGATCTTAAATCACTGCACTCGTCACATGTCATTGGGTACACTTTGACATCATCAAATGCAGTCTTGAAACATGGGTTGTTATAATTGTGATGATTAGGTGACTTTGACACATGGGGATAGATTATGAGTGATAGATATGTGATTTGGACCTCCCACGAGAGTATTATATCCTGGCCACTTGATTAGCGAGACTGAGAAACACATGTGAATGCACATGTGAATCAATATATGATATTGAGGTCACATTATCTTAGACAGTCTGCTCTTAGTTCAAGAAAACATTGAGAGGATGACCAACCATGTCTCAAGTTCATCCTGGATATTAGAGATAAAGAAATTATACAATCATTGCAACACCTTACACATATTGTAGGTTGAAGTTGTTCTCCAACTGTCCATTTCACTTGGGTAGCACTGATGTGCGACTAGGCACCACTCTTTGCTTGTGATGTCATAAGCTAGTTATGAACATTCACTGCCAATGTGATATGGAACATGTACGGTCATACACATAGGAACTCATTTAGATGAGGAGTTTGATCTTGAACAACAATTGAATTGATTACTAAAGTGTTTAGGTATTCAATTCGTACAACTGATTGCTTGATTGGCTGACTAGGACTGCCAAATGACCATCTCATTATGTGAGATAGCTATGTGGAATGCCATACATGTGCCTCAAGTTGGTGAGATGACCGGTTGGGGGTTAGGCTGATCAAAGTTTGATTTGGCTAAGTTCAACCCATGAACCAACCAATTCAATGTGATTGAACTGACCGACTCGACTCAACTCACCAAATGGTTGTCTGGGTGAGTGAGACGTGCATCTCTCTTGGGTGAGATGACACAGTTGGGTCTAATGAAGGTTCGAGATGTTTCCCAAATAGTTTTGGTTGTTCTTTACTTGAGGAACAAGGAAATTAATATGAGATATTAATTGTATTCGAAATAGCCAAATTCGATTCAGATCGGAAACTACTAAATGGTCATTTGGCAGTGTGAGATGATCGTCTGGGTGTGCAAAATGGTCGTTTCGACTGTCGCAGATTGCAAACTATTGCAAAAAATCAAGATCTCTTAGTTCTTTCCACTCCCACTTTTTGTCCCGCATTGACTGGGGATTGGGAACCCTGACCCTAACCCCTCCAATATATAGAGGGGTACTGAGGGCTTCTCAAGGCACAACAACTAAATAGACAACAGAGAATCAATTTCTCTGACAAGTGTTGTCCTCGCTAGTTGTGGAAACTTTGAGAGCCCAGGAAAGTCCTAACCGACTAGGGAGGGATAGCCACGGGTGAGAACAACTGAGGGTTGTCATAGTGGGAGAGCTGGTTGGTGACTAGTATACCAACGGGGAGGACAATTCCTTCCTTTACATTCTTGTTGAATGACAGGAGTTCTAGTTGGTCCATGTGGACTACTCTAGAAGCACGAGTCCTTTGACTGCTGCTCAGAGAGCAAAGTCAACCTGTAGTCTGTGGCAAGACCTCATGAGTCACTACAGAGGTTGCACATACATTGTTTGTGGTGAAGACCAGGAGCTGCACAACCACCATCCAAGAGCAACTTGTCAGTAGTTGCAAAGAAGAGAGTTTTGTTGTTGGACTTGCTCTAGGACCTAGTATAACTCACTAAAACCATCCTTCCTATTTCATAGTAGTTGATGTGATCTTGCAGTATTGGGGAATACATATAGATAGTTTTTTTGTTTCTGTTGCTATACTCTGTGCCCGTATTTCCCTACAATCTTTTCTTGGAGTGATAGATGTCCTTTGTGTGTCCAATCTTTCCGCAGTAGGTGCACTTGGGTCCCTATCCTCATCCCCAACCATGTCCTCTAGTATTCGCAACCAATGCTTGGGGAAGCTTGGATGCATCACTAAGAGGCATGCAAGGAGAGAACATCTCAAACTATGAGAGATGAGCGTAGTCTTGGTCCATGAATGGGAGTGTTGTACATAGAAGTAGAAGTTGGGGAACAACATCATAGTAAGGGTTGATGCATTTGAGGATGTAACATACTAAAATTTTAGGTACTAAAGCTACACTGAGCATGTCTTCCCCCTAAAATGAGATCATTGCTAAGTGGCCCTTCCTTCAAAGTTCAACTCAATTATTTTTAACAACTACCATATTTCTTGAACTAGTCAGTCTCTAATTGAAATCTTATCTCTAATGAAGTTGTTCTTATCATTTGATCAAATATTTGCAAGCCAGTACCTAGAATTATTTTTCCTGAGTCACTAATGTCATTTTGCAAATTCAAATTATTTTTTCTTAAATACCTTGGTTTGGCCATTGATCTAGCACTCTCAACCTCACAAATAATGAAATTTGATCAATATAAATCATTAACCATATTAATATCAAGTTAGTAATTCATTTGTAGTATTTGCTAATCCTAGTTCTATGGAATTTGAACTTGTGCTTAAAATCTTATGAAAGTTGGGTTTTCCATTTAAAAGATATACCTATAAGAAGTATTGAAAAATATAGGTTTTGGGGAGTAATTATGGAAGACTAGTGTCTTCCTCCTCACAATGGATGCTATGTCGGTTACGCAAGCAGTTCCCCACAACTTTACCTTTAGAGTCTGCAAAGGACCAAAAACCACCCCTCTCCTCTGAAGTTCTCTACCCCGATGCTACTCAAGCAATGGACTTCTAACACCCACCACCATCAATGTTCTATATAGACCCCTAAAGAAATGGTGTTGATGGCCATTATGGACTATAAACCCCTCATGACCAATAACCTACCCTACAACCTTAGATCAAAGTGCCTTACTCACTCCCCTACCTTCCCTCTTCATATCAAAACCCCTAGATGTCATTAACCCAAATGTTTCTTCTTCCCCTACACCTCTTCATGATTGCATCTTCTCAATGCTAGGAAACAATGACGATCTATTTGTCTGAACATGATTGTGTGTTGCCCGCAAGGAAATACCCACACAACATCAATTGTTTTCTTTATCCCCTCCTTCTCCTCCCTTCCCCTCCTCCTTGTTAGTGGGCACACCACCCCTAAACCCTAGTCTTCCTGTGGCCCTATATTACTCATCGACGTCACCAGTGATGAGCAAGCCAATGCCAAGCCTGATCTATAGATCCCTGAATTTAGTAATAGAAAGTTGATCCCGATCAAACTGCGACCTCAATTACCCTAGTCGTGCACAACACCACCGGGATCCAACACACCTCGCCAGCCTTGACCCCCACACGAATTTCTCCACCATGCCACTGACCCTAATGCCTCCTAGATCTAAACTACACACTGCAGCCATGGCCCCTTTGTACACCAAACTCCCATGCCCCAAAACCTCCGGTCTGCAACTCGGCATATCAGACCCAATGCCACCGACCACCCTCGCCAGTCATGAATCTCGATGACCTACAACTCCCTATTTTTTATGCCACAGACTCAGACCCCGATCGATCCCCTCTCCCCTTTGCTCCATATAACTTCATCTCCGACTAAAGAAACTGCCACCGCCACCATATATCTCCTACAACCCTGCCAACCTCACTACTAGTCTCTCTAATTCCTCTTCCAACTCAACACCTTATACGAGACGAAGGATGACCGTTGGAGCAGCCACACCAGTGTTGTAGTGATACCCTCACAAAACAAGAGGTCTGGTGACCTGTTACCTCAAGGAGAAGTTGAGTCATGGTTCACCTCCAAGGAAATTGGGGTATACCCACGATCAAAGACTGACCAGAATTAGTATTTCAATCAGATTAACTGATCAAGAGAGCATTGATGCGATACCTACCTCTTCATAAATTCTTGGAGCCACTTTGTGATTATAAAATTCTCAGAGTCTTGAATAATTGAGGTATTAGATGTTCTATTTCATTGTTGAGCTATTTTCCCTCTTGATGGACACACATATATCTTGATTCGTGGTGAATTCCTTTTAGTTTTGAAACTATTATTTATTCTTGAAAGTTCACCACTCGAATTTTGCAATTGATGAAGTATTATTGATAATATTTGGCACTAGACTTTATCTATTGTAGTTTTGACTCCTTGTAGACTTTGGTCCCTCAGGCTTTGGCCCTATAGAGATATGGCTCACTTGAGTTGGGCAAGTACCCCACAACCCTGTGTAATGGATATGGATTAGTTGTCCCCCAATTAACTGGAATAGATAATAAGGCACTAGTGTTGTTCTCTCCAAGTGTGTGAGAACACAAGGAACTTAGCCCTAGAAATGATATGATAGGAAGGTGCCAAAATTTGTCATATAGAATATCTTGAAATTGATATACTTTTTGAATAGCTTGGTTAAATGTTGCATACTTGAATTATTGAATCTTACTTAGTGATATTCTTATGAAAGATTTGCTATCTTGAAAGTGATATTAGAATTTCTTCTTGTTAACCTTTAGTCCACAAAATAGTCATTTTCTAACTTTTATTATACAACTAAATCCTATTTCGTGCATAGTTCAATGATTGGATTTAGTACCAGCTTTTGCTGACCTTTATGTTTTCCCTTCAATGGTGTCCATGTGTGGTTTTGTTCCCTCTGGGAACTCATGGGCAAGTGGTATATGGAAGAGCTTGAAGAGACATGCATGGGTAGTCCTCCATTGAAGAGTAGACATGGATGAGTTCTTACTCTTAAATTTTATAATAATATTTGTAAGCTTCTGCATCTCTGATGTAAATCATGATTGTAATATAGACGTGTTTATACTTTTGACACAATTTTGTAGATATTTGATCGTAAAGATCGAATGTTTACAACATGGTATCAGTGCCATAAATGATCAACATTCATGCATGTCTCATAGAAATTAGGTTACTCAGGAACATAAATTAAGTAGTGAGGACTTAGATAAATAGTTGGAAACATATCCTAGTTTTACTAGCCCTAACTACCAAGGATAGAAGTAAAAGCATAAGTGGCCATATATGTACCTTATCCTAAAAGACTTGGAATATAATTCCATCATCTAGTAGATTTTGAACTCTCTATCTAGGCATGGACCTATTTTGAGTTAGGGATGAAGGAAATTTTTTAGGTGTATATATATATATCTACTTTTGAAATGAGGTCTAGTAGAACATCACTTTGACCCCTGGGTGTACAAATGTGGTAGAGTACCCTAGATTATATCCATAGTTTTGGACATCCACAAATAATTATATACATGGAAAATAGAATGAATAAATAACATTAGTCCTAAATTCATTTGAATTTATATATGATAAGCTTCCATTTTGAATATTAAGGGAAAAAATATTGATAATCTACAAAAATGATTAGTATATTCCCATTTATAATTGTGTAGTTACACCTTTAAAAAAATCTAAAGAAGCTATGACACTAGGAATGAATTAAACATTAGATTCACATAAATAGGAAATTGAGGAAGAAAAAAAGATTGGGGTGGATTAAGATGTAGTTAATAATATGTTGGATTTGAATAAATATAGTGAACTTCCATATACCTTAAAGACGTAATGTGACCTAGACATCATAGAAAAATGAAACACAACCTTACTTGAAGTTGGGAAAAGTGAAATATATCAAAATAAAGTCAATAAAGCATTTCATAGATATATGTGGAAATAATATTAAAAAAATAAATTGATCAAATATATATATATATATATATATATATATATATATATATATTTATATTTATATTGTTAAGACCTTGAAAAATTCAATAATTAGAGATATAAGTGTTCAGAATACAATATTAGATACATACAAATAGGAAATAGAAAGTAAAGAAAAAGAAGAAAGAGTCAAAATTTGAATCCAATCATGGGTTAAAGTTGTAATTAATAATTGTTAGAAAGAGAAAAAATATTAGGACCCATAGATTATTAGATCCTCAGCTACATATAGAATTTTGAGGGAGTAATATGGAAATGAGACCATAAAAATAAGGTACAATATAAAAATTACTCAAACATTAATGACAAATATATTGAATTAAAGTTGATAGGGCATTGATAATTATAGCTTGACCAAGAAGCAGGTGGTATAACTCAAAACTTGTGATAATAGTAGTTGGGACTCAAAATTTGTATATTTCCACTCTCATGTTAGAATATATGCTGGAAGTCATATTGAGTAGTCAAAATTAAGTACTAACATCAGAAATAGATATTATTTTCAAGTAGGACTTGAACTTAAATCATTTTGGCAACTCCATAGAGGTAGTCAAGGAATTGGTTGGTTACCCTAAGTAAGACCTAGCCTAATGGAAGGAGAATTTGAATTGTGTGTTCTAGTTGAAAATGACATCTGATAAAACAAGAGTAGTATGTTACATATTTTATGGATTTAATCCTAGTGGAAATAAGGATGTATGTAGGATTGGATTTCGGTGATGAAATCCATTTTAAGGGTGGAAGAGTTGTAACATACTGAAATTTTGGGTACTAAAGCTACATTCAGCATGTCTTCCACCTAAAATGAGATCATTGCTAAGTGGTCCTTCCTTTGAAGTTCAACTCAATTATTTTGAGCAACTACCATATTTCTTGAACTAGTCAGTCTCTAATTGAAATCTTATCTCTAATGAAGTTGTTCTTATCATTTGATCAAATATTTGCAAGCCAGACCTAGAAAATATTTTTCCTGAGTCACTGACATCATTCTGTAAATTCTAATCATTTGTGCTTGAATACCTAGGTTTGGCCATTGATCTTGCACTCTCAACCTCACAAATAATGAACTTCGAATCAATAGAAAGCATTAACCATATTAATATCAAGTTAGTTAATTTATTTGTAGTATTTTCTAATCGTAGTTCTAAGGAATTTGGACTCATGTTTAAAATCTCATGAAAGTTGGGCTTTCTATTTAAAAGATATACATAAAGAATTATTGAAAAATATAGGTTTTGGGGTGTAATTATGGAAGACTAGTGTCTTCCTCCCCACAACAGGCGCTCTGCCGGTTACATAAGTAGTTCCCCATGACGTGACCTTTAGAGTCTGCAAAAGACCAAAAACTACCCCTCTCCTCTGAAGTTCTCTACCCCGATGCTACTCAAGAAATAGACTTCTAACACCCACCACCATCAATGTTCTATACAGAACCCTCAAGAAATGACATTGATGGCCATTATAGACTATAAACCCCTCACGACTAGTAACCTACCCTACAATCTCAGATCAAAGTGCCATACTCCTCCTACCATCCTACATCCCATTGAAACCCCTAGATTTCATTAACCCAGATGTTTCTTCTTCCTCTTCACCACTTTGGGATTGCATCTTCTCAATGCTAGGAAACAGTGATGATCTATTCCTCTGAACATGACTATGTGTTGCCCACAAGGAAATGGCCGCACACCTCCTCCTCATCAGTGGGCATGCCACCCCTAAACCCTAGTCTTCCCATGGCCCTACATAACTCATTGACGTCACTAGTGATGAGCAAGCCAATGCCAAGCATGATCTACAGATCCCTGACTTCGGCAACAGGAAGTTGATCACAATCAAATTGCCACCTCAACTACCTTGGTCGTAGCAACACAATTGGGATCCAACACAACTCACCAGCCTCGGCCCCTGCATGACTTTCTCCACCATGCCACCAGCCCTAATGCCTCCAAGATCTGAACTGCATGTTGTAGCCATGGCCCCTTCGTCCACCAGACTCCCTTGCCCCAAAACCTCCAGTCTGCAACTCGGCGTTTCAGACCCAATGCCACTGAACTCCCTCACCATCCATGAATCTTGATGACCTACAACTCCCTATTTCTGATGCTACAGACTCAGACCCAGATCAATCCCCTCTCCCCTTTGCTCCATATAACTTCATCTCCGACTGATGCAACCACCACCTAGCCACAAACGATGACATGAACCCTCAGTCACCCATCTGTCCTCCACCCTAGTCTTCACTTCACACTCCTCTTTAGATTTATAGAGCTTCATCATCATCTGGTGAGACAACACCACCGCCGACAACTTGCTTTGCCTCCATCAGGAAACTGCATACAAAATCATTTGAAACCTTGTCGACTTCCCTCTCCTATGGTTCTAAGATCCTAGATCAGGGATATGACACCTTCGAGAAAGCTACTGATCTCTCTACCTCTGTGAAGGTTTCTAAGGCTAGACGGAGTTGGACAACATCGGGGAACTACGATGGCCACTACCACCTTGTCTCAAACCTACACCCTCACTACAACATTTCCATATATCACCTACAACCCTGCCACCCTCACTGCTAGTATCTCTAATTCCTCCTCCAACTCAACACCTTGTACGAGACTAAGGATGACTATTGGAGATGCCGCACCAGTGTTGTAGTGATACCCTTAAAAAGAATGAGGTGTGCTGACCTATTTACTCAAGGAGAAGCTGAGTCACGGTTCACCTCCATGGAAATTGGGGCATACCCATGATCAAAAACTGACCAGAATTAGTATTTCAATCAGATTAACTGATCAAGAGAACGTTGATGCTATAGCTACCTCCTCATAAATTCTTGGATCCACTTTGTGATTATACAATTCTCAGAGTCCTGAATAATTGAGGTACTAGATCTTCTATTTCATTGTTGAACTATTTTTCCTCTTGATGGACACACATATATCTTGATTCATGATGAATTACATGTAGCATTGAAACCATTATTTATTCTTGAAAGTTCACCACTCTGATTTTGCAATTGATGAAATATTTGATAATACTTGGCACTGGACTTGATCTATTGAAGTTTTGAGTCACTGTGGACTTTGATCCCTCGGGCTTTGTCCCTATAGAGCATTGTCTCACTTGAGTGGGCCAAGTACCCCACAACCCTACACAATGGATAGGGATTAGTTGTCCCCTAGTTAACTGGAATAGCTAATAAGGCACTAGTGTATTTCTCTCCTAGAGTGTGAGAACACAAGGCACTTAGCCCTAGAAAAGATATGATAGGAAGGTGCCAAAACTTGTCAAATAGAATATCTTGAGATTGATATACTTTGTGAATAGCTTGGATAAATGTTACATACTTGAATTATTGAATCTTGCTTAGTGATATTCTTGTGAAAGATTTGCTATCTTGAAAGTGATATTGGAATTTCTTCTTGTTAGCCTATAGTCCACAAAACAGTCCTTCCCTTACTTTTATTATACATCGAAATCCTATTTCGTACATAGTTCAATGATAGGATTTAGTACCAAATTTTGCTGAACTTTATTTTTTCCCTTCAATGGGGTCCATGTATGGTTTCATTCCCTTGGGAAATCATGGGTAGGTGGTAGATGGAAGAGCTTGAAGAGACATGCATGGGTAGTCCTCCATTTAAAAGTAGACAAGAATGAATTCTTACTCTTAAATTTTGTAATAATATTTGTATGCTTTCATGACTATGATGTAAAGCATGATTGTAATATAGACTTGTTTATACTTTGGACACAATTTTGTAAATATTTGATGATAAAGATTGAGTCTTTACAGAGGAAGAGGCTAATTAGAAGAGTCTCCAACTCCTTGGTGATTTTTTTAGAGAGAATGTAACGTCCCAGGATTTGAGGCCTATGATAATATGATCTTAAAAGGAATGATTGGACTACCCATATCACCAAGTTGCACCTCTTTTTCCGGGAGTCCATCACTAAAGAACTCCATAGTTAAGTGTGCTAAGATGGGAGTAGTACTAGGATGGGTGACCAGTTGGGAAGTTGATCTTGGCTTGCGCGTGAGTGAGGAAAAAGTGTGCAGTTAAGGCTAGTGGTGGTCTGTGGGGCCAGTCGTCATTCCTGAAACTCTAATAGAGCCTAGGGCAGTGGGCCTAGGTGTTACAAATAGTATCAGAGCCATAACCCCTCCAGTAGGTGGGACCCACATGGGCATATGGCATGCCAGCCTTGAGCCGTGAGGTCCAGGCATGTTGGAAAGGGTTGTCCATGGTTGACGTAGCCACCCTTGTGCTGATATTTCGTTATCGGGAGCTGGGTGTCCATGGGACATATGTTGGGTCTGCATTGAAATGGGGAAATATTAGGAGGCCATATAGTTGAGCTTTGATGAGGACGTCAAGAGTCCAAGTGGGGGAGATTGTAACATCCCAGGATTTGAGGCCTCAGATAACATGATCTTAAAAAGAATGATTGGACTACCCATATCACCAAGGTGAACCTCCTTTTCCAGGAGACCATCACTAAAGAACTCTATAGTTAAGCATGCTCATCTTGGAGTAGTACTAGGATGGGTGATCGGTCAAGAAGTTGATCCTGACTTGCACATGAGTGAGGAAAAAGCGTGAAATTAAGGCTAGTGGTGGTATGTGGGGCCAGTCGTCATTCATGAATCTCTACTAGAGCCTAGGGAAGTGGGCCTACATGTTAAAGAGAAGGAAGTTGAGATGGTTTGCTAGGGCCTTCATGGTGTCAAAATACATAAACAACAGTTCCTCCCCTTGCTATTAAGAGAAAATACCTAAGTGAAGAACTACTTCATCCCGTCCCACATAGTCTTGGCATTGTGGTACCCCAATACTTGACCACCACCTCTGGCTTCATGCATGCCTAGAGCCATGAGAGCACTTGTTTGTTTTCTATCACCTATGTGTCACCAGAATCGCCATCAAGTCATCAGTGATAAATTTGATTTTACCTTGGGACTCGAGAAATGTGTGGCCAACATTCACCCACAAAAGAAATTTGTTATCGTTAAGTTTAGCAACAAATATTTGTGACATATTGTTGTAAACTATAGTCGGATTAGCAACACCACCCATGATGAAGTGAGTAAAATATTGGATACAATGGCACAATATAAAGCTAAAGAAAAGTATCAATACGTAGCACGGTAGAAATAGAAACTAAAGGTACCAAAATGTAGCACGATATAAAAAATAGAACAAAATTACTACTGGGATGGAAACTCAATCGAAAGAGGAGTAGCACTACCAAAATGGAACTCAGTGGGAAGAAAGAAATACTACCAGAATAAAACTCGGTAGAAATAGGAGTGGCATTACCATAATGGATCTCGATAGGAAAATAGAAAGCTCTATAGGATTAGTTGCACGGTAGGATAGATGAACATACAATCCCTAGTTTTTATATTCAACACTTAGATACGTGGATTAGGGGAATCACATGGACATGAAGAAAAAGAAAAACTTTACCCTTTATTGTTTTGGTGCTTTATAAATCATCATAGTGTGGGTGGCGGGCAATGAGGTGAGAGATTGGTAGTGGCGGGAAGAGGAGTGGGGTGGTGGAAATGGGTGGTGGGTGGAGGCAGGTTCGTGGGTTTTGTGAAGGGTAGAAGTTGTCAGGTGGGAGAGGGAGAGGGAGAAGAAAAAGAAAACAAGACAAAAGAGTAGGGTTAGAACCCTACTTCTGATACCATGTAGAAAGGAGTTTTTACTTTGTAATTGAAAAGAGAGTACATAGCCTCCTATATATAGAAGTGAGGCCACTTACATGGGTTATAGGAGCCCCAATGACGTGTCCTATTATCGCACTAACAAATTCACTCGGGGTTGAAATCCCCGAGTTTTTAACCAAAACTTGTGCAATAATACCACCTGCAAGAGGACAAGTCTTATCGTAGTATAGTTAAGGATCGAATCCTAAGGGACAACATTTTTAAGAATCGTTGCTAGTCTAGTCTAGATCAAGTAAGACTAATATTTAGAACAAAGGTTGATTTTGAGTTCAACTAAACTAATTGCAAGAAAGTAAAGAGCAGAATTAAAGTTGAATCTAGATTAATGATGTGGAATCACTAGGGTGGTCTTGGGTTTCACCACCGCTACGCATGCAAACACATCCTAACACCAAACATCCCGGCAAGATCTAACTATCCAAATAGAACTACTGCGAACCCTCCCGGAGGGATGTTTAGGTTTGTGCAAGCTTCACCTTAGACATCAGATTTCTCGTCACCATCCGGATCACATACTTACAACTCCAAAGATACAGATATCCATGTGACGTTGCGGCCATCCGTAAGGATGTTTAGGCACACAGAAGCGTCACCATGGGCTAGATGGATTGTCCCCTCACGGATCACACACTTACGACCTCAGGGAATCCCATTCTATTTCTAGTCAGGGAGTCAACCATGTTAATCGACATTCAAACCTACATATTGAAGTTCACGAAACATAGGAATGAACAAGATAAATGCACGCATGTGATCAATCCACAAACACATATCGATGATTAATAACGAAATGAAACGTCACATACATTCCATGGAATGTTTAATGAAAAGATATATACGCATGGGCAGCGCAGCTAGTCCCCGCACCCCAATGAAATGGAACTACTCACTCACGATGCGAGGAACAAAAAGAACAAGAGAGAGTGAAGATTCCACCATGATCATGATGTAGAAGATAGTCACAGCTTAGTGAAGATACAGTCTTCTACACCATGTCAGAGCAGATCTGAACGAGGAGCGAGGGACACTGTGATAGACGGGGTAGACCTTCTCTCTCCACCTTCCTTCTCTTCTCGTCATTCTTGCTTGCGGCAGGAAGAACAATCTTTGGAGGTGTATGAGGCGTGGATGCACGTAGATGGATCGTGGATAAGAGTGATGGATCGGGATCCCTTTCTAGGGTAGAGCCTGTATCCAGGAAGCCTGGAGGCATCTTGGATCTGATACCCCAAATGATGACCCAACTGGCCCTATTTATAGGTTCTCCTGGAGTCTTACACGGGTTGGACCTTGTTGCAATTTTCACAATTTTGGGATCCATCGATTTTGTAGTGTGGAGGCCTCTCACGGTTTGGGATTAGCCTACTTCACATGGTTTGGTAAACCATTTGTTCCTTATCGGTTTGGTAAACTGATAGACTTCCCTCACAGTTTGGAAACCGAGAGCCATGCTCACGGTCTTGGACACTCGTGTGGTTTCTCCTCCAGCGGTCTCTACAGTCGGTCTTTCTTACACGATTCTATCTTCACAGTCTTGGGTTACACAATCTTCCTTCACGGTCTTGGGCTTCGGTCATTGCCCTAACATTCTTGAAGAATGATCATCATGTTTCCCTTATGATCTTGCAAACCGATATACTTCTCGTGATTTTGCAGACTCGACATCGTCCTTAGGGTTTTGGAAACTTCTAGGGTCGCTCGCAGTCTTGGGGGTCAAACCTAGAGGACGAGACAGAGAAGGGTGGTTGTAGTGGTAGGATGAGAGCGATAGGTGTGTAGGTGGAACAAGACCGCTGGAGGAGATGAGTAGGTGAAGGTGACGATGACGGTGGTAGGGAGGTTTGATGGCCATGTGAGGTTGTAGGTGTGGAGGAATAGGGTTGTAGGTGATGTTGAGGTGGCGATCTACTATTGAAAGTGAGAAGGACGATGACGGAGGAAGTAGGTGTTCCAAGGGGTCTGGGATCATGAGGGCTCTCATGGTCTTGAGTCCGTGAGAAGGAGGAGTGAGTGAGGGTGCAAGACTTTTAAGATGAGACTGAGTGGCTGGATGAATAGGAGGCGTTGATTATGGATCGGACGATGTCGGATGCTCACGGTCTTGAGACTGAGAGAGCTCCATTCGGTCTTGAGACCATTTGGAGGGTTGATGTTGGCAAATAGTGAGGATGGTGGAGACTGTTAGGAGGCAAGTTGTGATGTGATGGTGGTCATTGATGGAAGGTGAAGTGGATGAAGGGTGTTTAAATGAGGGTAGATCTAGGGTTGAGAGAAGGTAGCCCCTAGTTGAAGATTCATCCTCAATATGGACTGCATGAAATTCATATAAATCTAGTTAGTAATCTTGATAATTCAACCAATTAAGTAAATTTGCATATTATAAGATCCAGGAGATGAAAGTGAAAGTATTGAGTCAAATTGGGTCCAAGATGGTGAATGAATATCATGATGAATATGGATTCGTCAAAACACCCTAAACTTAAACGTTTCTCGTCCTCGAGTAACACAAAATCTGAAACAGTCGCCAAATGAATAATTTCAAATCGTGTGATTCCCTCATCTTCAAATCATGATTGTTTCCTTTTTGTTTAGTATGACTAAGCATCTCAACTTCCTAAGACCACTGAACACATCTTACCATGTCTTCATTCCTGAGTTTGTTTTCCGACATCACTTCTTCCTCACTTTTTCCAACAATAAGCATTTCTAAGAGTTTCGTAAGAGTCCAGAGATACCCGCAGAACAACAAGTGTGCACCTGATCTGACATTGGTGTTTTTTCAGGATAGGGAGAGGCATTCATTGTGCCTTAGGTGGAAAAGGGAGTGAAAGGTGGTATGGAATGAAGAAATAAATCTCTCCTCTATTTGACTTGAGATTTTTATTATATGGTTGCAATTTCATTGAATGCATTTTTTTTGTGTGTGCACATTGGCATCTTTTCTTGGTGGTATGCCCCTATTAAATAGTGAGGGGTATGGAAGAAGTGGATATAGAGAGAGGTAGTGTGCCACCCCGAACTTAGGGTTTGGTACTATTTTGGCTATTTTTGTTTCTTTTTTATGGATGGAGGGGTAAGAAGAGGATAGAAGAAGCGTAGAAGAGAGTTCAGACCAGAATGCATCTTGATTTACAATTCAGTGCACCAGGTCATTCTCTTTATCGTACTCTGCTCAAATAATGACTTGATGAGGATCCGGTGGGGGTTCCATGTTATTGTTCCACTAGTCAGTTAGGAAGCATGATGTGTTTGACCCCTATCAGTTTGATAGACACTTGCCATTTTTGCAGAAAGGATCATGATGTTAGGGTTCATAAGTTTTACAAGATGATTTCAATCGATAGGGTAGTTTCAAAAAGTGGTCCTCTTGAGGATCTGCTTCGAATAAGGAGGGTATAATGATTCAAAAAGCATAGAGAGAGAGAAACTATCCATCTAGGTAATGGATTTTATTGAAACAGAAAGTGTCAAAACTTCATGAAATTTGTATACAATTTCTTTGAAAACTTTAAAATTTTTGAAAATTTTGACAAAAATGCAAGGATGGAATCTTAAGTCTGAAATAGATGGGTGTGGGTGGAAAGTAAAGCACATACCACCCACCCTCCACCTCAAACTTAGAAATTTGCTCATCCTGAGCAAACTCTAAATTTGAGATGGAGGGGAAAATCATGCTGGTTGGACCACCAGAAGTGTTTGCGTTCCAATCAACGTGCGTCCTCCATCTGAAAATCTCAAAAATGAAGACTAATCGGAACTTAAGATAGCATTTCACGATGTGATTTTTATTCAGTGCAAAATTTCTAAAAAGAAAAAAAAATTAGGAAATTTTCTAATTCAAAATAAAAGTAAAAATGAGATTATTGATTGGGTTACCTCTCGACAAGCGCCTTTGTTTTACATCATTGACTCGACATGAATCTTTCAATTTTCTAGTGGATACATTGGATTGGTAAGATCCATCATTGCTTCAGTGCCTATGTCGGTTGAGGTGAAATATCTCTTCAAGCGTTGACCATTGGCCACAAATTCTCCTAATTGTTCACTCCATAAAATGAAAGCACCATGGGGGTAGATGCTCTTAACAATGTAAGGTCCAGACTAGTGAGAACGGAGTTTCCCTGGGAATAACCTCAGTCTTGAGTTGAACAGCAGTACTTGGTCTCCCACTTGAATGTCCTTTCTTTTCAGATGACCATCATGCCAAAACTTTGTGTGTTCTTTGTAGATTCGTGCATTCTCATAAGCTATCATTCGGAGTTCATCCAACTCTTGAAGTTGTAGAATGCTGGTTTGGCCAGCTTTCTTTAGGTCAAAATTTAGCTGTTTGATTTCCCACCATGCTTTGTGTTCAAGTTCTATAGGCAGGTGGCATGAATTTCCATAGATTAATCAAAATGGTGTAGTCCAAGAGGAGTCTTAAAAGTGGTTCGGTAGGCCCATAAGGCGTCATTGATTTTCACTAACCAGTATTTTCGATTGCGGCCTACTATCTTTTCCAAGATAGCCTTGAGTTGATAGTTAGAGACCTCTACCTGTCCACTTGTTTGTGGATGGTAGGGGGAGGCTACCTTGTGTGTTACACCATATTTCCTCAGCAATGCTTCAAATCTTCTTTCCAGAAAATGAGAACCTCCATCGGATATCACAATTCGTGGGACTCCAAAATGGGGAAATAGAATATCCTTGAACATTTTAATAACTGGTTTGGAATTGCTAGTTACGGTTGGTATGGCCTCTACCCATTTTGAGACGTAATAAACTGCGACTAGGATGTAGGAAAATATGTGTGAGGATGGGAATGGACTCATGTAGTCCACTCCCCAGACATCAAAAATCTCGACTTCTTGCCACAACTTGAGTGGAATCTCATCTCTTTTCATAATGTTACCCATTCTCTGACATTTTTCACATGATAGAACAAAGCTGTAGGAGTCTTTGGATATGGTCGGCCAAAAGAAACCACATTGCAAGACCTTCAAGGTAGTTGTCTTAGAACTCATATGACCTCTAACTGGGCCTGAGTGACATTGCTCTAAAATAAGTTGGGCTTCCTCCTCAACAATACAATGTTTGTAGAGACCATCAGTATGGAGCTTGAAGAGGTACAACTCATCCCAGTGATACTACCTCACATCATGCATGAATTTCTTCAGTGCATTCCCGATGCATTTAGGGTGGATGACACCAGTGGAAAGGTAGTTCACATAGTTCGAGTACGAAGGGGTAGATTTTGAAACGTTCATGAGTTGGTCATCTGAAAGAGAATCGTTAATCGAGATCTTCTCAGTTTCTAGGGTGTGGATACGATTGAGGTGTTCTGCCACAACATTCTTTGTACCTTTCTTGTCTCTTATCTCCAAATCAAATTCTTGCAAGAGGAGAATCCATCTGATCAACTTGGGCTTTGCATCTTTCTTTTCTAGCAGGTAACAGATAGCGGCATGATCTGTGTAGATGATGACTTTAGAACCAATAAGGTAGGATTTGAACTTGTTGAAGGCATACACGACTGCAAGGAGTTCTTTTTTAGTAGTTTCATAGTTCCTCTGAGCTTTGTCAAGGGTTTTTGATGCATAGTAGATCACATAATGTTTCTTCTCTATATACTGGCCTAAAACAACACCAACAGTGAAATCACTGGCATCACACATAATTTCAAATGGGTGATCCCAATTAGGGGCTTTGATGATAGGTGTTGTTGTAAGGGCATGCTTCAGGTTGTTGAAACTCTAGACACATTCTTCATCAAAATGGGAGTCAACGTCCTTTAGCAAGAAATTCGTCATCGACTTGGTTATCTTGGAGAAATCCCTTATAAACTGTTTGTAAAAACTTGCATGACTGAGGAACACACAAACCTCTCTTACATTTGTCAGGATAGTGAGTTTGGAAATCACTTTGATTTTTGCTCTATCTACTTCCATCCCTCTACTGCTGACTCTATGGTCAAGGACAATGCCTTCCTTCACCATAAAGTGACACTTCTCCCAGTTCAACTCAAGATGTGCTTCTTCACACTGTTTAAGGACAAGGGAGAGGTGCTTCAGGCACGATTCATATGAATTTCCATATACGAAAAAATCATCCATAAAAACTTCCATGATGGTTTCAGTGAGACCAGCAAATATAGCTTCCATGCAATGCTAGAAAGTTGCAGGCGCATTGTAGAGGGCGGACAACATCCTTCTAAAGTCATATGTTCCAAACGGGCAAGTAAAAGTTGTTTTCTCTTGGTCACCTGGATGTATAGGAATTTGATAGAATCTAGAGTAACCATCGAGATAGAAGAAATATTCTTGGTGAGCCAACCATTCTAAGACTTGGTCAAGAAAAGGCATCAAGAAATGATCCTTACATGTCGCCTTGTTCAACTTCCTATAATTGATACACATCCTCCACCCAGTGACTGTTCGAGTGGGGATGAGTTCATTATCTTCATTTCATATCATAGTAATTCCACCCTTTTTAGGGACAAAATTCACGAGACTTACCCATGGCGAGTCAGATATCAGATAGATGATTCCAGTAGTGAGTAGTTTAATGACTTCACGTCAGACTACTTCCTTCATGTTTGGATTAAGCTTCCTTTGATGTTCAACGGTAGGCTTGTGATCTTCCATCATGGGGATTTTGTGCATGCAAAGTGCTTGACTGACCCCGATGAGATCACTCATCTTGTAGCTGATGGCTTTTCTTCTTTCCTTTAATTCTATCATGAGTTTATCTTGTTCTACCATTAGATCAGAATTTATTATGACTGGGCAGACCTTGAGATCATCCAGAAACACATACTTCAATATCTCAGGTAGGTGTTTCATTTCAGGAGCTTCTGGTTTCTCACATGGTTCTTCAGTAACATTCACATCCTTGAGTTTCTCAAATTTGGGTTCAGGATCTTCTCTAGCAGTGTCGAGGTGGATAACATAATCCTTTATTTGTTCATCAATGGAGTCACCAACAGATGGGTTTGTTAGAGCCACTTCTAATAGATTGTCTTGTTCATAATCTTCTTTGGTAAGCAGTGACATTTTCTCTATGCAATCAATAAAATATACTTCTTCTTACATGCTTGGTCTTCGCATACTTTCAAAAACTTTAAACTTGAGAGTTTCTTTACCTAGTCTGAGGAGCAAGGTTCCTACTTCAACATCAATCAGAGATCTTACAGTGGTAAGGAATGGACGGCCAAATATGAGAGGATATCTGGCATCTTCTTTTATGTCCATGATGAAAAAGTCACACGGAACATAGGAATCTTTGTCTACCTTGACAGGTACATCCTCAATAATTCCCAAGGGGAGAGTGACAGTGTTATCTGCAAGTTGTATGGTCATGCCAGTTGGAAGTAGTTCTGCAAACCCTAGCCTCTTACAAAGGCTAAGTGGCATGATAGAGATGCTAGCTCCAAGATTAGCCAATCCCTTCTTACATGAAGAGTCACCAATATGGCACAAAATCCCAAAGGATCCTGGGTCTTTCTACTTGTTTGTCATCTTGCTTTGAATAATGTCTGAAGTGGTTTTTGCTAACTTGACTATTTCATATTCTTCAGTTATATATTTCCTTATCAGGAGTGACTTCAAGTACTTCGTCCATGCTGGTATTTCATCCAGCACATCAAGAAAGGGTATGTCAACACGGAGTTTCTTCATAGCTTCTTTGAACTTGTTGAATCGAGTGTCAAGCTTTGTCTGCCTCAAACGAGCTAGGAAAGGAGGGCGAGGCTTGTACACTGGCATGTCTAGCTCTGGTGTTTCTGTTTCTACAATAGTAGGTTTTTCAGAACTTTCCTTGTCTGTCTTATCACTAGTTTCTGGCCCTTTTGGTTGAGACTCAGGTGTTGTAGAGTCTTGGACAATCACAAAGTCATCCTTGTATGTAATAACCACAAGCACCTTGACAGGAGGATCAGAATAGTCTTTTCCAGACCTGGTGGTGACATCCTTCAGTTGCTCTGGGTGCTTAGGTGACCAGCAAAGGCTCCAACAGGTGGCTTCATGCTAGCTGCAAGTTGAGCTAGTTGAGATTCAATAACCTTCTGATGGGCTTGCTAGTTAGCTATCATAGTCTGTTGTGACTGCAACATCTTCTCAATGGCTATCAGCTTGTCATCTGGAGAGATGGGGTAGGCTTGTTGCCCTTGTTGTTGGTTCTGGTAAGGGACATGGTTGGGATTCTGGAACTGAGAATTCTTTTGATAATTGTTGTAGTTCCTATTTGGTAAGTTCCCTCTAAAGTTTCCTTGATTCTTGAAATTTTGTTGTTGGTTATACTGGAATCCTGGTGGGCCTCGTTGCTGATTATTTGAACCAAGTTGTCGCGAGTTTTCCATTCTTGAAAGATTTCCATATTGAAGACCAAGATGGTTCTTGTTCTGATTCGAATTGTAAAATCCTTGACCAAGGATAGTGTTGACAACATTAAGATTTTCCATTTGACCATTATCTCCTTGGCCATAAATGTTGCTCAAAACAACATCATAGAGGACATTGTAGGATAGCATAGAATGATCAGTGCCTTTACATGCTTTGTAGAACAATGAAGATGACTTGATCTGTTCTTGTTGTTGAGGGGGTGAGCATCTTCTTTCATAGGAAGCAAGGGACAATTCGATATGGTCTTGCTTGGCAACTAAGAGCTTGAGGGATTCAGTGATAGACTTATACTCAGGGATAGCTTCAACCATAGCTACCTTCAATACTCCTTTGCCTACAGACCTACCCCAATTAGCTTGATTTTCAGCTCCAAGGGTGACAACCTTCCATGCGCTATCATAACTTTGACGCATGAAGTTACCTCCAGATGAGGAGTCTAAGAACCTCTTGATATCATCATCCACACCCCTATAGAAGATCTCAATGAGTTGATTCTTAGAAATGACATGGTGTGGACACTTGTACAGAAGCACTTTGTATCTTTCCCATGCATCAGCAAGGGATTCTCCAGGGACCTAAGTGAATTGAGTTATACATCCCCTGATTTCATAAGTGAGAGAAGGATGGTAGAATTTTTCCAGAATAACATTTTGAAGTTGTTCCCAAGTGGTGATGAGTTCGCATTGCAATGAGTTGTACCAACTTATAGCTCTATTAGTAAGAGAATACTTGAAGAGACGGAGTCAGATGGCATAGTCTGAGACTCCATTTTTCTTTGCCATAGCACATAGATCAATAAACCACATAAGATGTTCCTAACTATCTTCTCCGTGCTTACCATAGAATGGGCTATTTTGAAGCAAGGTGATCCAATGTGCCCTTATCTCAAAATTTGGAGCGTTGATGGGAGGATGTTCCACTAGGTGATGAACGTCAGCAGCTTTAGGAATGGAGAACTCTCTAAGGTCCTTCTGCAGTTCTGCTGCTTGCACTACTGCTTGTGCTGCTGGGATTTCTTCTTGAACTACATCTCTGGCTTCTTGCATAAGCCTTTCTCTTTTTGCATTAAGGGCTTGAGATACCCTTCAGGCTATTTCCTCCTCTTGGGCCATCCTTGCTTGGTTCTCTCTACTTTGACGATGAAAGGTTCGTTCGATCTCAGGGTCAAAGCTAGCAGTAAGGCCAGAACTATTCGAACGGTGCATACACTAGTCTTTGGGGGTACCTAGGATGGAAAGACCATTCGAAAGTAAGATTGACGAAGAGGAACCCAATTCAAGTGAATGATCAATAGTATCAAAAGAAAAAGAAAATCCTATATTACCTCAAAAGAACTAGATTTGACCAGTTGATTCTGTTGTCCCCGGCAACAATGTCAAAATTTGACGTGGCCTATTATCACACTAAAAAATTCACTCGGAGTTGAAATCCCTGAGCTTTTAACAAAAACTTATGCAATACTACCACACAAAAGCGGACGAGTCTTGTCACAATATAGTTAAGGATCAAATCCCAAGGGACAACGTTTTTAAGAATCGTTGCTAGTCTAGTCTAGCTCAAGTAAGACTAATATTTGGATGTTTAGGCACACATAAGCATCACCGTGGGCTAGATGGCTCGTCCCCTCATGGATCACACATTTACGACCTCAGGGAATCCCATTCTATTTCTAGTCATGGAGCCAACCACGTTAATTGACATTCAAACCTACATATTGAAGTTCTCGCAACATAGGAACGAATGAGATAAATGCAAGCAGGTGATCAATCTACAAACACATATCGATGATTAACAACAAAATGAAAAGTTACATACATGCCATGGAATGTTTAATGAAAAGACATATAACCATGGGCAACGAGGCTTGTCCCCACACCCCAACTAAAAGGAACTACTCACTCATGATGTGAGGAACAAAAAGAATAAGAGAGAGGGAAGATTCAGCCATGACCATGATGTAGAAGATAGTCGCAGCTCGGTGAAGATACAATCTTCTATGCCACATAGGAGCATATCTGAATGAGGAGTGAGGGACACCACGACAGATAGGGTAGACCTTCTCTCTCCACCTTCCTTCTCTTCTCTTCTCTTCTCTTCATTCTTTCTCACAGTGGGAAGAGCAGTCTTTGCAGGCGTATGAGGCGTGGATGCACGTAGATGGATTGTGGAGAAGAGTGATGGATCAAGATCCCTTTCTTGGGTAGAGCTTGTGTCTAGGCAGCCTGGCGGCATCTCAGATACGATCCCCTAAATGAGGACCCTTCCAGTCCTATTTATAGGTTCTCTTGGAGTCTTACATGATTTGGACCTTGTTGCAATTTTCACAGTTTTGGGATCCATCAGTTTTGCAGTGTAGAGGCCTCTCACGGTTTGGGATTAGCCAACTTCACATGGTTTGGTAAACCATTTGTTCCTTATCAATTTGGTAAACCGATAGGCTTCCTTCACAGTTTGGAAACTGAGAGCCATGCTCACAGTCTTGGATGCGTGTGCGGTTTCTCCTCCAGCGGTCTCCACAGCTAGTCTTTCTTACACGATTCTGTCTTCACAATCTTACTTACATGATCTACCTTCACGGTCTTGGGTTACACGATCTTCCTTCATGGTCTTGGGCTTCGGTCATTGCCCTAACATTCTTGAAGAATGATCATCATGTTTCCCTTATGATCTTGAAAACCGATATGCTTCTCGTGATTTTGTAGACTCAACACCGTCCTTAGGGTTTTGGAAACTGCTAGGGTCCCTCGCGGTCTTGGGGGTCAAACCTGGAGGACGAGACAGAGAAGGGTGGCTGCAGTGGTAGGATGAGAGCGATAGGTGTGTAGGTGGAACAAGACCGCTGGAGGAGACGAGTAGGTGAAGGTGACGATGACGGTGGTAGGGAGGTTTGATGGCCATGTGAGGTTGTAGGTGTGGAGGAATAGGGTTGTAGGTGATGTTGAGGTGGCGATCTACTGTTGACAGTGAGAAGGACGATGACGGAGGAAGTAGGTGTTCCAAGCGGTCTGGGATCATGAGGGCTCTCATGGTCTTGAGTCCGTGAGAAGGAGGAGTGAGTGAGGGTGCAAGACTTTTAAGATGAGACTGAGTGGCTGGATGAATAGGAGGCGTCGATTATGGATCGGACGATGTCGGATGCTCACGGTCTTGAGACCGAGAGAGCTCCATTCGGTCTTGAGACCATTTGGAGGGTTGATGGTGGCAAACTATGAGGATGGTGGAGACCGTTAGGAGGGTTGATGGTGGCAAACTGTGAGGATGGTGGAGACCGTTCGAAGGTAGGTTGTGATGTGATGGTGGTCATTGATGGAAGGTGAAATGGATGAAGGGTGTTTAAATGAGGGTAGATCTAGGGTTGAGTGAAGGTAGCCCCCAGTTGAAGATTCATCCTCAATATGACCTGCATGATCTGCATGAAATTCATATAAATCTATTTAGTAATCTTGATAATTCAACCAGTTAAGTAAATTTGCATATTTTAAGATCCAGGAGATGAAAGTGAAAGTATTGAGCCGAATTGGGTCCAAGATGGAGACTGAATATCATGATGAATATGGATTCATCACCCACTTAACAGTTAGTACAAGAGAAGTAAAAGGGAGAACACAACTTTATAAAATATATCAATAGTTTTCCCTAAATGACATCTAAAGATACACCAAAAAGCAATAAATGACAAGAAACCAAATCCTAGATAAAACACATAAAAATTATGAAAACCTACATGAAATGCAAAGCATGGCATGCAATGGAAAAAATGCATTTAAAAAAAAATTAATTAAGGGCAAGAAAATGAACTACATGATATGTATGTACAAAAGCAAGTCGAACAAGTATGGCTCGACAAGTATAAATGTTAGACAAACTGTTTGACCATCTTGGACAAAAATTTAGAACAAGAGACAAAAAAGGAATATGTGGTAAAATAAAGGCTATCATCCTACCACCAAAACTTATAAACCATTTTGTTCTCACCATGATATAGAAGTTTAGAATAGTAGAGTAATAGGCACAAAGTCATGGTAGACAATCTTTAAGAGGGGAAGTGATCAACATGGCATTGATTAGGAAGGACAGAGCCAACACAGTCTTTCAATGCTAAACTAAAATTTTGGTTAGCTGGAACCATGGACGTGGTGCATGGAACAACCTTGATGTTGGGAAATATGGGCATAGAGTAGACAACGTAAACAAAATATTTATCGATCCATATTCCCAAGAAAAACTAGATCGCTTCAACAACTATATAATGGAAAGGATGGTTCAATGAGTTCATACTTGGTCTTAGAGAAAGTCCATCGACTATAACTCAATGCAGTAGTTGTGCATTCCTAGTTGCACCAGGATTTGTTTGCAACAGCTCCTGATCTCCACTACAGACAACAAACTCAGATGATGTCTGTAACATCTCCTCCATAGACTACAGGCTACAATTATGTTCCTAGGTTGCGTTTGGATGAATCCATTTCAACTCCATGTAATTAATGCATTAAATACTAGTAAACTTGTACATATTCAGTACTCGCAACAACCATCCCATAAATCCAGCAACACAAATGGCAGACTTTGTTAATCACCCCAAAATTGGTAGTAGTTGTAACTGCCGCTTTAGTCCTCATTTCTGTAGCAGTTGGCAGGACTGACTGCACAATGTGCGCTCTTGGCTACTGTGAAGTGTGCACAGAGGACACAAAGTCAGCTATGTGATAATACATTATTTGATCATGACTAGCGGGATTAGGAATGTAAGCGTCCAAAGTAGGCCCTAGCGATGAGAAAAGACCACCTCGCCTCTATGGTAGTTCACACAGACTACCTAGAACCATGTTGTTCTACGAGAACAGTCATGAAGGAGTTGTCCCTCCTGTTTGTGTACTAGTCACCAACTTGATCTCCCACAATTATTCTCCCTTGTTATCTCTCCCTTTATCGGGTAGGACTTGCTTGAGTTCTCTTGATTACCAAAACTAGAGAAGACAAACAATTGTCAGAGGAAATTAAATTTTGTTTGAGAAGCCCCCAATACCCCTCTATTTATAGGAGGGGTTAGGTTCATGGTTCCCAGTTTGTGTGGGAGTGGAAGGGACCAGAATCTCGAATTTTCACAACCTGTGAATGGTGAACCGGTCAGTTCATTAAGAGAACCAGTCAGAGGCAATTGAGTCATGGCTGAGAAGCCCTTGATACCCCTCTATTTATAGTAGGGGTTAGGTTCACAGTTCCTAGTCTGTGTGAGAGTGGAAGGGACCCAAATCTTGAATTTTACACCTTGCAAATGGAAAACCAGATAGTTTTCCAAGTGACCAATAAGTTCACTAAGTGAACCAATCATATTTCCATGTTTCCCAATTACATATGAATTGGTAAGTCGAATCCAATTAATATGCAGCATGATCTGAGCACTGATCCTTGACTCAATCGAATTTCTCAACAAACAGGGCATCTCACTCTCACAGGACAATCATCTCACGACTTGAGCAAGTTAGTTCACTGGGTGATTCAATCGGTTCACTCCCCAATTTTGGTAGAACTCAACCAATTCAATTTCTAATCAACCTGACACTCCAATCGATCAGTTAAACCCTTGAACCTGTAGATTGGGAGTCCAGTCAGTTGATTTGTTGCTTAAATTGAATACCTAAACACTTTAGTAATCAATTCAATTATCATTCATGATTAAACACCTCTTATAGGTGAATTCCTATGTGTGTGACCCTATAGGTTCCATATCACATTGGTAGTGAATGTCCATAACTATTTTATGACATCACATGTAAAGAGTGGTGCCTAGTCACACATTAGTGCTACCCAAGTGAATGGAAAGTTGGAGAACAACTTCAACCTACAATCTGTGTAAGGTGTTACAGTGATTGTATAATTCCATTATCTTTGATATCCATAATGAACTCGAGGCATGGAATCATCATTCTCTCAATGTTCAATCCATGTTCCTTGAATCTAGAGTAGATTGTCTGAGATATATGTGACCTCAATGTCATATATTGATTCACACGTGCATGCACATGCTTTTCTCAGTCTTTCTTAACAAGTGTCTAGGAAATCATACTCTAGTAGAAGGGACAAATCCCATCTACATCACTAACAGTCATCCCGATGTGTCATAGTGCACCCGGTCATCACTATTATGGAAACCCTTATTCAAGATCACATTGGATGATGTCTAAGCACACCAAATGACATGTGATGAGTGTAGTGACTTCAAGTCTAAAAATCATAATTGCCACCTTCACTATGAGATATGACTATGACCACCATTTATGATTTCCATGTGTCACTCTCAAGGTGGATCTGTCTGATGCACTATTCCCCAACAAGTATCTATGTGCTTGGTTTGATATCACATATCATGACTGATGAGATTCTATCATCAACCAACACACACTATAGTCTTTACTATTACTACTGTCTATAAACCTTCCACAGTAACATCCAACTAGGGGCATGATAAATATATACAATGTAAGAACCCGTTACACTAAATGAGATTACTCAAAACATAAAACACATCACTAATTAAGCACATACCCAAAAATTTGGGTAAATTAAAACTGATTTCAATGTCAGCACCCGCTCAGAAACATTTGCATAAGAGCCCAACATCTTTCATATATCCATAGTATGCCAAGACTTTGATACAAATTGTTCTATCATCTTATCCACAACATATATACACAGGAGAACAATATTCATATATGCCACACAAACAAGCATTAACATGCTAACAAAAGTCTGATTCGTTTGAAAAAACCATATACAAATTTTTCTCGCCCAGAATTGACAATACAGGGATGACTCTAGGACACACTAGACATCTAATCAACCCTCTCAAAGATTCATTACTATAGGTCCTCTTTTCTGCCACATGTTTTCTTTAGTCACTGTTGATTACCTAAAAAGATGTGGCAAACCACAAGGGTGAGGCCCAAGTCCCAGCAAGAGATATAACCTCCAACAACACTTATTGATTACAACATTTTAAATAGTAGATAACTAAATAATTGGGGTATTTAATAATCAATTGAACAGATTGAACAATTCAAGTATGCTAAACAGATTAAGAAAATAATCTTAGCAACAAATATGATTATCAATTTATATATAGGTAACAAATAAATACATTTCTATGAATAGATATCTACACAAATTTCATCAAATTGCATCTAATAACAATCATATCATTAATCTAACTATCATCATATTCCTTGCTAACAACACAAGCAATCAAATAGCATGAGTATCCCTGACATCATGAATATGTCTAGTAACATAACATGGCTATCAATATTGGCATCTCAAATAAAGGGAACAAATATATATCATAAGTAGAACTAACATCATAGCACAATTAACTACATAGGCATGATTAGCAATTTAAGCATTTTTAATTACAAAGGTATGGCTAGAAATATTAAACATAGCTAGCATCATCATCTTAACCATCATTGTCAGTACATTTGACAACATAAGCATGTTTACAACATGTGCATAACTACAACATAAGAATATCTATTATCTCTTATTGTACTATACATGATCTTAGTGAAAAGAAAGCAAACAAGGGTTATCATCCAATATGAAGCGTTGTGTATAACCCTAAAAAGATATGCTAGATGGTTGTCTTACATCTTTTATTACGCCCTATGGAGTTTAACTCGTACCACTCAAAGTCCAACTGACAACCACTTGGTCGTAATCAGTTCCATATAGGATCTAGGAAGAGTCGGGCTTCAAGATCTTCTCCATACTCAGTCAGTACGAGTCTGCACCATAGTGACATATAGTCAAACTGCAAAACAATGACATATAGTCATGTAACTAGCCCACCTTGGTACATATCATGACGCTAGCATCTAGGGTATTCAAACCTAATGACTGAGGTACAACCGTAGTTGTCCTCTAATCACATCATGTTATAATCACCGAGACTTGACCAAAGTCGTTCTCAAAAAGTGAGCTAGGTATGACTGCAACCAACCTCCCAAAACACTTGATGTCAGGATGACAATCACCCCGCATACTCAATAGTATGTGCTCTGAGTTTCCCTTAGGAATACTCATTTCACTATCCAGCAAGTTTTGACACTGAAGATGGTTCTATGGCATAGGCCAGTACATGATTAGAGTTTCATTTGATTAGTTATCTCCAATTGGGTGGATTAAGGGTGCATCAAATAAGTGGACATACAAACCTAATTCACTTCTAGAAAGCATATAAGTATCACAACTTCAAAATATATAAAACATATGAAAAATAATTTCTCATCTCATCATCACATGGTGCTATTCACTTGCCATTCATGAGACCACACTAGTCATCATACTATCGCAAGATATAAATTCTTTTCACAATATCATAGGGTATCAACCCTTGTCAACATAAGAGGATTACACCTCATTCATGGCTCAACCATTCCCAAAGGTCATTAAGACCATCATACTATTCCCTGGAAGATCATCATTATCTTTTCATGCCTTATAACAAGGCTCAACAACATCACTTACATATAATACACTGGATCAGCACAATATTGCATTAATGAGCTAGGAGATATTCATAAACAATCATAGCAGGGTTATATTAACATTAAGAACATTCCTTTTTTACCTCAACATGCAAGGAATGTAGATATGATTAACCCTCATCATATTCATAATGCACATGTTTAGCATGAGAAAGTATCAACCATGTGGCTATGATAACCACCAATCAACACATTAAGGTTATGATCATATAAGGAGATTATTCCACCATCATTCCATCATATAAGAAGGTTAAACATCAATACTCATCTTTATCTATTTGAATTAGAGTTAGGTTCAACAAGATAAATTATATTAATGTTCCTAATCAGCACTCATACCCAAACCCTAACTCACGACATCCCCATTAGATCATGGTTGCATAAAGTGAAGCATCACAATCACATTCCATATTATTCTCAAGTATGAACCCACACATAAATCAAGGTGTAACCATTGAGTTATAGCATACTAGGGTTTCAACAACAATAAGAGAGTACTCCATGATTGTATTAATCATTCAAGGACTATTCATACCCAATTACCATCATTTAGTTATATTAAAGCTAGGTATAACAAGCTATACCTCATTAGGGTTACCCATTAATTCATTAAGGTAATTATCAATCATAATCATACGAGGGTAAGGGTAAAACCACAAGTTTAAGGCATTGAACCATCAAATTCTCATCATTATAATAATAACATTACACTACACACTTCACCCAAAACAATGGGAATATTGAGGCATCAACTTCTAACCATTAAATGTTGAAAAGGTAAAGCCATTGGTCATTTACATAAGTAAACATCTTGAACAAACCATCTATGAAGTCATTGAGTTGTGCTCTAGAAAGAGTCACCATATAACCCTAGACATCCCTTGATTAACAACATAAAAAGTTCCATTAAGAGTAGGGTAAAATCCATAAGTGATTGTTTATTTAAAACAAGTCATCTGTAAATGAGCTTCTTAAGTTGATCTCATAAAGGAAATGATTTAAATCACTTTATTAGGACTAAAATATTACATTTAGGCATCATTCTAATTTATTGTGTGAAGAAACATTAGATCTTAACCATTAGGTCAAGTTCATATATTAAAACCATCAATTGGAGTATAGGTCTGACCATTGCATCAAATGACCCAAGATACCATTGATTTAAGGCTTAATTGATGATACAAATACACGCCTAACTCACCATAGGATGTGGAGACCTGATCCACCATCAGTAGTGTACCATTAATAAACCATAGGTTGTTAGATCAGTACTATATTCATTAATCACCATCGAATATCAAACTAGTATCACCGTTGATTGATAGCATCATTAGGGTACTTAATTATTAATCACTAAGCCTCTAATTAGGCCAACACCTGACCTAAGGGGTGAACTTCATATGACACCCTTGGTCACAACCATCATTTATCATGAAGAAAACACCATCGGTTGTTGCAATGGTACCACCATTGAGTCATGTGTTTATAGAAGAAATCAACTTTAAACCCTAAAATTGACCATTGGTTGATAGGTGTTAAGCACCATCGGTTATCAAACCAACCTGATCCAAGTCATATTATACCTTATGAATAATGTACACATGATCACAGGTTCATCTAGAACTGAAAATAGAATATGGAACATTATAAAAATCGAAATCCAATTCAAGCATAGCTTTTTAGTGCATGGATCATCATTTAAAAGCAAGAACATGAGCTAGCAAGCTTATGGTAAGCAATAAACGTGGAGAAAGTTATAAAACTTGCCTCTAATTAGAATATAAAATCCCAAACATAAGAAAACAAGAATAGGTAGGGTAGAAAATCCAAGCATAAGCTGTGAACACGTCCATCTAGCACCTCTCTTCATCAAATGAGCAAACCCTAAGCATAAGGAGCAAGAAAGGTAGGATTTTAGAGCTTTAGAGCAATTTCTACCATGGAACAGCAAGGTTACGACCTGGATAAAGGTAGGGGGAATGATAAAAAATAAATAAATGGAGGAAAGAAGGGGATGATTACTCTTTTAGGTCAAGACCACTAGAAGTAAGCTTTTTAAACCCTAAAAGGAAGTCAATTGCAACCATAGATGCTTTTTCCCCAAGAAGATCCCCACTTTCTTATTCCTTGGATAGGAACTTCACAGAAGAATAGAGGGAGAATGAGGTTCATATAAATAGGCAAGTGGTGGAGAGAAAATGGTTTGTTTGGGTGCTTAGGGATAAGTATTTACAATTTAATATAAAGAAAATGAAAAAGTTGAAGTTCTAGTATCTTTCCAAGTGTCCATGTCCTTAAACTATTAAGAACATACAAGAACACACACAAGCAGATGCCCCACATATCATAGAGACATGATTATCCCTCGTTTCTTGAATTTCCAAGAAAAACATATAAATCATTAGTGGCTAGCTCCTAAAGGTAGCTCATCCATAAAGGGGTAAAACCTAAAATACCCTTGAGGAAAATACCTCCAAACCAAGGTTCAAATAGGTGCCTCATGGCTCAACAAGCTCAAGAATGATGAGAGAGAATCCAAAGAAAATAATTAAAGTGATAAATTGCAAATAAAACCTCTGAATTGGGTAAATTGTAGAAAAGTCCAAAATGTGCATAAAATTGCATAACTTGCACAAACAATGTCCAAACTGGACTAAACATGAAAATTAAGCTTGTATTATGATTACAAAGCATATCAAAAGGTTATATTATAGTTCTAAGAATTCAATTATAGTATTTAAGCATGTTCAACCATTTAATCAAGGTTAGGGGTCTCATATAGATACTCTTAATATATGTATGATCTCATTGTTCAAGTCACGTAATTCAAGACATACTTCATTGAGTTATATCATTCTTTAGCCTTTTATTATGTTTCCTCACTATTTCATAACTGAATGAAACAAAATGAATTAGAAGCTTTCCTTTATTATTATTAATCAAATCCATTATGTAATATGCCATCTCAATCATCATATGATTGGTTCTCTGGGCATACATGCCAACACTCAATGGTTGCTATCCTATAGCTTTTCACTCATCTTCCATTCTTCTTATCAATATTGATCTTCCTTGATTTGGATACTCCATGCATCATCTTTCCATATAGGCACATGTTCTAACATGATTCACAAATAGGAAAAACATAAAGTATAGTGTGTGTGTTTCTTGGAAAAGAAGAACAAAGTATAACTGAAATGGGATTTTAGAGAAAGAATCTCAAATTGAGGTGGGTTACTTTCTACAAGCAATAAGTTTGTCGCCTTCAATTAGGCATGGTGTTTCTTTCCTCATCAACTATCCCCAAGCAAAAGTCTTCCTTTCTCATCATAGGTAATTCTATCAAGTGCCTTCACCGCATGGTCTTCATCCTACGGGTCAGGTGAGATTTCAAGCTGCTTCCTTTCAGCTTCCCTTTCTTTGGGCTCATCACAGTCTATCTCAAAGTAGCATTCTTCATCTATCAAGTCTTGAATTTCCTTGGCGGTGAACATAAAGATGTCAATTTTTTCACTCAAATATATAACTATCAAAGTGCAAGCATGTACTTTGATCTCCACATCAGTTGTGGATGAAAATGGTCTTCCAAAAATGATGGCAATCTTCCCATCTTTTGGCTTTATGTCAAAAACAAGAAAGTTAGTTAGGTATGAAGCATATGCCTTTATGTCCACCACTACCATCTCATTATACATCAATCTGTTGGGTATTTTGTTGGACCTATCAGTCAATAGGAGAATGCAATCCACTAGTTTTATTCTTTCTAAGCCAAGCATAAGAAACACATTATAGGGTATAATGTTGACACTTGATCCTAAGTCAAAAAGTGTGTTCTCAATGAACTGATGATTGACATATGGTGCGATCTTCTCAAGGCCACACACTAACCAACTAAAGGTGGCTAGATGCAACCCTAAGGGAAAACACACAGATCTCTTAAAATTTGTATATGGACCTAGTCCAACACATTGGCTCAACCAATCACACGTGCCCACAAGAGCACATGGTCATGCTGTAGTATAGGCTAGTGGTAAGATTAGGGTCAATCATCAGGGATAGAGGGGGCACTAGAGCTAGGTTTGTGTTAGCTATGTTCCTAAATTGGAGTATAGGGTTTGAGGGTTTAAAGTTGGTTTTGAGTGATTATGCTATGATTGCAAGCAAGAACAAGTATGAAAGAGACTAAGTTAGCAAGTACTCTAGATTACTCTAAGCAAGTTAGAACTAATAGACTAAGCAATGCAAGCAATTAGGCTAGAGCAAGGAGTTACACTACACTAGAAAGACAAGTTATCAACTAAGATGCAAGCTAAGCAACGAGACAACCAAGAGCCTAAGTTATCACTAGTTAGCTAAGTTAACACAAATAAGCTCAAAGGAGCCCTAACTACTTGAGAAAGAACTAACTATCTAAAACTAAGCAATTAGCTAAGAATTAACAAAGTCAATAGACTAAGCTAGCATTAACAAGCTAAGAAGGGAAAGGTGGATTTTAAGCAGTATGATGGATAGGTGGGCGGTTTGGATATACAAATTGGTATTAGTTGGGGGAAGGTCAACATAGCATGCAAATCTCACATCTCACTCTAGATTACCAAACCAAACAACAAGACAAGTGTTATTAGAATGTACCCTATACTACTAGTTGGAGAACTAGGGCTAGGTGTAATTCCAAAAGGACTTGACAAGTATAGGTTTCTAGGGTAAGTGGTATTAGGGCAATTGAGAGCCAACAGTAGGAATGGGAGTAGAGATGAGGGTATCTCACCTCATGTTACTTGCCATCTAGCCTTTAGGAAACTCTAGGAAATTGCAATAATCACACTTACACTATCTACTTAGATCTCACACCTACTTGTACAAGATGGGAGATGTATGTAGGAAAAAAGGGGGCTAGATAGGGATCCCCTGATTGAACCTAGGAGCCATTTCTAAGATTGCCACATGCATTCCAATTTATCCTAGAAGGTAAGTGTCATCAAGCATCACTAAACAAGAAATTTATGTTTAGAAGCACAAACCACATGAAAGATAATGGGAAATGAGATAGAAGCAAGAAGCAATCATCATAGAATGAAATTATGTTCAATACAAGTTATTTTCCCTCAACATGGTATCAAAGTCACATTTTAACCCCAAACAACCCACCACTAGGGGCTTATCTAGACATGATCAAAGAAAAGATAAAAGAAATGAGAAGAAGGGGATAGGTGTGGCATACAACTCTCAAAAACATAATTAACTAATGCGGAAGCGTTCACTAAGCAGCGGATTACCAAAAATCACTAAAAATTAAAACCTTTTTTATCAAAGATCCATAAAAGGAAAAACTTTCTCACATAGAATCAAAGTAACATAATTACATTCTTGTTCACAGGTACATATTCTGTATCATCTCCTTTTGAGAATTACAAGCATTAACTATCCTGTCAAGCTAAACACAGGAAGTATAAAATCTCGAGGCACTGAGCCAAAATATCGAAAGCCCTAACTACTACTCCGAGGACCTGAGAGTACATAGACGACACATAGGACTCTATCTACATATATATAAGGCATAACAGCCAGTGTCTCCACCTAAGACTTCACTGTTGACCCTGTTGCTATTGCTTCTGTCCTTCGCCTACTGAGGGATCCTGCCTCCTTGTTCGCGTCCACCTAAAAATGTGATTCTCACGGGGGTGTGACAATTGTAAATTGCCCCAGTGAGAGATATAACTCTCCGCCAGAAACATTATTATTGCAGATTAAGAAGATAAATATGCACATAGGAATCATATTTGTTTGGCAGTAGTTAATTCAATGTCTAAATGATTAGAATATTATTCTTATCTAAAAACATTGCAGCTGTAACTTGAAAGAACAACATGTCACTTATCCTCTAAGGAATATGAAGAACATGTATAACATTTATTCACTATAGTATCATCACCACAACATTAACTTACTTCAGGCTTAGATTCATATATCTAATGTCTGGTATTGTCATAGTGGAGTCATGGCCTGTAGTCATACTCTTTCCACAAAGTATTGGGATCTTAATCCCTCGACTCATCAAGTACAATTCCTCTTCTTAACCAGTTCATCATCATGATTATAGAATCTGGGTATTTGAACCCATAACTCACCATAGAACACTTGTTACCACTTATTAGGTAACTTCATACCTTCATATCATCTGACCCAGGGACATTATAATTCTTGCTACACAAAGTATTTCACAAAGTTCATAAAGATCATACCACCTCTTATTACCCCTTAATAGGAAATAAGGCATATTATGGCTTATGAAGCTCATAAACAATCTAATATAGTTAGCACATCATGTGACACACATGACTCATTAATTGTAGGTTACCTCTCACTAAGCAACAAAACATATGAAGGCTTATAAGGCCTACAGAACATTTTCAATATACAGAACATCATAGCTCATACCTAGATATGCTCATCCTCTCAACATATCTGCATGATTAGTAATCATGATAAAATTACATATTAGTACCATGCAATACAAGGGTTATCTTATTACATTCATAACCCATTAGTCTGTATTAGAGTTTCACATAGGATTACTCTATGTTAAGACTTCACATAGCATCATCTTGTACTAGGGTTTCACATAGCATTACCCTGTATTAGGAATTCACATAGCAAGGAATCAATATGAATAACATAAGTATTCAATCATACTCATTTATTCTCATCATTCATCATTGAATGTATTATCAACACAGAGTATGAGTTTCTCTCTCATGATTTTGCATTGAAATGAGTTGATGTTTTGGGTTGATTGGCCCAAACGGTTTCAAGACCGTTTGGGGATCACCCAAATGGTCTCAAGACCGTTTGGGGATCACCCAAGACCGTTTGGAGGTCTACGGTTAAACAAGGTTGACAAATTGAAGGTCTAAAGGTACCAAATCACTTTGCAATCAAGTGCTGATTTGATGATCAACTCAATAGCTCAAACACTAATGACTTTTCACTAGAATCCAAGGGTTGGATGAGCCAAACGGTCTCAAGACCATTTGGAGTTCATCCAAATGGTATCAAGACCTTTTGGAGGTCAACCAAGACCGTTTGGAGGTCTAAGGTAGAGTATGGTTAAGCAATTGAAGATCCAAAGATACTATGTTGGAGTGTAATCAATTGCTGATTTGGTGATCAATCCAATGATCCAAACCCTAATTGGTTGACTTGGATTTTGATGTTAACATAGGCAAACGGTCTCACAACTGTTTGGTGGTCATCCAAACGACCTCAAGACCATTTGGGGTCATGTCATGCCCAACGTGGATGATGGTCCAATGGTTTTAAAGTAACTAGTTTCACATTGGTTAATGTTGAAGGATCATCGATTCCAAACCCTAATTCAATTGATTCAAACCCTAATTGAAGACCAATTGAGGGTCAATTGAGGGTCAAATCAGTTGAAGGTTGACCTACTTAACTCAATTGAAGTATGGTTATAGGTCCAATTGATGATTGGATACATGAATTCAATGATTGAAGGAACTAACATTGGAAACCCTATTTTAATTTTATTTGTTGAGACCATATTTGGTCCATGCGGTTTTGAGGAGGTTTGGACCAAACAGTCTCAAGACCGTTGGGGACCAAACGATCTCAAACCGTTTGGAGACCCAAAATGCAAACGGTTTCAATACCGACTTTGTCTAATCAATTTCAAGTACAACTTGTTTAAATGGTTTTCAAACAACTGATGTATGAGAACCAAGATCATTGAGGGTCTAAGTAATTAACTTTGTGAAGATCAACATGGTTAATCCATTTGAATATCTTATGTAATTGAAGGTCTAATATGGTGAACCCATTTGGACACTTAATGTAATTGAAGATTTCAATGGTTAACCCAGTTGACCACTTTGTGGAATTAAAAGTTTAACTGGTCAATTCTTTTGAATTCCTTATATAATTGATGGTTTAATTGATTAGACCATTTTGACATCTAATATGATCAAAGGTTGATCAGCTATGTGATTAATAAAGATGTAGACCCATGATGATTGTGAAGGTTAACCATAGCTATGTGTACTCAAGTGAAGAGTTAACCTAGATTAATCTTGGAGTAGTTAACATCCTAAAGAGGATGAGAGAGTAAATGAGAGGGATGAATGCTTATATAGTTAAGCACTAATTCTCTCATTATGAGTAAACTATGTGATAAGGGTTGATCCATAATATTGAGATCATGAAACCCTAATCAATGAGCCCTAACCCTAATTAGAGCAATGCTATGTGTGAAACCCTAATCAGAGTAATGCTATGTGTGAAACTCTAATTAGAACGAAGCTATGTGTGAAACCCTAATCTAGGGCAAAGCTGAGTGTTATCATAAATCCAGGGTGATGATGTAATCCTAACTTAGTGTAACAATGAAGGAAACCCTAATTTAATGGGAATCGTATATCCTAACCCTAATTTGGGTATGAGGTAAGAGAAACCTTACTTGGATATGAATAGAAAACCTTAATCCCTAAAATGGGGTAAGGTGCATGAAACCCTAATATAGGGTAGTGCCAGTAATCCTATGTGAAGACCTAGCACTGGGTGATGTGTTGTGAAATCCTAATTTCACATAATACTAGGTGAAACTTTGATGTAGAAGGATGATTATGTAAAACTCTATTGAAGAGTAATACAATGTGAAATCCATAAATATATGGAATATACTATGTGAAATCCATAAATATATGGAATATACTATGACCATAAATATATGGAATATGATATGTGAATCCTCAAATTATAAGTGTGGAGAATACTATTCCTAATAATGAAATAGTGAATAATGTTATGACAAATGTAACCCCTAGAGAGGTTGATGGTGGATATCCTTATATTAATAGTTCCTAACTCAAGGATGAGTCCATAGTATTGACAACGATTGTATAATCTAAGTGAGTGACTAATGACCAATACCTTACATGATAAATGTGATGAACTAGTGCATAAAGTATTAGGATGGGGAATACCCTAATACAAGCTAAGTGTATAAACTCAAGTAAGATAAAGGTGTTGAGGGAAGTGATACATCAAGATATGATAAATATCCCATCCAACTCTCCAATACTGCTATACCTTGATGTGTTATAAGTCCAAATGAAATTGGATGAATGACACATGAGAAGTGTCATGTCAATGGTTACATTGAGATGTAATGCACGCTGTTGAATGTAGGCTAACATGTCTTATGAAAAGGTTATTCCAAACCTATAAACTATGATGTAATCATAATCTGGAAAAGTCACTTAGCCGATTAGGGTTAACACCATATCTTTTATCCTTCAAACACTTAACCATATACAAACCTAGACCCCCAAACGGTCTTGGGTGACCCCCAAATGGTCTTGAGACCGTTTGGGTGATCCCCAAATGGTTTTGAAACCATTTGGGCTAAATAACCCAAAAAGTCAAATCAATCAAGTTGAAAATCAATGCTTAATCCAATTAGGGTTTGCCTAATTGATTAGCCTTCAACTCATGATTCCTTTGGAATTAATCCATCAAAGTTTGTGGGTTATCAACCAACATAATTAGGAACAGGATTCTGAAACGGTCAACCCTTGGTCAACTCTTTCAAATGGTTTTGAAACTGTTTGCTCTCAAACGGTCTCAAACTGGTGAAACCGAATGGGCAAACATGTTGAAACCGTTTGGTATAGATATTTGGGGAGGTGTGTGCTTATGATGATGTCATCATAATCAAGATCCAAAATCACGAAATCTACTGTGATTTCCATGGATATTGCATCAATCAACCAAACTTAATTTCAGAAATGTAGAAATGATCACCAATTGATAAGGAATTGATTGCAATAAAAAAATTAAGGGTTCAAGTTATAAAACCCACCTCCAATTGAGCTCCAAAGCTCCAAGATCACGGCAACAATGGTGGATGCAACTCCTTTCACCATTCCAAGGCTCGTACTCAAGGTTTGAGTGAAAATGAATGGTTAGAATTGAAGAGGAGATCGAAATAGGAAGAAATCCATAATTTATTTTCGATTTCCACCATGGAATCAAGGTGAAATGGATCAAGAACCTTACCAACAGGTTGGGGGTCGTCCTCCTGACCCTTCCAAGCTCCCTTGGTCGTTTCCCAAGCAAGGATAAGAAGTGGGGTCAAAAACACCTTCCATTTGGCGTGTAAAAGGTTCTTTTTATAAAAATTTGATGAGAGAGAATGTACTTTACAAAAATCCAATTAACCCCAAAAATGTGGCCGCCTCTTCCCCCTCATCTTCCTTAGGGACGAGTCTATATTGTTTGACTCTTATTCCTCTCAATTATCCATGATTTAAAGAAAAGCAAATCTAGCACCTTAAATCATTTTATATTAATATCCATGTGTGAGTGGATATTTCTTTTTCTTATAAAATTGTGTGTGAGTTATCCACTCCCTTGGAAATTTTCGTGGTCCTTGCAAGGCTCAAGGACGTCACATACACATATGAATCCAACCATTCTAATTTTGGTTGAAGGCCCTTTAATTAATACATTTATTTTTGCCCTAAATCAAATTAGGGTTTCAATTAGGCATTGATCTTGATTATTTTAATATCAAGATTCTCTCTCCTCCAACTTAATTCAAATGAGGCGCCCCTATAATTTTCTTTGCTCTACATGATGCCAAGAAACATTAGGGACCTTATTGAAGTGGTAATTTTCATATTGAACCCTAGGTTTTGGGTAAATTGCACTTTACACCAAAACTAGGATTTAATGCACAAGGATTGCTTTACAAGCTTAATCTTGGTGCCCAAGCTTGTGAAAATCATATCACTACATCATATTCATTATTATGATGTCTCAAAATCAGAGTAAAATATTATAATGTACAATTTGCAAGTTAACCCCTCAATTTGGGTAATTTGCACTTTAGTCCAAAATAAGCAAACATTGCTTCACCATTGTTCAAATAGGACCAAAATTGAAACACAAGTTTCTCATGATCCCTAATTACTTTTCCCAAGATAAGATTAAGCATCTACGCAACCTTATTAGGAAAAACATATAGGGTTAACACATAACCCAGGTAAGGGATGTTACAAATTATAAACCCCTAATAAGGATTTCGTCTCGAAATCCTAAGAAAAGGAGGGACAGATTTATTCAGTTATCATACCCTCAAGTATCCACATAATATCTTAATATTATGGAGATATCATGGATTCTATAATCCACACAAAGTTCCTTTCATTAATTTGACCTTATCAATGTTTATATTTATGCAAAGCATAAACCCCTAACATACGATGTCCATATTATTGAAAGGAAGAAGCATAAAAGAACATACTTAAATCATCACTCAAGAATATTGATCAAAAGTGAAACATATATATCTAACAGAGATAATTCACTCAGTAATCCTTTATTCATTTAGGAAAGTTCACTCAGCAAGCTCTATGTAATTAGGAATGTTCACATAGCTTTTCCTTTTAGTTGGGAATGTTCACATAGCTCTTCCTATTATTTGGGAATGTTCACATAGCTCTTCCTTTTAGTTGGGAATGTTCACATAGCTCTTCCTATTATTTGGGAATGTTCACATAGCACTTCCTTTTAGTTGGGAATGTTCACATAGCTCTTCTTTTTAGTTGGGAATGTTCACATAGCTCTTCCTTTTAGTTGGGAATGTTCACATAGCTGTTCCTTTTAGTTGGGAATGTTCACATAGCTCTTCCTTTTAGTTGGGAATGTTCACATAGCTCTTCCTTTTAGTTGGGAATGTTCACATAGCTCTTCCTATTATTTGGGAATGTTCACATAGCTCTTCCTTTTAGTTGGGAATGTTCACATAGCTCTTCCTATTAGTTGGGAATGTTCACATAGCTCTTCTTATTAATTGGGAATGTTCACATAGCTCTTCCTTTTAATTACATTATACTCTCTAGATTGTTTCAGAATGACTACTTGATCAGAGTAATAAAAAAGATAACAATCTAAGAGTTTCATACTTGCCTTATCTTCAATAATCACATACCTGGCCAGGGTACATAAGTATTGAGATTAGGTAGTATGCACTTTATTTGCTATCATATTCCTTACTTTTCATATCATTATACACACATGATTTTTCATTTCTTGAATTTTCTTCAGGCATCATTTCTATATCTCATCTTTCAACCCACAGATAAGGGAGATTATAATGCATTTTAAGGAATCAAGACCGAGAGGTCGAAGCTGCACCTATAACTTCCGGATCAAAGGTTCAGCAATTAACCAAGAATAATTATCAAATTTTAACATACTATACTGAAAAACTGTAAGAAAATAAATTTTTGCATACCTTTTTGAAAACTTGGATCTCTAAACTTCTATCCACTTAAGGATTCTACTCTAACTAATCCCCCTTGTATTTTACTTCATGTATTTCACAATATGACGATTTACTGTTTGTCCTTTTGGCTTGTACCTAAAACACCGACAAACAACACGTCGGTCAGCCGAAGCTGGTATGTGGGGGAAACAATAATTATGTAAATACGCTAACAATGTAATCATTCAATTAATCATTTAACAACCAAGATTACATTTTAGATATAAATCCGCGATCCAAGAGTACCCTATCCTCTATGTTGTCCCCATTAAACCCCTCATGGTCCACCTATAGGTGAACCAATTTCTAGGGTTGAGTCACATGGCACTACTCGTAAGTAGCCCACTCCTTAACTCATGGAAAGCTAATGAGTCTCATGGCACTACACGTAGGTAGCCCAGTTTCTAACTCTCAGTAACCTAGACCTTGCTCTAGGATTACCCCTTTTTTTCTTAGCCTTTTCAAAGCAATAGAGGTGGACCCAGATCTAGTCAGTTATATACGCCCATTTATAGTGATAATCATAGTCACTTTATAATTGCATGAAATAAATAAACATCCAATAGTTATTTTCAAGCAACCGATTAAAACTTCGAGAATCACTGTGAAACTAGAGCGATTATTCATAAGCGTAACAACATACCTAATTTGATGAGTCATGCAGAATATTCAACATATACTTCATGTATATACAATCAAATCAGGTATGTGGTTACGCTTATGAATAATCGCTCTAGTTTCATGGCAATTCCCGAAGTTTTAATCGGTTGCTTGAAAATAACTGTTGGATGTTTATTTATTTCATGCAACTATAAAGTGACTATGATTATCACTATAAATGTGCGTATATAACTGACTAGATCCGGGTCCACCTCTATTGCTTTGAAAAGGCTAAGAAAAAAAAGGGTAATCCTAGAGTAAGGTCTAGCTTACCGAGAGTTAGAAACTGGGCTACCTACGTGTAGTGTTATGAGACTCATTAGCCTGCCATGAGTTAAGGAGTGGGCTACTTATGAGTAGTGCCATGTGACTCAACCCTAGAAATTGGTTCACCTATAGGTGGATCATGAGGAGTTTAATGGGGAGAACATAGAGGATAGTGTACTCTTAGATCACAGAGTTATATCTAAAATGTAATCTTGGTTGTTAAATGATTAATTGAATGATTACATTGTTAACGCATTTACATAATTATTGTTTCCCCCACATACCAGCTTCGGCTGACTGACGTGTTGTTTGTCGGCATTTTAGGTACAAGCCAAAAGGACAAATATTAAATCGTCATATTGTGAAATACATGAAGTAAAATACAAGGATGATTAGTTAGAGTAGAATCCTTAAGTGGATAGAAGTTTAGAGATCCATGTTTTCAAAAAGGTATGCAAACATTTATTTTCTTACAGTTTTTCAGTATAGTATGTTAAAATTTGATAATTATTCTTGGTTAATTGCCGAACCTTTGATCTGGAAGTTATGGGTGCCACTTCGACCTCTCGGTCTCCCTTAATTGGGGGTTATCGGGAGGTGGGGTCATAACATTTGGTATCAGAGCATAGATTCCTCAGTTAACCATTAATAATTATTAAATTTTACAAACTCCATAGAACCCAAGGGAGTTATTAGAGGATTATCCGAAAGACGGAGGTGTCTAGAACAGGATCACGCCTGGGGGCTGGCAATATTTTCCTCCGCACCACTAGTCAGAATACGAGGACTCCCGGATCCGTGTGACTTCCTGGCCAAAGTCTTATGGTATGAATCGAAATAAGATACCTTTAGGACTTTCTCATCTTATTCATCCCTTCTCATCACAAATTCTGTTAAGGACCTTAAGGATTAGGGTTTTCCCTCTTCTCCTCACCCTCTTGAGGTATGGGTAAGATTAATAAGGTATAAGAAATCCTCCATCAAATTAATGAAAAGCATGTAATTAAGATGACATGGACATAAGCTTAATAGAGTAAGCATAAACTAAAGAATAGATGCATGCTTAGGTCGTATGACAGAAGTTGTCATGTCCTCAGAAGAGACCTGAGGCTAGACCTTCTTGTCAGGAGGATAAGATAGTCTTGGAGATAGAGATCTCCATTGCAAGTAGAGACCTGGCACATCCTCTGAGGATGATGCTAACCCTAACCCTAAGTGAAGGTTAGAGAGAGATGAGTTGGGCCAGGTGTTAGGACATGCCTTTGGGATGCCATATGATCCATGGGTGACCTAGCACCTTTGGCAACCCAACCCTGGGAAGGGTCGTGCATGTTAGGGTAAAGGATAGCTCCTTAGATGATGATATTAGTGAAGGACTTTAGAAACCCTATGGGCTTGTGCAAATAGGGTATAGCCGACACATAGGGCACGTCATAGTGCTGACACTAGGATGAAACCCTGGATAAGGAATCATGATGGAGCATAAAGGGCTATGGATGATCTTGAGCAAACATAAGTTCGAACCTAGGCTTCACCCATGTAGAGGATGCTTTTGAGGTTGATCATTCATCAAGAGAGGACCAATAATGGTGAGGTTGGTTGTAGGGTTAGCTCTAGAGAGAGAGCAGGAAACCCCTCCAAGAAGGTTGGGAAGCCTAGACTCTGAGATTTGAGGTATAATGGGGAGTTGAGGATGATGCGACCAAAATGGATGATAGTGGTTGCCTCATGATCGATCCCTAGAAGTTGATGATATCTTGGTTGCCTTTAGAGGGACCAAACCCTAGAGAGAGAAGATGAAGCTTCTAGTACCTAAGTGCCTATAGTATAGGTGTCTACCTTCTGAGTTAGGAAGAAGAGTTCCTTAGACCTAGAAAGGTTTAGTAACAGGTTATGAGGCCTTGTACCTTGTTGGTTGTCCTTAAGGAGGACCCAAATCTAAGTGTTGCTCGAGTTGAAGGATGACAAGGAGTGCATGTCATGCCTTTTGCATGCTTGGTTTGTAGTTAAGAGATAGAGCATGCAGTTGGACACCCCAAAGTGAACCTAGGGTTCCTGACCTAAGAGAGGAAGTGGTATACCTAATGCTCATGATGAGAATTAAGTTGCCATAGTTTCGAGCATGGTACGACTCATGTATAAAGGAAAAGGGAAGCACCTTAAGTTTAAGGTATGTTTGATGAACCCCTCACAACTAGGTTGATGATAAAGGAAAGTATGATCTTGATCCAGCATCGAGGAAAGAGGACAAGTATGACCTAGAATGGTACAGTAGGTGATATGCTTGTGCCTTAATATCTTACTAGGGTTAAGTAGGCTCATGTGGATGTAAACCCTAGACCTAAGAGCTTTTGTGACCTTGTTGTCAAGAGATAGTTTCCCTCCCATCCTGGGAGAGGGACCCCTTTGGTAGGGTGTATATCGGTTTTGTTGGTTTAAGGTAACCTAAAGAGGTCTCATAGGATCATGAGAAGCTAAGTGAAAAGTACAAGGTATGAGAATGAACTTGTAGACCCATAGATATCCATCTCTAATTGCATATGAATGTGTTACCATGGGGGTAACCGGTATGGGGCTTGACCAAGGTAGGAAGGTTGCCATGATCCCTATGAAAGGATGAAAGCTAGCCCATGAATGCAGAAAGAGAGATGATGAAGACTTGGGTAAGTTTCTAAGTGAACATGTACTATAATGGAGAATCCTAAGTCTATCCTAGGGTCAGGTAGGGATAAGACCGATGAAAGTAGGAGTTGCCTAATTCCCCAGTTGCACATGACCATAGGGTCGGGAGGTAACAACTATCATTGTCTGAGGGCCATGGGTTAGGAGATTGATCACCTTCATGAACTCATGGGACCCAAGCACTCCCTTGATGCATGAGGGAAGAGGGATGACCCCAAAAGAGTCGGTACCCTATAGACCTAGAGGAGACGACCAAGGATATAAACCTCAGTAGGTTTAAGACTAGTTTGATATCATGATGTCTGTGATGTAGAGACATATGTGGCACGTTGCAACTTAGATGTAAAGGTGTATTGGCAAGGTGGGAAGTACCATCTCTACTCTTGGAACAGGAAGAACTTTGTATTTGGACTGCAACCAAATGCTTATTTCCTCTTATTATGGGAGTGAGAGATAGGACAATATGCATGCCATACACCAAGGATAAAAGATGATGTGAGTTGGAACATTGCTATGAGGTATGAGGACAGAGAAGATAACATGCCCTGGTAAAGTGAATGATACATGGATGGTTTGCAAACGCTAAAGAAAAAAAAGGTAGTCATCTTATACAAATGTTTTTACCATGAGCTATGAGTTATGTCAGGTTGAGTTCAAAAACTAGAAGAATGACCTCAAAGTGTTCTCGATAAAGATGGACTTAGAGTTTGAGTTTGAGATGATAAGTGAAATACATGGAAGTGTATGTCTTCAATGGAACTAATACCTAAGGATTTGAAGTGGTAATGGATGTTTTGGTTGTGATGTATCTGGGCTAGAAGCTAGAAGAGGTTGTTAGGCTAACCCTAAGTTTGGAAAGGAGATATGTTTGGCTAATAATCCAATGTAATGAGATCCGTTGAACAAGTTAATGGTTTTTTGGTTAGCCAGTCTAGTCCTTGATGCAATGAAAGGATGGTGGTAGAACCTTAGATGCACTTCTTTGGAAAAGAAGGTGGTGAAAGCCCGACTAGAGTTGTAACATCCCTAACCTGGGTTATGAATTAACCCTAGGTGTTTTGCCTAAGATATGTAATTAAATACTTGTGATTATCTTTTGGCATGTAATTAAGTCCCTAAGGAACATACATTTTCATTTCTGTCCTTTTTAAACAATGATTGTAGTATTGTTTGGTAATATAGGGACCTATGTGTAAATTACCCAATTAGAGGGGTTAACTTGCAAATTACACAGGTTAAGATGTTCCTCAAATAAAGAGACATCATATGAAGGAATATGATGAGGTATGATGGATTTCCCCAAGTCTGGGCACCAAGGTGCAACTTGTGGAGCAATCCTTGTGCTTAAACCCTAATTTTGGTGTAAAGTGCAATTTACCCAAAATGTGGGGTGCAACTTGTGCTATATACATTCTAGTATATCTTTTATGACTCTTTACATCAATTAGAGAAGAAATGATGAGAGGGGCGCTTCAATTAAATAATTGGATAAGAAGGATGACCTTTGTAGTGAAAACACCTGGTATGAGTAAGAAGACCCTTCATATATGTACCTTAGTATGCATGTTGGTTTTATCTACCCTTAGATCTTGAGTTTTGATGAGCTTTGCATAAGATTACCATGCTTGGACGTGCCTTAGAAAGAATAAGGGACTTAGATGAGAAATCTATGTTTTAGAGGTCCTTATGGTGGAAAATAACCTAAAGTATATAAGCCTAGTTCCTTGTAAAAACAACTAAACGTATTCCCTTCACTTCCTCACTTCTCATCTTTCTCAACCGACCAAGGCAAAGCTCTGGAGCTCAAGGAAATGACCAACCTTTTCTAAGGTAAGAAAGCACCATCTTCTAGCTTGAATTCATGGGGGAAATCCTTGTATAAGGTTGGTTTCATGGTTAATTCACTTAGCTTTCTCTTCCTAGTCGATCCTTCCCAACCTTTCTTGAAGAAACAACCTTGGATGACCTGTGGAGCTCAAGCCACCATTAAAGTTTCGAAGCTTGGAAGCTTGGAGCTCTAGGAACAATGTTTGAGGCGGGTTTTATAACTCTACACCTTGCTTTGTTATGCATACTTTTATTCTTGCAAATAATAGTTAGTTCTTCTTCTTCCCCATCTTTCTTTGCACTCTTGCAAGTTTTTTCGTGAAGAGCAGACCTTGGTTTCATGGTTGAAGATGAAGGGCGTTAATACCTATGTTGGTCCTCATCCAACTTTATCAAATGGGTTCAACTCGTTTCACCTCAAATGGGTTCAACTCGTTTCACCTCAAATGGGTTCAACTCGTTTCACCTCAAATGGGTTCAACTCATTTCACCTCAAATGGGTTCAACTCGTTTCACCTCAAATGGGTTCAACTCGTTTCACCTCAAATGGGTTCAACTCGTTTCACCTCAAATGGGTTCAACTCGTTTCACCTCAAATGGGTTCAACTCGTTTCACCTCAAATGGGTTCAACTCGTTTCTATCCAAATGGGTTACACTCGTTTCAACTGAAATGGGTCACACTCGTTTCAATCCAAATGGGTTCACACTCGTTTTAACTGAAATGGGTCACACTCGTTTCAATCCAAACGGGTTCACACTCATTTCAACTGAAATAGGTCACACTCGTTTCAATCCAAATGGGTTACACTCGTTTCAACCCAAATGGGTCACACTCGTTTCAACCCAAATGGGTCACACTCGTTTCAACCTAAATGGGTTCAATTAAAGGATACCTTGTTTTATGTAAACTCTAATGACATGATAGTGGTGAATTGGTTTATGTTAATCAACAAGGACTTAAACCAACCCTATCTAGAGTGATGTAATCACCTTTCATTAGGAAGGAGAGAGAGAAAGTACCATTTATGGTTAAAAATCAAATAAAGTACCTTCAATGTATATGAATATGCAGGATTAGAGTATGATCCACTTATGAGAGATTATGAAAACCCTAATTCTAGGGTAATCATGAGTAATGTGAATAGTAAACCCTAATTCTAGGGTAATCAGAAGTAGTGTGAATAGTAAACCCTAATTCTAGAGTAATCATGAGTAATGTGAATAGTAAACCCTAATTCTTGGGTAATCATGAGTAATGTGAATAGTAAACCCTAATTCTAGGGTAATCAGAAGTAGTGTGAATAGTAAACACTAATTCTAGGGTAATCAGAAGTAGTGTGAATAGTAAACCCTAATTCTAGAGTAATCATGAGTAATGTGAATAGTAAACCCTAATTCTAGGGTAATCATGAGTAATATGAATAGTAAACCCTAATTCTAGGGTAATCAAAAGTAGTGTGAATAGTAAACCCTAATTCTAGGGTAATCATGAGTAATATGAATAGTAAATCCTAATTCTAGGGTAATCATGAGTAATGTGAATAGTAAACCCTAGTTCATGGTAATATGTAGAAATGAACAATAAACCCTAAACTCATGTTATTCCTTTAAGCATGAATTGTATTATCAAAGATATGAGATGAGGAATTATTATTCCCAATCATAATGAAAGGGGTGAATAACCCTAAATGATGTAAACAAGGGAATCTTACCCTTTGTAAGGACATAAAAGTATAACCATTGAATTGAAGGGTTAATCATGTCTTATTGACTGTTGATCTGATTATGAAGTTTGATTATTATCAATTGACTTAAACATGCAGGTTCCTATAAGAAAATAATCATATCCAGGTAAGGATCATGACATCATGTTCATTGAAAGCATGTCAATAGCTTATGAACAGAAATAACTATGTTGCCTAAGTGCAAGTGGTATCATATGAAACTGATATGCCTTAAGGGCCATGAATGACATCGAGTTCATGCTAATAGATGACTTGATGCTGACATGACATTTGATAGCAAGTGTTATGATGATATAAGGGTGTGAACACCTATGTTCCTAAATTATAGTGATAAGATGATTAAGAACTGACATCCATCTGATAACTGATATGAGTAATACCTGTTATATTTAGTATTCTTCTGTTATAGCCATGTTTAGTACTTGAATGTTTGGAAACATGTATGATGCTAAATGAATACTGAAATGTACCTAATAACCAAGTTTAATCATATCATGTAGAGCCCTGATCATAGATCCATCATTGTCAGACTTTAAATGATGGTGAAATAGGTTTTCCAAAGGGAACTCCTGGATCACATACTTTAGAGTATGTGGGGGAATATGGATGTGTATATCCTTACATCCTAGTGTAGGTGTTGATGTTGATGTATCTTAATCCATCAACCCTTCACTATATGTTTATACCAGGATGATGTAACACTATTCTTCCAAGGGAATCTTTTATACCGCATCGATGAGAGATAAACATGAAATCTTTTGATGGCGAAGAGAGTGCAGAATGCCAGTGTGACTCTAATAGCGAAGTACCAGAATACCCTGGTGAGCTATATTAGCAGGGACACTAGATGTCCTGCATGTTTATCCTCATTCTGACTGAGGTAGTTTAAGGTCATGAGAATCCGACTCTTTCGATGACCTAGTATGATACCGATGCGACTTACTAGTGATCGGTTGGAGCATGAGCGGTATACCTCATCTCCGCAGGGCATAATGATGTTTGTAAAACATAATAAACCGCGTAGCATAACTGTTTAGGTTGAACTACGAGGAACATTGATTGATATTACATTGCTTGCATTTAATATCCTGTTCAAGTATTAGTATACATGTTCTTCATTTTCCTAAATAAAGATGAGTAATTGTTATCAAGCCTGCTGTGAATAATCTAAAGTTACCTGCTCATGATATTCCTTTGATTGCTTTTAACAAAGTTTCTGGCGGGGAGTTATAACTCTCGCTGGGACAATTATTTAAAATTGTCTCACCCCGTAGATTTCTACCTTTAGGTGGACATCGAGGTCGAAGGAACCGATCTGTAGGTGGACAGTAGAAACAACAGCAAATTCAGGAGCAACAGTGATTTCAGGTGGAAACACTGTGTTGTCTAGTCTTGTAGTTAGAATAGTATTATGTCATCTCTGTACACTCAGGTCCTAGGAGTTTGTTGATCTGAGAATTTTGAAATCTTGAGATTTTGTATCATGACGTATATAATCACTCGAGAAGTGATTTATCAGAGGTGTAAACAGTTCATCTTACTTTTATAAAAGGGGTTTTAGGTTTTTAAGATCTCATTTTCGAAATGTTTTAATTTCGCGTGATTTTCGTATTCCGCTGTTAATCGAATCGCTTCCGCTATGTTTATCTTGTGTTTTGGAGATCCGAGCCCACAATTAGTGGTATCAGAGCTCTAGGTTCGCTGAGTCTACAGAGACATAGGACTTAGAGTGTCAAGTCTATCCTTAGTACTTCTTTCTTATCTAATAGAGTCTTCTGCTCCTCAGGAGAAGAAGATAATTAAGGATTTCTAGACCACAGGACGAGTACGAGGCCGAAAGTAGTGTTGTTGCGCCTCGAGAAGGTGCAAGGAACCTAGAAATAGAGCAACCTGTACCTGAGCCACCTATGGAGCCATCTCAGTTTGACCCAGCTGACATGGGAAACCCAGCTGTTCAAACTATGTTTGGGCAGTTTATGACTGCCATGACACATATCACCGACATGATGCCCATGCCTACACCTAGGGCACCTGTCCAGTCTGAGAGTCAAGGTATCGGTAAAACGTTCGAGCGACTTCTTCGAGTCGGAGCAACTGAATATTTTGGAACAGCTGACCCTGCTGATGATGATCTGTGGTTAACTGAGTTGGAGAAAGCTTTCAGAATCCTTAACATCCCTGAAGGTGAGAAGGTTAGACATGCTGTCTATCTTCTCAAAGGTAGTGCTGGTCACTGGTGGACCATGGAAGAGCAGAAGAGGCCTGGAATAGAGATCTCGTGGGAAGACTTTCGTCGGGAATTTGTCCACAAATATTTTCTAAAGACCTTCTTGGATGAGAAGATCTCTCAGTTTGAGAGACTGAGACAGGGTATGATGAACATTAGCGAGTATGAGGCTAAGTTCATGGAGTTGTTGCGATTCTGTCCGCATATGGCTACCACAGATGAAGAAAGGATTAGGAGGTTTGAGAAGGGTTTGAATGATGACATGACTACTCCCGTGTCTGCACTAGAAAACTGGGAGAGATTCTCTACATTTGTTGAGTCAGTCCATAGGATAGAGAGATCCGTAGTCGAGAAAAGACAAACCCAAAAGAGATATCCACAGTTCCAGGGATCTTCATCTAGAGACTTTAAGAAGCCTAGATTCTCTGCACCTACACCTCCACCACCCAGATTGAGTTTTCAGACTCAGTGGTCCCCAAGTAGAGGTAGAGGACGAGGTTTACCGCCACGAGCGACTCACAGTTCAACATCAATATCGGTCACAGGACCGCCAAGACCACAACAACTGGAGAGGAGTTGCTATAACTATGGGAAGGTGGGACATCTGATGAAGGACTGTAGGTCTAGGCCTATCAGTGTGACACAGCCTCTGAGGCAGGATCAACAGGGATCACAGAGAAGACAGTCTCAAGGAGTAGCTAGAGGACGTGGGCAAGCGTCTCAGGCTGGATCATCAGCACCAACTCAACCTCAGGCGACAGCGAGGTTCTATGCTATGAACCCACCAGAAGCAGTAGTCAATCCACGGGTTGTGGCAGGTCAGATGGAACTTTTATATTCTAATATGTCTAAATCCTGTGTGTTATCTATTTTGATTGACCCAGGTGCTACACACTCCTTTGTCACTCGAAGAGTGATTCGTAACTAGAATATGACAGTTAGACATAGGGCAGATAGCTTGTTTCTTAAAACTCCGTTGAGAGGATCTGCTGTTTTGCAAGAGGTATGCTCTCCCTGCATCCTCTTCTTTTCTTATCATCGCATTCAAGTGGATCTTATACCACTTGATATGCAAGGATTTGATATAATCCTTGGGATGGATACCTTGGAAAGGTATAGAGTTGTCTTGGGTTGTGAATCCAAGCAGGCTGTGTTTGCCGATGAGAGCAACACATGGATCTTTCAAGGAGAGAGAAAGATTCTACCCACCTATCTTGTGTCTGCTATGGTTGCTGATAAGTTGATGAGGCAAGGATGTTATGCATTCTTGGCCCATGTGATAGATACCACCATGAAGAGTCCTAACCTTGCTGAAGTTCCTATAGTCAGGGAATTTGAAGATGTATTTCCTGAAGAACTTCCAGGTATGCCACCACCTCAGGAAATTGATTTTGAAATCAATTTAATCCCAGATACCCAACCTATAGCACAAACACCGTATAGGATGGCACCTGCTGAGATGGCAGAACTCAAGAAACAGCTTCAAGAGTTGCTTGAGAAAGGTTTTATTCGACCAAGTACTTCACCTTGGGGTGCTCCGGTCTTGTTTGTTAAAAAGAAGGATGGATCGATGCGGTTGTGCATCGATTACAGACAACTAAATAAAGTAACAATAAAGAATAAGTACCCTCTGCCTAGAATTGATGATCTTTTTGACCAGTTGCGTGGTGCAACCGTCTTCTCGAAGATAGACTTGAGGTCAGGATATCATCAACTTCGTATTAAGGACAGTGACATACCCATGTCTGCTTTCAGGACAAGGTATGGTCACTATGAGTTCACAGTTATGTCGTTCGGACTAACTAATGCACCAGCTGCATTTATGGAACTCATGAATAGAATTTTCCGACCTTTCCTCGATTAGTGTGTTGTTGTCTTTATAGATGACATCCTTATCTATAGTAGAGATACTCAACAACATGAACATCATCTTCGTCAGGATCTAAATTTGCTAAGACAACATAAGCTATACGCTAAGTTTAGCAAGTGTGAGTTCTGGATGCCGGAGGTATCTTTTCTTGGACATGTGATATCTGCCTCGGGAATTCGTGTTGACCCTAAAAAGGTAGAATCTGTTCTACAGTGGGAACAACCGAAAACATCGACGGAGATTCGTAGTTTCTTAGGGTTGGCTGGCTATTATCGAAGGTTCATTAAGAACTTCAGTTCTATAGCCTTACCCTTGACAACGTTGACCCAGAAAGATGTTCCTTTTACCTGGAGTGATAAGTGTCAACAGTCTTTTCAGCTATTGAAGGAGAGGTTGACAAGTGTACCTTTGCTTGTGCTACCTGAGCAAGGAAAAGGATATGTAGTCTTTTGTGATCCCTCCAAGAATGGACTTGGATGTGTGTTGATGCATGATAAATAAGTGATTTCTTTTGCTTCCCGACAACTTAAGAAACACGAGGAGAATTATCCGACACATGATTTAGAGTTAGCTACTGTGGTTCATGCCTTGAAAATCTGGAGACATTATCTTTACGGAGAAACCTTCCAGATTTTCACAGACCATAAGAACCTTAAGTATATCTTCTCTCAGCATGACCTTAACATGAGACAACGTCGCTGGATGGAGTTAATCAAGGATTATGATTGTACAATAGATTACCATCCAGGAAAGGCCAATGTAGTTGCAGATGCCTTGAGTAGGAAATCAGCAACACCATCCTCTGATAGGGCACAATTAAACTCTTTAGTATGCCCTAGGAGAGATATGCTGATCTCCTTAAGGCAAGACAATGTACAGATGAAGGTGTCATGGATTGCCAGGTTGTTGGCTGAGATGCATATCAAACCCACCCTAAGAGAGCAGATTAGGGAGGCACTGCAAGTTGATGTAGCAGTTCCGCAGATCAGATCTGAGTATGGTGATGAGAAGCGAGAAGGTTTTCATGAATCAGATGATCAAGTAGCATGCTATCATGGGAGGATGATAGTACCAGATGTAGAGAACCTGAGGAAGTTAGTCCTGGAAGAAGCTCATTCTTCAATGTATGCTATGCATCCAAGAAGCACCAAGATGTATCGAAACTTGAAAGATATGTATTGGTGGCCTGGGATGAAGAAGGACGTAGCTGAGTTTGTTCTGAGGTGTCCAGTGTGTCAGCAAGTTAAAGCTGAACACCAGAAGCCTGCAGGAACAATGCAACCTTTACCCATACCACAGTGGAAGTGGGATCATGTAACCATGGACTTTGTTGTTAGTCTACCTAGAACAAACAGAGGACATGATTCCATTTGGGTAATTGTTGATAGGTTGACTAAGACAGTGCATTTCTTACCTGTCAAAACAACCTATTCTGCTGAAAGGTTATCCCAGTTATATGTTCAAGAGATAGTGCGTTTGCACGGAGTTCCTGTCACCATAGTTTCTGACAGAGGTCCTCAGTTCACAAGTCATTTTTGGGAACAACTACATAGGGCACTAGGCACCCAGTTAAGGTTTAGTACAACCTTTCATCCACAGACGGATGGACAGTCAGAAAGGACTATACAGACCTTAGAAGATCTGTTGAGAGCATGTGTTCTCCAGTTCACATGAAGTTGGGATCTACACCTAAGCTTGATAGAGTTTGCCTATAACAATAGCTATCAACATAGTATTGATATGGCACCTTATGAAGCCTTGTATGGCAGATGTTGTAGATCACCCTTATGCTGGTATGAGACTGGTGAACATCAATTGTTAGGTCCTGATCTTGTGCAACAGACTACGAAAAAGATTAAAGTAATACAACAACAGATTAAGACTGCACAAGATAGGCAAAAATCTTATGCTGACAAGCGTCGTAGACCGTTGGAGTTCCAGGTTGGAGACAGAGTGTATCTCAAGGTCTCGCCTTGGAAAGGAGTCCTTCGCTTTGGAAGGAAAGGGAAGTTAGCTCCTAGATTTATAGGGCCTTATCCAATCATTGAACGGGTTGGAAAGGTAGCCTATAGACTAGAGTTACCACCAGAATTACAAAAACTACACCCTGTGTTTCACATTTCTATGTTAAGGAAATGTCATCCCGATACCGAGTCATTTCTACAACCTATGGAAGTAGAATTGAATGAAGATATAACTTATGAGGAAGGACCGCTGTCAATCCTTGATAACAAAATTAAAAAGCTAAAGAAGAAAGAGATAAGTCTTGTAAAAGTTCTCTGGAATCACCGTGGAGTTGAAGAAGCCACTTGGGAACTAGAGGAAGAGATGAGAAGGAAATATCCTACTCTTTTCTCTTAAATATGTTTTATCAATTTCGAGGACGAAATCCTTGTAAGGGGTGGATAATTTGTAACATCCCTGACCTGGGTTATGAATTAACCCTAGGTGTTTTGCCTAAGATATGTAATTAAATCCTTGTGATTATCTTTTGGCATGTAATTAAGTCCCTAAGGAACATACATTTTCATTTCTGTCCTTTTTAAACAATGATTGTAGTATTGTTTGGTAATACAGGGACCTATGTGCAAATTACCCAATTAGAGGGGTTAACTTGCAAATTACACAGGTTAAGATGTTCCTCTAATAAAGAGACATCATATGAAGGAATATGATGAGGTATTATGGATTTCACCAAGTCTGGGCACCAAGGTGCAGCTTGTGGAGCAATCCTTGTGCTTAAACCCTAATTTTGGTGTAAAGTGCAATTTACCCAAAATGTGGGGTGCAACTTGTGCTATATACCTTCTAGTATATCTTTTATGACTCTTTACATCAATTAGAGAAGAAATTATGAGAGGGGCACTTCAATTAAATAATTGGATAAGAAGGATGACCTTTGTAGTGAAAACACCTGGTATGAGTAAGAAGACCCTTCATATATGTACCTTAGTATGCATGTTGGTTTTATCTACCCTTAGATCTTGAGTTTTGATGAGCTTTGCATAAGATTACCATGCTTGGACGTGCCTTATAAAGAAGAAGGGACTTAGATGAGAAATCTATGTTTTAGAGGTCCTTATGGTGGAAAATAACCTAAAGTATATAAGCCTAGTTCCTTGTAAAAACAACCAAACATATTCCCTTCACTTCCTAATTTCTCATCTTTCTCAACCGACCAAGGCAAAGCTCTGGAGCTCAGGGAAACGACCAACCTATTCTAAGGTAAGAAAGCACCATCTTCTAGCTTGAATTCATGGGGGAAATCCTTGTATAAGGTTGGTTTCATGGTTAATTCACTTAGCTTTCTCTTCCTAGCCGATCCTTCCCAACCTTTCTTGAAGAAACAACCTTGGATGACCTGTGGAGCTCAAGCCACCATTAAAGTTTCGAAGCTTGGAAGCTTGGAGCTCTAGGAACAATGTTTGATGCGGGTTTTATAACTCTACACCTTGCTTTGTTATGCATACTTTTATTCTTGCAAATAATAGTTAGTTCTTCTTCTTCCCCATCTTTCTTTGCACCATTGCAAGTTTTTTCGTGAAGAACAGACCTTGGTTTCAAGGTTGAAGATGAAGGGTGTTAATACCTATGTTGGTCCTTATCCAACTTTATCAAATGGGTTCAACTCATTTCACCTCAAATGGGTTCAACTCGTTTCACCTCAAATGGGTTCAACTCGTTTCACCTCAAATGGGTTCAACTCGTTTCACCTCAAATGGGTTCAACTCGTTTCACCTCAAATGGGTTCAACTCGTTTCACCTCAAATGGGTTCAACTCGTTTCACCTCAAATGGGTTCAACTCGTTTCACCTCAAATGGGTTCAACTCATTTCTCCTCAAATGGGTTCAACTCGTTTCACCTCAAATGGGTTCAACTCGTTTCTATCCAAATGGGTTACACTCATTTCAACTAAAATGGGTCACACTCGTTTCAATCCAAACGGGTTCACACTCATTTCAACTGAAACGGGTCACACTCGTTTCAATCCAAACGGGTTCACACTCGTTTCAACTGAAATAGGTCACACTCGTTTCAATCCAAATGGGTTACGCTCGTTTCAACCCAAATGGGTCACACTCGTTTCAACCCAAATGGGTCACACTCGTTTCAACCTAAATGGGTTCAATTAAAGGATACCTTGTTTTATGTAAAATCTAATGACATGATAGTGGTGAATTGGTTTATGTTAATCAACAAGGACTTAAACCAACCCTATCTAGAGTGATGTAATCACCTTTCATTAGGAAGGAGAGAGAGAAAGTACCATTTATGGTTAAAACTCAAATAAAGTACCTTCAATGTATATGAATATGCAGGATTAGAGTATGATCCACTTATGAGAGATTATGAAAACCCTAATTCTAGGGTAATCATGAGTAATGTGAATAGTAAACCCTAATTCTAGGGTAATCAGAAGTAGTGTGAATAGTATGTAGGGTTTTTGGAGGAGGCAGAGAAGCAGCGGAAACAAAAATCTTTCTCCCCAAACCCAGGACAAAAGGAATCGCGTCAACATCTATATAATAGGAAAGAGGTTTGTGAATCTTACCTTGTCCCGAGGCTTGCTCGGCGACAATACCACGCGCCTTGCACGGTCTTCACCTCTGGTCTTGGACGGTGTCTGTGCAGCTCCTGGTCGCACCGGGACTGAAGACTCCTCCTCCTACCGGACTGTCGGATGACAGTTGTCCTCCTGAGCGGTAGTGACCTCCCACCTCTGAAGTAGTCCACACGGACCACCTAGAACTACACTCTCCTTGTCCCACAAGGAAGTGGAAGGAGTCGCACCCTCCTGTTGACGTACTAGTCGCCAACACACTCTCCTGCTGTCAATTGCAACTGCAGTTGTCCTTCCCTTGCTGCACCTCCCTTTGCGGGAAGCACTTGCTCGGGCTCTCTCTCGGTTACCAAAACCAGAGAGAACGACAACTTTGCAGAGCAATCAACTTGCACTAAGTTGTACTCTGAGAAGCCCCCAATACCCCTATATATATAGGCAGGTCATGGGACAGGGTTCTCTGTGCCCGGTAATACGGGACTAAAGCAGGAGTAGAAGGGTTCGGGATTTTCCACAAAAAGCAACCATCTCGCAACCTGAACCGATCGGTTCACAAGTGAACCGGTCGGTTGGGGACCTGAACCGATCGGTTCACCACTGAACCGATCGTTTGGGACCCTTGAACCGATCGGTTCACTCATGAACCGGTCGGTTGGGGTTCCAGGTTGGTTCTCGATTGACTTTCCTTGTTTCTTTCCCAATTGGTATCGCATACCAATATTATTCTCAATCAAATTGGAAATTTGAAATGAAAGGAAAATTCTCACCAATCCTACTTTCCCAAGTTGCTCGATTGCACCAGTTGAACCGATTGGTTCAACACTTGAACCGGTCGTTTCACTCTATGCATGAGCCGATCGGTTCAACAATTGAGCCGATCGGTTCAACAATTGAGCCGACCGGTTCAGCAACCTCAGCCGACCGGTTCATCACATGAACCGATCGGTTGGGAATGCAGATTGTGCAGAATCAGTCAAATGTGATTTCAATCAATCCGATACTCCAATTAATGCGTCCAACACCTTGAACATTATGATATTGAGCTATCGATTAATTGAGTGTTTAATTGAACTACTAAACTCCTTTAGTAATCAATCTAAACATTGCTTGTGGACAAAACTCCTCTTCTAGGTTAAATCCTATGTGTGTGACCCTGCAGGTCCATTTCACATTGGCAGTGAAAGTCCATAGCACTTATGACTTCACAAGCAAAGAGCGGTGCCTAGTCACACATCATTGCTACCCAAGTGAAAGTAGAAAGTTGGAGAACAACTTTCATCCTACAATCCGTGAATGGTGTTACAGTGAATGTATAATTCCTTTGTCACTGATATCCAGAATGAACTCGAGGCATGGAACAGTCATCCTGTCAATGTTCATTCATTTCCTTGATCTCAGAGTAGACCGAGTGAGATGTGTATGACATCAATATCACATATTGATTCACACGTGCATGCGCATGCCTTTCTAAATCCTACTCATCAAGTGGCCAAGGATATCAAACTCCCTTAGGAGGGACAAATCCCATATCTATCACTCACCCCTCAAAAGCCCCGTGTCAAAGCCACCCAATCATCACCTTTATAACAACCCATGTTTCAGGACTGCGTTTGATGATGTCAAAGTGTACCCAACGACATGTGTTGAGTGCAGTGATTTCAGGTCTAAGAATCACACTCACCACCATCACTATGAGAGCTGACTGTGACTACCATGTCATGGTTCCATGTGTCACTCTCATGGTGGGTCTGTCCGGTACCTTGTTCTCTAACAAGTACCTATGTGCTTGGTTTGATATCACTATATCATGACTAATGAGATTCTGTCATCAACCAACACACAATCTAGTCTTCAGTGTTATTGATGTCTATGGCTATTTCCACAATAACAACCGACTAGGGACCAAACAAGAAAGAATACCCTTAACATCCGTATGATCTCATTGTTTAGGTCCTCAACCCAAAAGCATACGTCATTGAGTAAATCAATCTTTAGACATCTATCATGTTACACCATCATCTCAGAAACAGTTTAAACATATAGATTGGAAATTGCCTTTATTATTATTCAAATCAATTACAAAGTATCCCATTACAATCATCATATGACTTGCTCTATGGGCATACATACCAATAGACTCCCACTTGCACTTAGAGCCAGTCACCAAGGAAATGTAGTCCTTGTGACCTAGCATGACCATCATGCTTCTGCTGAGAAAGGGCCTTAGTCAGTGGATCAGCTATGTTGTCTTCAGTTGGTACTTTGCAAATCTTCACATCTCCTCGCTGTACGATCTCTCGTATGAGATGGAAGCGCCGCAGTATGTGCTTGGACCGCTGATGTGATCTGGTCTCCTTAGCTTGTGCAATAGCTCCATTATTGTCACAATAAATCTCAATTGCATCACAGCTACTGGGAACTACACCAAGTTCAGAAATGAACTTCCTGATCCACACAGCCTCCTTTGCTGCATGCGAAGCAGCAATATACTCGGCCTCTGTAGTAGAATCGGAAACTGTTTCTTGCTTGGAACTCTTCCAGCTCACAGCTCCATTATTAAGGCAAAACACAAATCCTGACTGCGATCTGTAATCATCTTTATCGGTTTGGAAGCTTGCATCGGTGTAACCCTTTACAACCAGCTCTTCCTCGTCGCCGTACACAAGAAACTGATCCTTAGTCCTTCGCAAGTACTTGAGGATGTTCTTCACGGCTGTCCAGTGAGCATCCCCAGGATCTGACTGGTACCTGCTCGTCATGCTGAGAGCATACGAGACATCTGGGCATGTGCACAACATAGCGTACATGATGGATCCTATGGCTGATGCATATGGGATCCCATTCATACGCTCCCTCTCTTCACAAGATTGGGGACATTGAACTCTAGAGACGGTAACTCCATGTAGCATAGGGACGTTGCCTCTCTTTGAGTTCTCCATGCTGAACCGCTTCAGCACCTTTTCAATGTACGTGATCTGACTTAGTCCGAGAAGCCTTCTAGATCTATCTCTATAGATCTTAATTCCTAGAATGTAGGATGCTTCTCCTAAGTCCTTCATTGAGAAAGTTTTCCCAAGCCAAGTCTTTACCTTCTCTAAGGCTAAGACATCATTCCCCATCAAAAGTATGTCATCCACATACAATATGAGAAATGTGGTCGAGCTCCCACTAACCTTCTTGTATACACAAGGTTCATCTTCATTTTGAATAAAGCCAAACACTTTGACTTCTTCATCAAATCGAAGATTCCAACTCTGAGATGCTTGCTTCAATCCATAGATTGACCTTTGCAGTTTACAGACTTTATTGGCATTCTTTGGATCTACAAAACCTTCAGGCTGTGTCATGTACACATCCTTATGAATATTCCCGTTAAGGAATGCGGTTTTAACATCCATCTGCCAAATCTCATAGTCATAATAAGTTGCAATAGCAAGCATGATCCTGATGGACTTAATCATGGCAACTGGAGAAAAGGTTTCGTCATAGTCAACACCTTGAATTTGTCGAAAACCCTTCGCAACCAATCTGCCTTTATAAGTTTGCACATTGCCATCCATGTCGGTCTTTTTCTTAAAGACCTACTTGCACCCTATGGGTTTTACCCCTTCGGGTGGTTCCACCAAAGTCCATACTTTGTTGGAGTACATGGATTCCATCTCGTATCTCATGGCTTCAAGCCATTTCTCAGAATCTGGTCCCTCCATAGCCTCTACGTAGGTAGTTGGATCATCATCTATGATCAACTCTCCACCTTCCTGAGTTACAAGGTATCCAAACCTCTCAGGTTCAAGGCGAGTCCTACTAGATCTACGAGGTCCTTGTGTTACCTGAGGAGACTGAGATTCCACAATACCTTGTGAATCTACATTTTCCTTTGGTACATCTACCGGTTCAATGTTCTCTTGTTGGGCTTGAACCTCTTCAAGCTCTATATTCCTCCCACTGTTTCCTTTGGAAATAAATTCCTTCTCTAGGAACACAGCATCCCTGGCAACAAACACTTTGTTGTCAGTAGGGTGGTATAGATAATATCCCTTGGTTTCCTTGGGATATCCAACAAAGTAACATTTATCAGATTTGGGTCCAAGCTTATCAGGAAACATTTTCTTGACGTAAGCCCCAAAACTCCAAATCTTCATAAAAGACAAATTGGGACGCTTCCCAGTCCATATCTCATATGGTGTCTTTTGAACCGATTTAGATGGTACACGGTTAAGTGTAAACATGGCGGTTTCAAGAGCATAACCCCAGAAAGAAATTGTAAGATCAGCAAAACTCATCATAGATCGCACCATATCTAACAATGTGCGATTCCTTCTTTTAGACACACCATTATGTTGTGGTGTTCCAGGCGGAGTCCATTGTGATACAATACCACAGGCTCGTAGAAGGTCCTCAAACTCCTGGCTCAAGTATTCTCCACCTCGATCGGAACGAAGTGCCTTAATACTTTTACCAAGCTGGTTCTGTACTTCATTCATGAAATCCTTGAACCTTTCAAGGGTTTCTGACTTATGTTTCATCAGGTACACATAGCCATACCTACTGAAGTCATCAGTAAAGGTAATGAAGTACTGATACCCTCCTCTAGCATTAGTTCTAAAAGGCCCACATACATCAGTATGTATGAGTCGTAATAGATCACTAGCTCTCTCACCTTTATCTGAAAAGGGAGTCTTGGTCATCTTGCCCAACAAACAAGATTCACATGTCTCTATTGATTCATAATCAAACGAGTCTAGATAACCATCTTTATGGAGTCTAGAAATGCGCTTCTCATTTATGTGCCCTAGACGACAATGCCAGAGATATGTTTTGTTTGAGTCGTTGAGTTTTTTCTTTTTGGTGTTTACGTTGTATACACTTGTCTCCAAGTCTATCAAGTATAGACCATAAGACATAGGGGCACTGCCATACAAGATCCCATCTTTAGAAATGGAACACTTTCCATTCTTAATAAGAAATTCAAATCCATCTTTGTCCAAACAAGAGACGGAAATGATATTCCTATTTATGGCAGGTACATAATAGCAGTTCTTCAACTCTATTATTAGCCCACTTGGTAGAGTTAACTCATAGGTTCCTACGGCACTGGCGGAAACTCTTGCCCCATTAGCAACACGTAGTTCAACCTCACCTTTCCCTAAAGGCCTACTTCTCTTAAGATCCTTCACATTTGAACAAATGTGAGATCCGCATCCGGTATCAAGTACCCATGACAAAGAAGTAGTAACGTTAATCTCTATCACGTATACACCAGAAGTAGAGATCTCTATCTCCGACTTCTTCTTCCATTGTTCCTTCCATCCTCTCCATGTAGAAGAATTTGGTTTGGCGAGAGAACACTTCTCTCCCTTACCTACTTTCTCCTTCACCAACACTTTAAGCGTACATAGAGTGGATTCTAAGGCTCCTGGTATATCTGGATTGTGCAGAACACTTCTCACAGTCCTCAACCAGTTATGGAATTTATTCTCAATTAATTTGCCCATTTTAAAAGATGATTCTTTTGCCATTCTACAAGAGAAAATTTGCATTTGTCAAAACCTTTTTGATTTGATTTGAATAAAATGTAACGATAGTTAATTAGGCCTTTAATTAATTACCGATCCCACTATTTTGACTCAAATTGATAGCCCTCACCATCAATTTGGAAGATTGCAGCGTACAATCTTCTAGTGGGTCAAGATCCTAGAATCCTCTAAGCCATGGACCAGCTTTGGCTGTCACCCACAACTCAGATCTTCCGGGTAGGAAACTCTTTCCAATTGCATCATATGCAACTCTTGATGAATGAACATGCACAACACCTTGCCATGAACATTCCGTGCCTCTGGGCTTAGGCGCTCTAAGAATCACCAGTTAAGTCTAACCCAAAAGCCGACACGGTAAACATGCACCCTGCTTTGGCATAACCTACATCTCGACCCTTCACACTTCCAAAAGATAGACGGCGCACCATGCTTTGGCGTAACCTACGCTTGGTCGATCAAGTTTGCCATGTGTGTCGCTAATGGAAGGCGTATAAGACTTAATATTTTAATGAGGGATTTGGTTTTATATATACATATACATATCCAATCACCACAATATATAGTACGTATCATATACATGCTATATCCCACAGAAAACATGCATAAACGATAAAAAGCAATGATTATGGCCATCCTATTTGTGATTCCTCGAGCTAAGAGGAATCACGGTCATCTAGGTCTACATCACATGCAACCTGTACAAGATGAAATCTGTGCCTGCCTTTCTGGGTTTGATCAGCTCATCTCCATGACTGATCAGCTCGCCATCAGGTAGGTTGTCCGGGTGCCACCAGCCGATCGACTGGCGCCTCCAGCCGATCGGTTCACCAGTCATCGTGCATCTCCTCATGTCGCCACCCGCTCATCTCGTTCCTCGAACCGGCCGTCTGGATCACTAACCGATCGGTTCACTCCTTGAACCGATCGTCTTCAGGTTGTCCGCCGTTCTTTGACATAACAGGAAATAAAATCTATCCTATTTACAATTGAATTGAGAAACCCCGAGTTACATTCGGGGGGAGCAAAGGTAGGAAAAGAATTCTCAAATTATTTCGAGTTACATCAGGAATATGAGAAAGGGAATCGGTGCGCAGACCGAGATGCAAGCAACCACACAAACAACCATACACAGATATAGGGGTTTATAGGCCATAATCATGCTACACATCCACCACAAAACTCGTTTAAGGGCAACGCGTATCGAGTGCATTAATATTACATATCATATATGTATATTAGGGATTTGTGGATTGGACATGTATAAATCCGATATTATTCGCATCGCATGCAATAAATAAAGGCGACAAACCAAAATTGATCATATCGATAATCCTAAAATATAGAGCGGTTGACCTGGATCTGATACCACTATAGGGTTTTTCGAGGAGGCAGAGAAGCAGCGGAAACAAAAAAATTTCTCCCCAAACCCGGGACAAAAGGAATCGCGTCAACATCTATATAATAGGAAAGAGGTTTGTGAATCATACCTTGTCCCGAGGCTTGCTCGGAGACAATACCACGCGCCTTGCGCGGTCTTCACCTCCGGTCTTGGACGGTGTCTGTGCAGCTTCTGGTCGCACTGGGACTGAAGACTCCTCCTCCTATCGGACTGTCGGATGACAGTTGTCCTCCTGAGAGGCAGTGACCTCCCGCCTCTAAAGTAGTCCACACGGACCACCTGGAACTCCACTCTCCTTGTCCCACAAGGAAGTGGAAGGAGTCGCACCCTCCTGTTGATGTACTAGTCGCCAACACACTCTCCTGCTGTCAATTGCAACTGCAGTTGTCCTTCCCTTGCTGCACCTCCCTTTGCGGGAAGCACTTTCTCGGGCTCTCTCTCGGTTACCAAAACCAGAGAGAACGACAACTTTGCAGAGCAATCAACTTGCACTAAGTTGTACTCTGAGAAGCCCCCAATACCCCTATATATATAGGCGGGTCATGGGACAGGGTTCTCTGTGCCCGGCAATACGGGACTAAAGCAGGAGTAGAAGGGTTCGGGATTTTCCACAAAAAGCAACGATCTCGCAACCTGAACCGATCGGTTCACAAGTGAACCTGTCGGTTGGGGACCTGAACCGATCGGTTCACCACTGAACCGATCGTTTGGGACCCTTGAACCGATCGGTTCACTCATGAACCGGTCGGTTGGGGTTCCAGGTTGGTTCTCGATTGACTTTCCTTGTTTCTTTCCCAATTGGTATCGAATACCAATATTATTCTCAATCAAATTGGAAATTTGAAACGAAAGGAAAATTCTCACCAATCCTACTTTCCCAAGTTGCTCGATTGCACCAGTTGAACCGATTGGTTCAACACTTGAACCGGTCGTTTCACTCTGTGCATGAGCCGATCGGTTCAACAATTGAGCCGATCGATTCAACAATTGAGCCGACCGGTTCAGCAACCTCAGCCGACCGGTTCATCACATGAACTGATCGGTTGGGAATGCAGATTGTGCAGAATCAGTCAAATGTGATTTCAATCAATCCGATACTCCAATCAATGCGTCCAACACCTTGAACATTATGATATTGAGCTATCGATTAATTGAGTGTTTAATTGAACTACTAAACTCCTTTAGTAATCAATCTAAACATTGCTTGTGGACAAAACTCCTCTTCCAGGTTAAATCCTATGTGTGTGACCCTACAGGTCCATTTCACATTGGCAGTGAAAGTCCATAACACTTATGACTTCACAAGCAAAGAGCGGTGCCTAGTCACACATCATTGCTACCCAAGTGAAAGTAGAAAGTTGGAGAACAACTTTCATCCTACAATCTGTGAATGGTGTTACAGTGAATGTATAATTCCTTTGTCACTGATATCCAGAATGAACTCGAGGCATGGAACAATCATCCTGTCAATGTTCATTCATTTCCTTGATCTCAGAGTAGACCGAGTGAGATGTGTATTACATCAATATCACATATTGATTCACACGTGCATGTGCATGCCTTTCTCAATCCTACTCATCAAGTGGCCAAGGATATCAAACTCCCTTAGGAGGGACAAATCCCATATCTATCACTCACCCCTCAAAAGCCCCGTGTCAAAGCCACCCAATCATCACCTTTATAACAACCCATGTTTCAGGACTGCGTTTGATGATGTCAAAGTGTACCCAATGACATGTGTTGAGTGCAGTGATTTCAGGTCTAAGAATCACACTCACCACCATCACTGTGAGAGCTGACTGTGACTACCATGTCATGGTTCCATGTGTCACTCTCACGGTGGGTCTGTCCGATACCTTGTTCTCTAACAAGTACCTATGTGCTTGGTTTGATATCACTATATCATGACTAATGAGATTCTGTCATCAACCAACACACAATCTAGTCTTCAGTGTTATTGATGCCTATGGCTATTTCCACAATAACGACCGACTAGGGACCAAACAAGAAAGAATACCCTTAACATCCGTATGATCTCATCGTTTAGGTCCTCAACCCAAAAGCATACGTCATTGAGTAAATCAATCTTTAGACATCTATCATGTTACACCATCATCTCAGAAATAGTTTAAACATATAGATTGGAAATTGCCTTTATTATTATTCAAATCAATTACAAAGTATCCCATTACAATCATCATATGACTTGCTCTATGGGCATACATACCAACATAGTAAACCCTAATTCTAGAGTAATCATGAGTAATGTGAATAGTAAACCCTAATTCTAGGGTAATCATGAGTAATGTGAATAGTAAACCCTAATTCTAGGGTAATCAGAAGTAGTGTGAATAGTAAACCCTAATTCTAGGGTAATCAGAAGTAGTGTGAATAGTAAACCCTAATTCTAGAGTAATCATGAGTAATGTGAATAGTAAACCCTAATTCTAGGGTAATCATGAGTAATGTGAATAGTAAACCCTAATTCTAGGGTAATCAGAAGTAGTGTGAATAGTAAACCCTAATTCTAGGGTAATCATGAGTAATATGAATAGTAAATCCTAATTCTAGGGTAATCATGAGTAATGTGAATAGTAAACCCTAGTTCATGGTAATATGTAGAAATGAACAATAAACCCTAAACTCATGTTATTCCTTTAAGCATGAATTGTATTATCAAAGATATGAGATGAGGAATTATTATTCCCAATCATAATGAAAGGGGTGAATAACCCTAAATGATGTAAACAAGGGAATCTTACCCTTTGTAAGGACATAAAAGTATAACCATTGAATTGAAGGGTTAATCATGTCTTATTGACTGTTGATCTGATTATGAAGTTTGATTATTATCAATTGACTTAATCATGCAGGTTCCTATAAGAAAATAATCATATCCAGGTAAGGATCATGACATCATGTTCATTGAAAGCATGTCAATAACTTATGAACAGAAATAACTATGTTGCCTAAATGCAAGTGGTATCATATGAAACTGATATGCCTTAAGGGCCATGAATGACATCGAGGTCATGCTAATAGATGACTTGATGCTGACATGACATTTGATAGCAAGTGTTATGATGATATAAGGGTGTGAACACCTATGTTCCTGAATTATAGTGATAAGATGATTAAGAACTGACATCCATCTGATAACTGATATGAGTAATACCTGTTATATTTAGTATTCTTTTGTTATAGCCATGTTTAGTACTTGAATGTTTGGAAACATGTATGATGCTAAATGAATACTGAAATGTACCTAATAACCAAGTTTAATCATATCATGTAGAGCCCTGATCATAGATCCATCATTGTCAGACTTTAAATGATGGTGAAACAGGTTTTCCTAAGGGAACTCCTGGATCTCATACTTTAGAGTATGTGGGGGAATATGGATGTGTATATCCTTACATCCTAGTGTAGGAGTTGATGTTGATGTATCTTAATCCATCAACCCTTCACTATATGTTGATACCAGGATGATGTAACACTATTCTTCCAAGGGAATCTTTTATACCACATCGATGAGAGATAAACATGAAATCTTTCGATGGCGAAGAGAGTGCAGAATGCCACTGTGACTCTAATAGCGAAGTACCAAAATACCCTGGTGAGCTATATTAGCAGGGACACTAGATGTCCTGCATGTTTATCCTCATTCTGACTGAGGTAGTTGAAGGTCATGAGAATCCGGCTCTTTCGATGACCTAGTATGATACCGATGCGACTTACTAGTGATCGGTTGGAGCATGAGCGGTATACCTCATCTCCGCAGGGCATAATGATGTTTGTAAAACATAATAAACCGCGTAGCATAACTGTTTAGGTTGAACTATGAGGAACATTGATTGATATTACATTGCTTGCATTTAATATCCTATTCAAGTATTAGTATACATGTTCTTCATTTTCCTAAATAAAGATGAGTAATTGTTATCAAGCCTGCTGTGAATAATCTAAAGTTACCTGCTCATGATATTCCTTTGATTGCTTTTAACAAAGTTTCTGGCGGAGAGTTATAACTCTCGCTGGGACAATTATTTAAAATTGTCTCACCCCGTAGATTTCTACCTTTAGGTGGACGTCGAGGTCGAAGGAACCGATCTACAGGTGGACAGCAGCAACAACAGAAAATTCAAGAGCAGCAATGATTTCAGGTGGAAACACTGTGATGTCTAGTCTTGTAGTCAGAATAGTCTCATGTCGTCTCTGTACACTCAGGTCCTAGGAGTTTGTTGATCTGAGAATTTTGAAATCTTGAGATTTTGTATCATGACGTATATAATCACTCGAGAAGTGATTTATCAGAGATGTAAATAGTTCATCTTACTTTTATAAAAGGGGTTTCAGGTTTTTAAGATCTCGTTTTCAAAAAGTTTTAATTTCGCGTGATTTTCGTATTCCCCTGTTAATCGAATCGCTTCCGCTATGTTTATCTTGTGTTTTGGAGATCAGAGACCACAATTAGTGGTTTAGGGTTTCTGAGGAATTGATCTTGAGGAATCATGACATACAGGAGATCATGATTTTTAGATCACCATACACCGAACCACCAAGATAATAAGTGACAGTAGGACTTTGGATAAAGTTGCATGTGGTATATGGCCATTCAAGCCTGGGGGTAAAGGACGAACCCCAGTAACCCTGTGTATCGATATAGAGGACAAAAGAGTCCCTGAGAGGGAACAGGTGTTCATCATTATGAATGTGGTGATAAGTCTCCCCTAGACCAAGGAAGGTAAAGATGCAATATGGGCTATGATAGATCGCCTTATCTAGATGACATGAGAAAGAAAGAGTTCTATCAAGAGACAGATCTGGTTGAACTACTCATGAGAGAGATGGTTCAACTACACCATGAATCGAGTTCAAAAGTCCTTGAGTATATCCTAAAGGTTCACTCCAGTAAGGGAGAAGTAGGTACACGAAGGACTCGATGATGGTATAGTTCATCCCCCATAACTAACGGTTAGTATGATCCAGAATAAAGAGTTTGATGAGAGGATATGTGCTCGTTCAGGGTGATAGCTAGAGACAGTTCTTGTCCTATGAAAGATGTGATGATGATCACCATAGTTAGTATCGGGATTCTAAGAAGCTTTGTAAGGGAGGTTGTGTCGGTCACCACTTCAGTAAGGGGATGTTGGTGAAAGGACCACATGATGATTAGAAAAGGACCACAATGCATGAAGACGAAAGTCGCTTTAATCATGCAATGGCTGAAAGGAGCCTAGAGACAATGAGAGTTGCGAGTAGATGCAAAGTAGACTAAGATGCAATGCACTGTGGGAGAATATAATGTGAGAATCCGACCCCTCTGAGCTACAACTGAGAAAGCTGAGTCCCCGATACATGGGTCCATTAGAGATGGATGGGTGGAGATGGTTAGGTTTTGACCCTACCCCTCAGGATAGAGTAATGTGGGATGTGTTCCATGTGTCCAATTTAGAGCACTATGTGAGGTGCCCCAACCATGAGCTGAGCAATGAACTTAGTGATCCCCAAGGGAGGCTGAAATGGCATGAGTCACCTATGTAGTTTATAGATGCCAGGATGAAAGAACTCAGAGAAAAGAACATGTAATGATAAAGGTTCTTTGGAAATGCCATGAGTACAGTAAAGCCACATAGGGGCCAATGATGGACATGGAAAAGTCTTATCCTGAATTGTTTTTTGCTTGATAGAAGTTTGAGGACAAAATTCCTATATGAGGGGAAGGATGTTATAACCCCAATTTTTGGGTTCAGTTGGTGAGAAATGTAATTTCTCATATTAAAAATATTTGAAAAATAATGATATAATTTGTTTGGAATAAATGGATTTTGTTTACAATAGCGTTGATGATTGTGTTGTGGGCTTTATTGGCTTTTAGGCCCAAACAACAAGAAAATTCAATTAGTGAATGAATAATTAAATATTTGATAAAAGAAGATGTGGAAACCTCTAGAAAGCAAATCCAAAAAGGATTTCGTGCCTCTTGGGTTCCTTGGGTTCCAAGGAATCTAAAGTTGCAAAGAAAAGCAATAAGAAAAGAAAAGATTAATAAAGTATTTCTTTATTAAGAAAGAAATTGAAAACAATGGTAAAATGTGGAAAACCAATTAAAAGAGGTGTAATTGATTTATTCTTGGTGGAATTTCGTATTCCAAGGATTCCTAAAGATAAAAGGAATACCAATGAGGAAAATAAAAGAGAAATAAAGAGAAATATTCAAAAAGAGATATTTTAATAAGAATAAAACAAGATAATGGGAAATAATGAAGAATAATGCATATAGATGCATCTAGAAGGATAATAAGTACCCTTATGAAGGAATTTAGAAATCTTGGAGTTTCTTGGGGACCAAGGAGCCCCAATAAAGAAAGAGGAAAGAGAAAATACCAATAAAGAAAAATAATAGAGTAATATAATATATTATTACTAATTGTTGGTGGAAATGGAAAAGAAAAGTATTTTCTACTAAAAAGGAAAACTTAATTTCGTGCCAATACCTTAAAGGCAAGTACAAGGGAGATAAAGGAGGTAATTTTCTTAATCCTAATAATTAAAGAAAAAGGAATAACAAAGTGATGAAGAGAGAGAGAGATGGTTGCTTCACAACCAAGGAAAGTGTGTTTCCTTTCGAGTTGGGACTTGAGTCCTCATGAGGCACGCCTTAGGGCTTCATATACACCCATATAAGAAGGGTGGAACCCCTACTTCGAGATCCAGAGGGATTCCACACAATGCTACCTCTTATTCTTCTTCTTTCCATCTAAACCCTAACCAAGAGGGTATATCCTTGTTCTAGGGCAAAGCGGGGCTTCGTTGTGGTCTTGCTGGAGGAGGGAAGCTTCCACCATCACCCAGATCGATCGACTGCTTCCTCTTTGGCCCTGACTTCGTGCAGTTGATGCGGACCTGCTGCAGTTGCAGCAGCAGTCGTGCACCTCACCCGCGTGGGAACGGACACCTCGGCCACACCCTGAAGCTTCTGCAGGCGCGGAAAGGGTCGCTGCACCAAGGGGGCATGTCCCTCAGGGCCGATGAGTCGGGAAGGAGGAGGGGGAGCCCCCCCTTGACTGTTAGGGCAGAAGCCGGCTGCTGTCACGAGGAAGATGAAGAGGAGCCCAGTTGGATGGTTCTGCCCCCCCCCCTGGCATAGCAAAGCCAAAGAGCCACAGAAGGGCAATTACGTCAATTCAAATTTTTTTTAACCAAACCGCGTAGATGCTTTGCATGAGGAGGCGACGTGGCGCTCTCCGATTGGTCCAGAGTAAGTGAATTTCATTAAATTCATAACTTTTTAACGGTAGCTCGGTTGGGGACATATAATACATGAATCTTTCTCAGAAAAACATGAGGAATTTAATAAAAATATGTTTAGAAGCTAATTCCTCTTGCTATGCGAAAAGTAGTGTAAATCATCATCTTTAATGAATTAAAGATTAAAAAAAACCCTATTTTGATATGATTAATGTGCTTAATAGGGTTTAATGGATCATTAGAGTTGATGTTAACCTGTTAAATGTAAAAAGGTACATTATGTTAAAAAAGGAAGAGATTTGCACATGATTAGTTTAATTTAGAGTTTAAGTGCATAAATATGCATGAAAATTTGAAAAGGACATAAAGTTATCATCTTTAATGATTTAATTAAGGAAAAAAAAACCTTAGATTTAATGATAGATGGACTTAATGATGTTATTTGGATAATTCAAGCTGATATTAACCTGTTGTTAATGAATGTGAAAATAGGATATAAAAAGATGATCTTTTTATATAATTGGCTTAATTTAGGGTTTCGTGCATGATTATACATTAATGAGCTTGAAAATCCTAATTTAGGAGAATATGTCTTTTAATTGGTTTAATTGTTCAAATCCATGAATAAATGGGGATATGATGATCCTAAGTCAATTTGGGTATAAAGGACTATTAAAATGGATAGTTGAGCAATTAAGGTTCATACAAATGGAAAAGGGTATTTTAGGGTTTGTTGACCTAAAAGGGATAAAGATTGAGAAATTAATCTTAGAAACTCTAATGAATATTAATGAAACCTTAATGTGGATTAGAAACCCTAGAAAGTGAATCCAAGTCAATAATGTAGATTCTTGATAAAGTGTGAAATAAATAGAGTACATATTCTTTTCAGGAATTATGTGATGATTGAATTACTTGCTTGGATCTGTTGATTGGCTTGATTGTATATACATGAAGTATATGTTGAATATTCTGCATGACTCATCAAATCAGGTATGTGGTTACGCTTATGAATAATCACTCTAGTTTCACGGCGATTCCCAAAGTTTTAATCGGTTGCTTGAAAATAACTGTTGGATGTTTATTTATTTCATGAAACTATAAAGTGACTATGATTCTCACTATAAATGTGCATATATAACTGACTAGATCCGGGTCCACCTCTGTTTCTTTGAAAAGGCTAAGAAAAAAAGGGGTAATCCTAGAGAAAGGTCTAGGTTACCGAGAGTTAGAAACTGGGCTACCTACGTGTAGTGCCATGAGACTCATTAGCCTACCATGAGTTAAGGAGTGGGCTACTTACGACTAGTGCCATGTGACTCAACCCTAGAAATTGGTTCACCTATAGGTGGATCATGAGGGGTATAATGGGGGCAACATAGAGGATAGGGTACTCTTGGATCACAAAGTTATATCTAAAATGTAATCTTGGTTGTTAAATGATTAATTGAATGATTACATTGTTAACGTATTTACATAATTATTGTTTCCCCCACGTACCAGCTTCGGCTGACCGACGTGTTGTTTGTCAGCGTTTTAGGTACAAGCCAAAAGGACAAATAGTAAATCGTCATATTGTGAAATACATGAAGTAAAATACAAGGAGGATTAGTTAGAATAGAATCCTTAAGTGGATAGAAGTTTAGAGATCCAAGTTTTCAAAAAGGTATGCAAAAATTTATTTTCTTACAGTTTTTTAGTATAGTATGTTAAAATTTGATAATTATTCTTGGTTAATTTCCGAACCTTTGATCCGGAAGTTATGAGTGCGGCTTCGACCTCTCGGTCTCCCTTAATTGGGGGTTATCAGGAGGTGGGGTCGTAACAGGAATCCTTTCAAAGTCCAGAGTTTATGCATTAAAGATTGGAAACTTAGGTTGTAATACTAGTATCCAGTCTTCTATATGCATTACTGTTGTCCTATCTTGCCCTTCAAGAGCATAATATAGGATTATTTATCTTAATTAGGTCAAGGTGGGAATTCTCAGGCACTTGTTCTCCTCTTGCATGATCCCATGCACCCTCTCCTGGTGCAACAACATTGCCCTTAGCAATGTGTTCCTCATGTTCTCCAGTCATTTTCAAGTTCTTCTTCTCCTATGTGAGCAGAAGATACTATCAGACTAACTGGAAGACACTTAGAACAGACTCTACAACCTTAGTCCTATGTCTATGTAGACTCAGCGAACCTAGATCTCTAATACCACTAAATTGTGGCATACAACTCTCAAAAACATAATTAACTAATGCGGAAGCATTCACTAAGAAGCGGATTACCAAAAATCACTAAAAATTAAAACCATTTTATCAAAGATCCATCAAAGGAAAAACTTTCTCACATAGAATCAAAGTAACATAATTACATTCTTGTTCACAGGTACATATTATGTATCATCTCCTTTTGAGAATTACAAGCATTAACTGTCCTGTCAAGCTAAACACAGGAAGTATAAAATCTCGAGGCACTGATCCAAAATCTCGAAAGCACTAACTACTACTCCGAGGACCTAAGAGTACAGAGACGACACATAGGACTCTATCTACATCTATACAAGGCATAACAGCCAGTGTCTCCACCTGAGACTTCACTGCTGACCCTACTGCTATTGCTGGTGTCCTTCTCCTACTAAAGGATCCTGCCTCCTCATCCGCGTCCACCTAAAATGTGATTCCCACGGGGGTGAGACAATTGTAAATTGCCCCAGTGAGAGATATAACTCTCCGCCAGAAACATTATTATTGTAGCTTAAGAAGATAAATATGCACATAGGAATCATATTTGTTTGGCAACAGTTAATTCAATGTCTAACTGATTAGAATATTATTCTTATCTAAAAACATTGCAGCTGTAACTTGAAAGAACAACATGTCACTTATCCTCTAAGGAATATGAAGAACATGTATAACATTTATTCACTATAGAATCATCACCACAACATTAACTTACTTCAGGCTTAGATTCATATATCTAATGTCTGGTATTGTCATAGTGGAGTCATGGCCTGTAGCCATACTCTTTCCAAAAAGTATTGGGATCTTAATCCCTCAACTCATCAAGCACAATTCCACTTCTTAACCAGTTCATCATCATAATTATAGAATCTGGGTATTTGAACCCATAACTCACCATAGAACACTTGTTACCACTTATTAGGTAACTTCACACCTTCATATCATCTGACCCAGGGACATTATAATTCTTGCTACACAAAGTATTTCACAAAGTTCATAAAGCTCATAGCACCTCTTATTACCCCTTAATAGGCAATAAGGCATATTATGGCTTATGAAGCTCATAAACAATCTAAGATAGTTAGCACATCATGTGACACACATGACTCATTAATTGTATGTTACCTCTCACTAAGAAACAAAACATATGAAGGCTTATAAGGCCCACAGAACATTTTCAATATACAGAACATCATAGCTCATACCTGGCCATGCTCATCCTCTCAACATATCTGCATGATTAGTAATCATGATACAATTACATATCAGTACCATGCAATACAAGGGTTATCTTATTACATTCATAACCCATTAGTCTGTATTAGAGTTTCACATAGGATTACTCTATGTTAAGACTTCACATAACATCATCTTGTACTAGGGTTTCACATAGCATTACCCTGTATTAGGAATTCACATAGAAAGGAATCAATATGAATAACATAAGTATTCAATCATACTCATTTATTCTCATCATTCATCATTGAATGTATTATCAACACAAAGTATGAGTTTCTCTCTCATCTTTTCGAGAATATGATTAGATCATAGTTTATAGGTTTGGAATAACCTTTTCATAAGGCATGTTAGCCTACATTCAATAGAGTGCATTACATCTCAATGTAACCATTGACATGACACATCTCATGTGTCATTCATCCAATTGCATTTGGACTTATAACACATCAAGGTATAGCAGTATTGGAGAGTTGGATGTGATATTTATCATATCTTGATGTATCACTTCCCTCAACACCTTTATCTTACTTGAGTTTATACACTTATCTTGTATTAGGGTATTCCCCATCCTAATACTTTATGCACTAGTTCATCACATTTATCATGTAAGGTATTGGTCATTAGTCACCCACTTAGATTATACAATCTTTTCCAATACTATGGACTCATCCTTGAGTTAGGAACTATTAATATAAGGATATCCACCATCAACCTCTCTAGGGGTTACATTTCTCATAACATTATTCACTATTTCATTATTAGGAATAGTATTCTCCACACTTATAATTTGAGGATTCACATAGCATATTCCATATATTTTGTGGATTTCACATAGTATATTCCATATATTTATGGATTTCACATAGTATATTACATATATTTATGGATTTCACATTGTATTACTCTTCAGTAGAGTTTTACATAATCATCCTTCTACATCAAAGTTTCACCTAGTATTATGTGAAATTAGGATTTCACAACACATCACCCAGTGCTAGGTCTTCACATAGGATCAGTGGCACTACCCTATATTAGGGTTTCATGCACATTTCCCCTTTTTAGGGATTAAGGTTTTCTATTCATATCCAAGTAAGGTTTCTCTTACCTCATACCCAAATTAGGGTTAGGATATACAATTCCCATTAAATTAGGGTTTCCTTCATTGTTACACTAAGTTAGGATTACATCATCACCCTGGATTTATGATAACACTCAGCTTTGCCCTAGATTAGGGTTTCACACATAGCTTCATTCTAATTAGAGTTTCACACATAGCATTGCTCTGATTAGGGTTTCACAAATAGCATTGCTCTAGTTAGGGTTAGGGCTCATTGATTAGGGTTTCATGATCTCATTATATGAATCAACCCTTATCACATAGTTTACTCATAACGAGAGAATTAGAGCTTAACTATATAAGCATTCATCCCTCTCATTTCCTCTCTCATCCTCTTTAGGATGTTGACTACTCCAAGATTAATCTAGGTTAACTCTTCACTTGAGTACACATAGCTAGGGTTAACGTTCACAATCATCATGGGTCTACATCTTTATTAATCACATATCTGATCGACCTTTGATCATATTAGATGTCCAAATGGTCTAATCAATTAAACCATCAATTATATAAGGAATTCAAAAGAATTGACCAGTTAAACTTTCAATTCCACAAAGTGGTCAATTGGGTTAACCATTGAAATCTTCAATTACATTAAGTGTCCAAATGGGTTCACCATATTAGACCTTCAATTACATAAGATATTCAAATGGATTAACCATGTTGATCTTCACAAAGTTAATTACTTAGACCCTCAATGATCTTGTTTCTCATACATCAATTGGTTGAAAACCATTTAGACAAGTTTTACTTGAAATTGATTAGACAAAGTCGGTATTGAAACCGTTTGCACTTTGGGTCTCCAAAAGTTTTGAGATCATTTGGTCCCAAATGGTCTTGAGACCATTTGGTACAAACCTTCTCAAAATCGCATGGACCAAATATGGTCTCAACCCATCAAATTAAAATAGGGTTTCCAATGTTGGTTCCTTCAATCATTGAATTCATGTATCCAATCATCAATTGGACCTATCACCATACTTCAATTGAGTTAAGTAGGTCAACCTTCAACTGATTTGACCCTCAATTGATCCTCAATTGGTCATCAATTAGGGTTTGAATCAATTGAATTAGGGTTTGGAATCAATGATCCTTCAACATTAACCAATGTGAAACTAGTTACTTTAAAACCATTGGACCATCATCCAAGTTGGGCATGACCTGACCCCAAACGGTCTTGAGGTCATTTGGATGACCTCCAAATGGTCTTGAGACCATTTTCCCATGTTAACATTAAAATCCAAGTCAACCAATTAGGGTTTTGATCATTGGATTGATCACCAAATCAGCAATTGATTACACTCCAACATAGTATCTTTGGATCTTCAATTGCTCAACCATACTCAACCCTAGACCTCCAAACGGTCTTGGTTGACCTCCAATAGGTCTTGAGACCATTTTTATGAACTCCAAACGGTCTTGATACCGTTTGGCTCATCCAACCCTTGGATTCTAGTGAAAATTCATTAGGGTTTGAGCTATTGAGTTGATCATCAAATCAGCACTTGATTGCAAAGTGATTTGGTACCTTTAGACCTTCAATTGGTCAACCATGTTTAACCCTAGACCTCCAAACGGTCTTGGGTGATCCCCAAACGGTCTTGAGACCGTTTGGGTGATCCCCAAATGGTTTTGAAATCGTTTGGGCCAATCAACCCAAAAGATCAACTCATTTCAATGCAAAATCAGCACTTAGCCGATTAGGGTTAACACCATATCTTTTGTCCTTCAAACACTTAACCATATCCAACCCTAGACCTCCAAACGGTCTTGGGTGACCCCCAAACGGTCTTGAGACCGTTGGGGTGATCCCCAAACGGTTTGGAAACCGTTTGGGCTAAATAACCCAAAAAGTCAAATCAATCAAGTTGAAAATCAACACTTAATCCAATTAGGGTTTGCCTATTTGATTAGCCTTCAACTCATGATTCCTTTGGAATTAATCCATAAATATTGGTGGGTTATCAACCAACATAATTAGGAACAGTATTCCCAAACGGTATACCCTTGGTCAACTCTTTCAAATGGTTTTGAAACCGTTTGCTCTCAAACTGTCTCAAAATGGTGAAACCGAATGAGCAAACATGTTGAAACCGTTTGGTCTAGATATTTGGGGAGGTGTGTGCTTATGATGATGTCATCATCATCAAGCTACAAAATCACGAAATCTACTATGATTTCCATGGATATTGCATCAATCAACCAAACTTAATTTCAGAAATGTAGAAATGATCACCAATTGTTAAGGAATTGATTGCAATAATAAAATTAAGGGTTCAAGTTATAAAACTCGCCTCCAATTGAGCTCCAAAGCTCCTAGCTCATGGAAACAATGGTGGATGCAACTCCTTTCACCATTCCAAGGCTCGTCCTCAAGGTTTGAGTGAAAAGGAATGGTTAGAATTGAAGAGGAGATCGAAATAGGAAGAAATCCATAATTTATTTTCGATTTCCACCATGGAATCAAGGTGAAATGGATAAGGAACGTCTCTCTCCTCCAACTTAATTCAAATGAGGTGCCCCTCTCATTTTATTTGCTCTAAATGATGACAAGAAACATTAGGGACCTTATTGAAGTGGTAATTTGCATATTGAACCCTAGGTTTTGGGTAAATTGCACTTTACACCAAAACTAGGATTTAATGCACAAGGATTGCTTTACAAGCTTAATCTTGGTGCCCAAGCTTGTGAAAATCATATCACTAAATCATATTCATTCTTATGATGTATCAACATCAGAGGAACATATTATCATGTACAATTTGCAAGTTAACCCCTCAACTTGGGTAATTTGCACTTTAGTCCAAAATAAGCAAACATTGCTTCAACATTGTTCAAACAGGACCAAAATTGAAACATATGTTTCTCATGAGCCCTAATTACTTTTCCCAAGATAAGATTAAGCATCTACTCAACCTTTTTAGGCAAAACATCTAGGGTTAACACATAACCCAGGTCAGGGATGTTACAATAGGACTCCATGGTGGTCAAAATAGCTTCTTCTTCTTCACCTCCTAGCTACTGTAGAACGTGACTCCTTCTTCAAGAGGGGTGAAAAGCATGGGAATATGGGGGATTATGGAAGGGAACCTAGAAAACTAGGTTTTTACGGTCGAAATGGAGTGGGAGGTAGATGAGTGGAGTAAATGCAAGGAAGGAGATGAAGGAACTCTATAATATCTAGGAAGAGGTTAAGGGAAGCTAACCTTCATGCTGTGGATGCCACCTATGTCTATATAGGTGGTGGGGAGGCACTCGGGTAAGTAGGGGCAAAGTAGGAAAATTAGTGGAGAAAATGGGTAGGTTTAGGTGGTCACTACGGTCGTGGTGAGGTGCCACGACCATGGTGGGGGTTGCATGGCACAATCATGGGTAGTGGAATGGTCGAGGTCAGAAGTGGAGTTGAAGTGGTGAGTGTGTATGGTTGCCACGACCGTGGTGGGGTGCCACAATCATATTGGGTAGATGATACCACAGCTGTGTGGGATATCATGTCCGTGTTGGAGGAGGTAACCACGGGTGAGGTCACTCTGAGGTTGTTGTGTCTTCATCTCACCACAGACATAGTGAGCACCATGGGTGAGGTGTCCTTCAAGGACCACGGTCATGCTGATGGCCATGATCGTGGTCATTCACGTGTAACTTGCACCAAGTCCATGTTGATTTTTGGGATATTCATGCATAATTTATGACTGTCATCTTGATGGCCACGAGTGAGGTGGGAGATGCTGGCCATGACCATGCTGGGGTCCATGGTCATGGGGTCTTCAGTGACCACGACCGTTGTGATGACCACGAGTGTGGTCATTCATGTGTAAATTAAGCAACTTCCATGTGACTTTTGGAGGTTAATCCCCATGACCGTGGTGATGTACCATGACCATTTTGGGGCTTCTTGGTGCTGATTTCCACTTCAACTTCTTCATTTAGCCTCCTTTTGCTTTGAATTGTCTTATGCATCCAAGGGAAGCTTACAGAAGAGATAGATCCACTCTTGGGTTGTAAGAACCCAAAGACATTTTTCATCTCTCTCCCATGCATTAATGCATGCATAAGTGCCCTGAAATATACACAAAAGGAGGCATAAGTGCATTTGTCATAAAAGATCATCTAGGAGGAAATAACTTGTAATCTATGATGTTTAGATGTGATTATCGTGCAAAAAGACACATGATGAAGCCCTAATATAGGGTTGCATCACCTCCCCAAACTTAAAACATACTTGTCCTCAAGTATGCTCCAACTTAATCTCTCTCTCTTCAGTTTCTTTCAATTAAACAAGAATGATAGAATGTATTGTATAAGATGATTATTGACTAAATGGTCTTAGAAGTGAATAAGTACATGTGTTCCACCTCTCTCCTCTCCACTTTCACAAACCACTCATGAAAAGAGAACTCAACATAAAAACTTCAAATATATAAAATAGAATATGCAAGATTTTCATATGCCCTTCACATAATTCCGGGTAAACCGTTTCATGTTGGTGTTAATCAATGATGACTAGGAGTGCTTTTTCACTTTTATGCATTCAATCTTATGTCTCAAACCACACCAAATGACCAACATGGCTATGGAAAAAGGTAAAGTGAGCTAGTTTGATATTTTCTAGCTCAATGGGTATGAAAAAGGAAGAAATGATTACTGTAAGAAATTGGAGTGCTTTTTCACACTCATATTTTCTTTATTTAGATGCTCTTAAATAGGAGCATCTTTATTTTATTTTTGCTTTTTTTCCTTTTCATTTGCCCTTGGTGTAGGTAGGGAATATGAGCTTTTGGAGGTGACCAAGACTAAATATGTGCACTAAGGCATCCTTTCGTGAGGCGGAGAGGTATGAAGATGGTGAAAGAAGAGTCCGGTCAAAGGGGGTCATTAGTGTAGTCCTCAACATAAAATCTCCTACATGAAAATCAATCCAACACTTCATCAAATGATATTACACCACATGATTGAACAACATGAGATTCACATTTAGATCATGCAATTCCATAGGCACTAAGCATTCATAGCTTTCTCAAATCACAATTCAACCAAGACATTCACAAACTTAGGAGAGGTAATGCACATGTAAAAAGTCAACAATTAAGACCATATAAACTCTACAAATGTGCCTTGCGTTTATCAATGATCAAGTTTTTCAATTCAAAATTTGGAGGTTAAGTTAAAACATACTTTTAGGCAAGAACATCCAAATTTTGGCAAAATTGGCCAAAATGGTGCCAATTTGCAATCAATCACATCTAAACCTACATTTAGGGAAATTAAAGCATAAAACAGAAAATCCTAATTTAAACACACAAAAATTACCAAAATATACATGGAAATATAATGCATGACATGGAAGAACAAAAAGCACAATTTTTTTGAATAATTATGCAAAAATGCATGAAAATAAACTACATGTATGCATGAATGCTAACAAGAAGAAATCTACACTAAATATAGTGAACTCAAATAGTCCAAAATCAGGTGGAACATGTGTAAACAAAATGAGATATACAGATAGGGTGGTGCATACCACCCTACCACCCCAAACTTTTGAATCATGTTGTCCTCAGCAAGAAACTAAAGCTTAGGGCTAGTAGGGTGAAGATCAAGGCTGGTGTTGCAGATTAAAGGGTAGGTTTCCCTACTGTGGTTGGTCAAGCTGCTCTGGCTGGTGCTAATGAGGAGGTGGAGGACCTGGGTGAGTGGGAGGGAACTAGTAATAATGGCCCCCAATATGTGTCCTGAGGGGGAGGGTAGGTATCTGGATATCCAAAAATACCTTCCCAGAAATCTTCACCCCATTTGGGGTTCGTTGTGCCTGAGCATGGTGGTATCGATACAAGTGGTTGACCTATTGATGCATCTATTGTTAGTCCTACCACATGTACTGTTGGATGAGTTGCATGTCCTGATGTGTCTTTTGAATACCTTCAAGATGTGCATGGATGGATGCCATGTCATATGTATTCACTGAAGGCTCATGTAGCTAGGACATTTCTTCATCCCTTTGGGGCTGTATTCTTTTCTCTCCTCCCTCTTCTTCTTGCCTCTGTGCATTTGATTTTGCCACTTCTTCTTGTTCAACAGTGGGGTTAAAGTTTTCCCAGGTGTTGCCTTGCTCCCATTGATTAAGCTTGTCATTTAGTAAATGGGGGGGGGCAAGGAGGAGAGGAGTGGTAAAGCATGATAGGGAAGCTCAGGAATTCTTTATAGTGATACAAATTTCACATTATAAATCAGCCTCTTGTTCTTGAGTGTGATCATTTGAGAGTGCACGAGGTACTTTAAATCAACAAATTATGTTCCTTCATCCTCTTTAAGTCCAGTGACATCAAAATCTAGGGATATAGAAATTGAGGTCACAATCCCTCACATAACAAATAGAGTTTTTCTTTTGAAGGGGATTATCCTCATGTGATCTATCAAGAGCGACCATAGGTTGATGTGCAACCTCTAATTTATACCATGTAGAACAAAGAGGTCCTTTTATGAAATGCTGCCCTGATTTTCATGCCTCCCTACAATCATATTGGCAAAGACTTTTTGCAAATATCTGACCAATGGATTACTGATGTATATAGTTTTTGACTTGCCAGCAGTGTATGTCGGCTGCATTATCAAATTGTGCCAGAATTCACCATAGTCTAAGTCAAACTCTCTCCCAATTAAGCCATCACTCATTTTGTTGGCTTCTTCAGGATCCTTTGCAAAGATGTAGTTCAGTTCTGAAGCGGTCAACATGTGTACTCTATTGAATATTGCAAAATTGATGGCTTCCTCCCCTTTTACCTTGACCTTCTCTAGTGTAGTAAAGAATTACTGAGTTAACTCCACATATGTTATTTGTGCTGTGAAAAGCACCTTCCACAAACCGATTTTATTCAGCTTCCTTACCACCTCTATTTTGATGCCTAGGTCTACAATTACCTTCTCACACCCATATCCTGTGGAGATAACTCTCCTTGACATGTATTTAGGAAAAATAGGTGTGATTTGCATATTCCTCTGCCCCCTACCATAAGAAGTTCCTCATGATCCTTGCAAAATCCTTTCAGACTGTTAGCCTCCAAGTATGCCAAAGTGTCCTCTGACTCAGAATGCATCTCCTCCTCAACAGTTTCATCATCTTCTTATTCAGCCTGATAGGATCTCGACCCCGAGCTCGTGTCAAGATTTAGCAGTACCTGTTGCTCAGGGTATCATTGTGGGTGATCCTCCTATTCAATCATCAATTTCCCACTTACTTGTGGTTGCTATTGTGGTCTCTCCCCTAATGAGGAGGTAGAGTGGCATGCTGACATTATCCGCAGATGTAGTCTTAATGAAGATGGCGTTGCAGCCCCTTTGCCTTGCTTCTGGAGGGTTGTGATCTCTGGATTAACCTCGTCGATCATGTCATCGAGGTTCTCCTCAAAATTCCTTCTCCTCCTCCTCTCTATGTGTCTCATCAGTGATGTGGTGGCTATCCGACGATTAGGTGCTAGATTCACTCACATATGTCGAGTGATTGGGGCTTTGGAAATGGAGTTTGATGGTGATGGGGTGTGGGATGAGATGGAGACCTATTAAGAAGCTCTTTTAGTGTGCACTTTTCCTTCATTTATCACATCAAGGCTCTTTTGAGCCCCTTTCTTTATAGCCTTGGTGACTCCCTTTATTGTGTGGAGGTGGTGGTGGTGGTATGACTGTGATTTTCAAGTTTTTGTGGAGGAGGCAAAATGGAGATTGAGAGATGGGTGAAATAGGCTAGGATGGTTGCTTATATGGTGGAGGATGGATTGGTTGAAGGTTTTAGGTGAAAATTGGTGTATTTTTCTGAGGTTTTGTGTGGGCCAGATATAGGTTAGGTGGAGAACAAAAATGCTGATGGTGGCTTGATTGATGGAGGTTTTGGGGTAGAGATGGTACATGGAGAGGTGGTGGAGGTGTAGGAATTGATTGGAGGTTGATTTGTTGGGGGATTTGGGCTGGAGAAGTGAGATCAGAGGTACTAGGGCCAGAGCACGTAACCACGGTCGTTGGGAGCTTGAGAAAATGAGTTAGAATGTGGAGGGGGTCATGGTGTTTCTTGGAGTTTAAGTGAAAAATAGGTGGGGTCGGGTCCCACCACTATCACGGTGTGGGTTTGAGAACACGGCTGTAGCTGGTGCCATGGTCATGGTGGGCAATGGTGGCAACTGTAGATTGACCCTCACCACTATCGTGGTGGGTTCCATGATCGTGGTGTCCTCTCACCTAGGTCATGGTAATCACCACGACCATGGCCGTTCATGCAAAAAATCACCTGCAACACTGTAACTTCTTTGAGTTTTTTCACTTAATTCACCACGGCTGTGGTGGTCTCTACGGTCATCTTCCCTTCATGTGTCTATGAACTTGGAGGTGGCCACGGCCATGTTGTCTTGCATGGGCCATGACTATTTTGAGCACCATGACCGTGGCCATTCCTTTACAAAATTGGACATGTTACCGTAACTTTCTTGAGATTTTGCAATTAAATCACCACGACCATTTTGAGGTACCATTCCCATGGTGGGTCTTCATTCTATACTCTATCAATTCAAATTCGAAAATTTTGATATTTTTGCAAAATTTAGGTTCTTTATCACTTTTCAACTTCAAAAACCATGCCTTGCCCTCTCTTTCTCATTCTTAATATGTTACCTACATCTCATCAAAACTCAAATAAAAACTATCAACCACAAGTGTGCATGTGCGTATTTCATAAAAAAATAAAACAAAAGTATCAAAAAGTGAAGGTTGTGTGTAAAAGTTCCCAAACCTAGGTGGGTTTCCTCCCACTAGCGCTAATTTTATGCCTTTAGTTGGGCTTATTTTTTCTTGAACTCTTTCATCCTCATAGAATTCTCAAAGCATCTTTGAAGTAAATATCCCTCTCATTTTCATTCAAGAACATCTCTTCATCAAGTTGGTGTTCTTCAACTAACATCACAATATCAAAACTTTGATTGGCTCTATCCAGTCCAACTTCAACAAATGCCTTCAATCTATATCCATTCACGGTAAACTCTCTTGCTCCTTCCTTCTCACATATCACAATAGGTTCGGATGGGTACACATTATTGACTATGTAGGGTCCTTCCCATCTAGACCGAAGCTTCCTGAGAAAGAACATCCTAGATCTGTATAACCATACCCATTGCCCAAACTCAAATTCTTTCTTCTTGATCTACTTGTCATGAAGAAACTTTGTTCTTTCCTTGTAGATTTTAGACAATTCATAGTCTTCATGCCTCATCTCCTCAAGCTCATGCACATGCAACTTTTTTTAAATTCGGTACCATTCATATCCATGGCTTTCAAAGCCCACAAAGCTTTGTGTTGCATTTCCACTGGTAGATGCTTTTTCCATAAACAAGCTTGAATGGTGTAGTGCCAATCGGGGATTTATATGCAGTCCTATATGCCCACAAAGCCTCATTGAGATGTAAAGATCAATCCTTACGGTCCGACCTCACTATCTTCTCAAGAATGAGCTTTATCTCCCAATTAGCTAACTCGACTTGACCACTCATTTGAGGGTGGTAAGGAGTAGCCACACTATGATTCACTCCATGTCTCTTCAACAATCCTTGAAAAGTGTGATGGATGAAGTGACTTCCACGATCACTAATCATGGCTCTTGGCACACCAAATAGACTAAAGATATTTGATTTCACAAAATCACACACCACTTTATGATCATTGGTTCTAGTATCAATAGCTTCAATCCATTTTGATACATAGTCGATGGCCACCAAGATGTACACATATCCAAAAGAGGGAGGAAACAAACCCATGAAATCAATTCCCCACATATTAAACACCTCAACCACAAGAATGGGTGATAGAGGTATCATGTCCCTCATTGAGATAGTGCCCACCTTTTGGCACTTCAAACATCATTTGCAAAACTCATGAGCATCCTTGAACAATGTGGGCCAATAAAATTCACTTTGAAGAATCTTGGCAGTTGTACATTTCTCGCTGAAATGTCCTTCACATGCACTGGAGTGGTACATGGCTAGGATCTCTTACTGCTCACTTTCCAGAACACATCTCCTAATGAGTTGGTTGGGATAGTATTTGAAAAGATGTGGGTCATCCCAAGCATAGTTCTTTACCATAGCAAAAAGTCTCGTGCTCTCCTCCCTTGTCCAAGTGCTTGATATCCTTCCACTAGCTAAGAAGTTAGCTATGTGCTTATACCAAGGTCTTTGGCTAGATGAAAGCAAGAAGAGCTACTCATGCAGCATTGTTTCTTTGATGTAGGAGAGATGATCTACTATAGAATTTTCTACTCCCTTTTTATCAATAATCTCTAGATCAAACTCTTAGAGAAATAGAATCCATCGGATGAATCTTGGCTTAGAATCTTTCTTCATCATAAGGTACTTCAAGGCTACATGATCTGTATAAACCACCACCTTGTTTTGCAAGAGATAAGAGTGAAACTTTTCAAGAGAAAAAATTACGGCAAGCAACTCTTTTTTAGTGTTAGTGTAGTTCCTTTGAGCTTAATCAAGAGTCTTGCTTGCATAGTAAATGGCATGTGGAATCTGGCCAATCCTTTGGCCCAACACATCCCCCACTACCATGTCCAATGCATCATTCATGATCGCAAATGGCAAAGAGAAGTCTGATGGCTGCATGATAGTAGCAGAGATGAGCTTGTGCTTCAAGTAGTTGAAGGCTTCAACACACTTGTCATTGAAATGAAATTCCACATCCTTTACAAGTAAATGACAAATTGGCCTCAAAATCTTACTGAAGTCTTTAATGAACTGACGGTAGAAACCTGCATTCCCTAAGAAGGACTGGACTTGTCTTACGGTGGAAAAAAAAATGGTGAGAGTGGAGATTAGGCCCACTTTGGCCTTATCAACTTCAATTCCAAAAGAGGTATCAAACCCATGAAATCAATTCCCCACATATTAAACACCTCAACCACAAGAATGGGTGATAGAGGTATCATGTCCCTCTTTGAGATAGTGCCCACCTTTTGGCACTTCAAACATCATTTTCAAAACTCATGAGCATCCTTGAACAATGTGGGCCAATAAAATTCACTTTGAAGAATCTTGGCAGTTGTACATTTCTCGCTGAAATGTCCTTCACATGCACTGGAGTGGCACATGGCTAGGATCTCTTACTGCTCACTTTCCAGAACACATCTCCTAATGAGTTGGTTGGGATAGTTTTTGAAAAGATGTGGGTCATCCCAGGCATAGTTCTTTACCATAGCAAAAAGTATCGTGCTCTCCTCCCTTGTCCAAGTGCTTGATATCCTTGCACTAGATAAGAAGTTAGCTATGTGCTTATACCAAGGTCTTTGGCTAGATGAAAGCAAGAAGAGATACTCATGCAACATTGTTTCTTTGATGTGGGAGAGATGATCTACTATAGAATTTTCTACTCCCTTTTTATCAATAATCTCTAGATCAAACTCTTAGAGAAATAGAATCCATCAGATGAATCTTGGCTTAGAATCTTTCTTCATCATAAGGTACTTCAAGGCTACATGATCTGTATAAACCACCGCCTTATTTTGCAAGAGATAAGAGTGAAACTTGTCAAGAGAAAAAATTACGGCAAGAAACTCTTTTTTAGTGTTAGTGTAGTTCCTTTGAGCTTAATCAAGAGTCTTGCTTGCATAGTAAATGGCATGTGGAATCTGGCCAATCCTTTGGCCCAACACAGCCCCCACTTCCATGTCCAATGCATCATTCATGACCGTAAATGGCAAAGAGAAGTCTGATGGCTACATGATAGGAGAAGAGATGAGCTTGTGCTTCAAGTAGTTGAAGGCTTCAACACACTTTTCATTGAAATGGAATTCCACATCCTTTACAAGTAAATGACAAAGTGGCCTCAAAATCTTACTGAAGTCTTTAATGAACCGACGGTAGAAACCTGCATGCCCTAAGAAGGACTAGACTTGTCTTACGGTGGAAGGAATGGTGAGAGTGGAGATTAGGCCCACTTTGGCCTTATCAACTTCAATTCCGACTTTAGAGACTCGGTGACCCAAAACAATGCCTTCGGGCACCATGAAGTGGCTTTTCTCCCAAGATAGTACCAAACGGACCTTGACACGCCTTTCAAGAATAGCTTCTAGGTGAAGTAAGCACTCATCAAATGTCTTATCGAACACAGAAAATGCATCCATGAAGACTTCAAGTGACGAATCAAGCATATCGACAAAGATGGATGTTACACATCTTTGAAATGTTGAAGGCGCATTGCATAATCCAAATGGCATCCTTTTGTAGGAAAAAGTACCACTTGTGCAAGTGAGCATCATCGTCTCTTGATTAACTAGATGAAAAACTATTTGGAAGTAATCAGAGTACCCATCAAGAAAACAATAGAAGCTCTATCCAATTAATCTCTCTAAAATCTAATCAAGGAATGGGGGGAGGGTAATGATCTTTCTTGGTCTTTTCATTTAATTTTATATAAACCACACACATCCTCCACTTGGATTTCTCTCTCACGGGCATCAATTCCCCATCTTTATTCTCAACAACTGTGATCCCACCCTTTTCGGGTACAACTTGGATGGGACTCACCCATGGGCTGTCAGAAATGGGATATATGATTCCAGCATCAAGTAGCATCACGACCTCTTTTGCTACAACCTCCTTCAACTTAGGATTCAATCATATTTGCATTTGATGGGTTAGTCTAGCATCATCCTCAAGGTAGATTCTATGGACACAAGTAGAAGGGTCAATACCCCTCAAATCAACTATGGACCATCAGATGGCCTGAATATTCTTCTACAAAACTGCCATCTATGCATCTTATTGCTCAAGAGAAAGAATAGAAGAAATGATAATCAGGAGAGTGTCATTGGAGCCTAAGAATGCATATTTCAAACCTTTAGGAAGAGACTTGAGCTCAAGAATGGAGGCTCTTCAAGGGAATTATTCAATGGTTTAGAAATGAATGGGAGGTCTTCACTTGTAGCCACTAAGGCCAATTTTTCTTCCTCATCCTCCTCCTCCTCATCATCATCTTCTGGTGATTCCACAATGGGCTCTAGATCTCTACCTTGTGGGGAGGTTTGAATCCATGGAGGTAGACACTCTTCTACTATCTCATCAAGGCACTCAATCAGATAACAATCCTCTTCTTTAGCACCTATCACCTCGACTTTAGCAGAAGATTTGAAGATGTTCGACCGGATCTTCATGTGCATGAAAGTCACATACATGGTGTCGGTCCTCACATGGATCATTGCATCATCTATGGCCAATAAGGGTCTCCCTAAGATGATAAGCACTTCCCTTAAGTTTTTTTCCATGTCCAAGATAATAAAATTAACTGAAAAGAATGCGGAGGTCTCATCATCAAGTCTGACAAACACATCATCAACATTCCCTCTAGGCATTTTCATAGATCTATCGGCCAGCTGCAAGGTACAGTGAGCGGGACCCAGTTGTCCCATTTGTAGTTCAGTGAACACATCATAAGGCATCTAATTCACACTAGAATCCAAGTCAAGATGAGCCCAGTCTATGTGATGTGTTCCAATGTAGCATGAGATGATGGGAACACCAGGATCATTTCTCTTCCTTGGCACAATTTGCTATAGAATTGAGCTCACTTACTCAGTGAGCTTGACCTTCCTTAGTTTCCTTCTAGTGGTATTCCTCTTAAACTTGCACAAGTCTTTTAAGAACTTAACATAGGACAGAATTTGATTTATCACATCAAGCAAAGGAATGTTGATCTTGCCCTACTTAAAGGTCTCCATGATGTCCTTAGTATGTTTCTTCTTCCTTCTTTCAGTGGATGGCTCTTCAAGTGCATCGGCGAATGGAGGGAGTTGTGCTCCTAAATGACTCAAGTCAACAATATCATCAAGTGGTATCACTAGAATCACAATATCAGCTCTCGATATCACGGTATCAACTCTCAATATCTCTGTATCATGGTATCATCAGTCTGAATCTTAGTATCAACATCCCTGATCACAATATCAACCCAGTCATCACTGGCTGTGCTATTAATAGAAGTACCATGCAACAACTCAAAGGTCCTACCACTCCTCAAAACTGTCACTTCCTTCACATGCTCATGGGTAGTGGAAGACGAGGCTTGTGGATTAGGTTGTGGCTGTTGAGGTGGTAGTGGCCTTGAGTGTGGTGAATTTGGGTTTTGAAGGATAAATTGTGGTTGGGGTTATGGTTGTTGTTGTGCTTGTTGTGGTGGATAGGGGTGGTATTGTGGAGGGGGATATTGGTATATGTAAGAGGGAGAAAATTGATAGTATTAATGGGGTTGTTGAGGTGGAGGATCATATGGATGTGGTGGTCCTTGGTACTGATGAAGTGGGGGTACTTGGCCTTGTGGTGGTTCATAAGCACCTTGAGTAGTGCTCATATAACCAGCATCATTGTTTGGGTTGGCCATGGGTTGAGACGGAAGCCTCTCCTCTTCCCTACGGGTAAGTGAAATGGAGATTTGATCAAGCCTTTGTTCAAGGGGCTAATGTTTTGTCCTTGAGATGAAAGCTATTTCTTCACTTCATCGAGGTTCCTTAGTCTTCCAAGACCTCTTCCTCAAACTTGGAGCTATATTTGAGCCCTTGGTGTTTCCTTGGCTGCCCTTGGCCCTCCTCATTTTTTTTGTTTTCATGAGAAGTTTGGTTGATTCCTCCACTCAAGAGTATAAGAGTTGGACATCGGGCCTTGGTTGTTTTAGTTTCCAAAGGCATGCAAAGCACACACTTCTTCTTCCTCAGCTTCAACTACCATATTGGATTGACTAGAAGAACCTCCAGCTTGGTTCTTCATCATATTCATCATATCTGCCATCCTTTTCATCATTTCAGGATTTATTGCAGTCTGGGCCAGAACTATGGGAGGAGGTGAAGGGATGTAGTTCCAATCACAATGTTCCCCTTTAGTATAAGCTGATAGAAATAATTCTTAGCAAAGTACTCGAACAAGGGTCATGACTCCTCATGTGGCTTTTCCATGAAGGTGCCTCCACATGATGAATCAATATTGTTTTGGCTCAACTCCACTAGCCCGGTATAGAATGCTTGAAGTAGCTACCACAAGGGTACCTCATGATGGGGGCAATCACGCATGAGCTTTTGGAACCTTTCCCACGCCTTGTGGAAGGGTTCATTTTCTTTTTGTGAGAAGGAAGTGATACATCTTCACATTTGGGTCAACTTGGGAATTAGGAAGAACCTCTTAAGAAAATTGTTCTTTACCGCATTCCATGTCACCAATTCTATCTTGAAGATGCACCATTCCTTGCCTTTTTCTTTTAGAGAGAATGGGAAAAGGGTTCTCCGGATGGAGTCATCGGTGGCGGCAGCTGTATGGAAATTCGAACAAGTTTCAAGGAAAGTGTCGATATGGTGATAGGGGTTCTACTGCTCCATCCAATAGTAAGTAGGAAGGAGTCCCAGAAGTGCGGGTGGAATGGAGAATTGTTGACCCGACATTTAGTAAACAAGGGTGGCAATGGGAGAGTTGTAATTCCCTAGGGTGAAGTATTCATGGAGAGAGTGGTTTTGTTGCGGTTGGGCATCTCTATGAGGTATTTCAACTTCATGGTCACCCATCTCGGTTTCTCAGTGTTGTTTACAGTGGCAACGTCTCCTTCTACCTATCTTGGGGTCGTATAACACCAACTCGGTACAAGTCGAATGCATATTACACATGCACAACTATCACCTGCACAATACACAAACAAGAAACAAAAGCCAAGTTAGAATGGAAATATGCAAAAGTAAGCAAAGAATAGTGAATATCAATGGTGAGGGCAGTAGGAAATGCTAAGCTACACTAACTATCAAGGCCGAGTGCCTCTAATCCCCAGTAATGGTGCCAGAAACTTGGTGCAATCTTCTCAAGGCCACACACTAACCAACTTTAGGTGGCTAGATGCAACCTTAAGTGAAAACACACAGATCTCTCAAAATTTGTATATGGACCTCATCCAATGCACTGGCTAAACTAATCATACATACCATCAAGCACATAGGGTCGTGCTATAGTATAGGCTAATGGTAAGATTAGGGTTGATCCTCAGGGATAGAGGGGGCACTAGAGCTAGGTTTGTGTTTGCAATGTTCCTAAAGAGGAGTCTGGGGTTTGAGGGTTTAAAGTTGGTTTTGAGTGATTATGCTAAGATTGCAAGCAAGAACAAGCACGAAAGAAACCAAGTTAACAATAACTCTAGATTATTCTAAGAAAGTTAGAACTAAGAGACTAAGAAAGGAAAGCAATTAGGATAGAGCAAGGATTTACACTACACTAGCAATACAAGTTATCAAATAAGATGCAAGATAAGCAATGAGCCAAGAAAGAGCCTAAGTTATCACTAGTTATCTAAGTTAACACAATCAAGCTCAAAGGATCCCTAACTCTATGAGCAAGAATGAGAACAATTTAATTTTATTAGATCCAAACTGCTCATAACTGCTCTTGATGATATTGACATGCAATCTAGCTATATTTTGTGATACATGTATGTTTATTGCATACATTTGATCATCTCCTAATTGAAAATGTTATAATTGACATGTTTTCATGCCTTGTTTTGCTTATTTTCGGCTATTTTCAAAAATATATGTTTTACCACAAAATAGTAGCAATGATGAGTGAAATGTGCCTCAATATGTTTAAAATACATAATAGGATAGAAAAATGAATTTATATAGCACACTAGAGGCCTAAATTAAGTTTTCTTTATTTTGGAATAGACTACTAATCGATCAAGTTTGACCTCTACGACTCGATCGATCCCTGGCTGAGGATGAAGATGAAATACTCAATCGATGAAGTTTCTTAAACTCATAACTCGACCGACATAGGTGTTACAACCTCAATTTTGCATATGTTTCCATGATTGAAATGTGTTGATTTTATTTAGAATTAATTGAAAAGGTTGTATGCTTTGCTTTAAAGAATGGTTTTCTTTTCAAATATCCCTTTGGATAGGAATTTCCTGATTCCTATTATTAGATATAAAAGAGAAGAAAAGGGGAAAAGTCCAAATAATGGAAAAAGATAAATAGATAAAAGGAATTCATGAATAAATACACAGAAATTACTTTGGTTATGATAGAGGTATATGATGGGTTAGATAATTAAAAGGATAATTATCTAGTCATTCTTAGAAACAGAATGTTTGACACACTAAATAACTTTATCTCGACTTAACCTTCGTATATTTGAAAATAATAATAAGAAAGATAATTCTAGAAGTTGAATTAAGAGACATTCCATAATATAATTTCTTTATGAGATGACTAATGGAATAAGTTCGATATATAAAGGGCATCTCACTTAAATGAATATGACTTGAGAAAGATTTTGATAACCTGCCATAGAATGATGATAATTGGCTTAAGGAATATATTAAAGAATTTCAATATGGCTGTTCTTTCTTGTGACCTTTGGGTCGATACCTTTTATCCTAAGAAAAGGGAGGAGAGATATAATTTAAGTCTTTGCCTTTTTATTCTTTGGCAATCACGTATGGAAATATCTTTCCATCTTGGATAAATTGTAACTCACGTTGGTTTTCATTCGAGAATATATGAGGAAGGTTTCCTCTTATGGACCATCGGGTCTCTCCCTCCCATCACGTAGGGTTTCTCCTAGGATGTATATATAGAGAGAGAGGCTAGGGGTCTTTTCCTCAATCTCACACGATGCACCCAGCCGCTGTTGTCCGCGGGAAGACGACAGGAGATGAAGAAGAAATTCCTCTCCTACTCCTTACTCTCTTCTGTAAACAACCAGCGGCCAAGCAGGGTTCCAGGCTTAAGGACAGGAGCCACAAGCCTTTGCGATGGAGGAGGGTGCTTCTGCGGGAGAGGAAGAAGGGATCGTGGCGGTGGCCAAGGGACGACATCCAGGAAGCGGCGTCGCCGATCATGCCACTGAAGGCGTCGGGACAGCGGAAGATGTCCAACGACGAAGTCCTGGAGTTTCCGTCTGCAGCCACCACGTCCACTTGCTGCATCGCGTCGAGGCATGGTTGTTAGTGGCGGTGCATGTGCCTATGGGAGTTGGTGCCAGATGGTGGTGTTGTGGGAAGAACGACTGGCGGTGTAGCGTGAGGAGGACGACCCTATAGTTTGGTTGTGGAGAAGTTGGAATCAACGAGGAGCATGCGTCGGCGAAGGGAAGAAGCCTCTATGCGTTCCTATGATCAGGTCTCCGATGTTGGCGCCGCATAAGGGCGGCATGAGGACGTGTGGAAGCCCAGATGGGCGAGAACTCAGTTTCCCTGGCCGCTAGTGTCGGGCGGCAAGAGTGGAGTTAGGCGGCAAGGACCCTAAGCGGCGGTGAGGATGCTAGGTGCCACCTACGATCCGCCCTCGGCGGAGGTGTCTTCCTGACCTGCTGAAGTAGCAAGATAGGTGATGGGAGCATGGTGGATGCGAGTACCACTGTCTGCGACTCGCGTCAAGAAGCAATCCTACAAGTCGGCATCTTGGCTTCTGGGTGGCGGGCCACAACATTTTGGTTGATCCAGTCGGCGGCAGTGCAGTCTGCGTGAGAAGGCAGATCGCATGAGAGAGAAGGGCAATGGTTCAGCCCTAAACCAGGTTGACGCTCAACTCAAGTAATGAACCGGTGGTTCAAGACCAGACCGACCATCAACAAGGAAAAGGGAATTGAAGCATGTATTCGCTGATGTGGCAGCACATGGTTGGCCCAATAAAGGTTATAAATGATGAATGCTTGATTTGCTTGGATCTATTGATTGGCTTGATTGTATATACATGAAGTATATGTTGAATAATCTGCATGAATCACCATTAATGTATGTGGTTAATTATGAATAATTGATTTAGTTTCTCGATGGATTCTCGAATGTTTAATCGCATTGAATGCTACCAAACTGTTGGATGTTTATTTATTTCATGCAACTATAAAGTGACTATGATTATCACTATAAAGGTGTATATAAAACTGGCTAGATCCGAGTCCACCTCGGTTACTTTGAAAAGGCTATAAAAAGGGGTAATCCTAGAGTAAGGTCTAGGTTACCGTGAGTTAGAAACTGGGCTACCTACGTGTAGTGCCATGAGACTCTTTAGCATACCCCGAGTTAAGGAGTGGTCTACTCGCGATTAGTGCCATGTGACTCAACCCTAGAAACTGGTTCACTTATAGGTGGATCATGAGGGGTTTAATGGGGACAACACAAAGGATAGGGTACTCTTAGATCGCGGAGTTATATCTAAAACATAATCTTGGTTGTTAAATGATTAATTGAATGATTACATTGTTATCATAGTTGCATGTTTATTGTTTCCCCCACATACCAGCTTCGGCTGACCGACGTTTTGTTTGTTGGCATTTTAGGTACAAGCCAAAAGGACAAACCAAAAAGCATCATACTATGTAATACATGAAGTAAAATACAAGGAGGATTAGTTAGTGTAGAATCCTTAAGTGGATAGAAGTTTAGAGATCCATGTTTTCAAAATGGTATGCAAAATAATTTATTTTCTTACAACTTTCAGTATAGTATGTTAAAATTTGATAATTATTCTTGGTTAATTGCTGAACCTTTGATCCGGAAGACATGGGTGCGGCTTCGACCTCTCGGTCTCCCTTAATTGGGGGTTATCGGGAGGTGGGTTCGTAACATTTGGTATCAGAGCGTAGGTTCCTCATTTAACCATTAATAATTATTAAATTTTACAAACTCCATAGAACCCAAGGGAGTTATTAGAGGATTATCCGAAAGATGGAGGTGTCTAGAAAAGGATCACGACTGGGGGCTGGCAAGATTTTCCTCCGCATCGCTAGTCGGAATACGAGGACTCCCGGATCCGTGTGACTGCCTGGCCAAAGTCTTAGGGTATGAATCGAAATAAGATACCTTTAGGACTTCTCATCTTATTCATCCCTTCTCACCACAAAATTCTGATAAGGACCTAAAGGATTAGGGTTTTCTTTCTTCTCATCACCCTCTTGAGGTATGGGTAAGGATAATAAGGTTTAAGGAATCCTCCACCAAATTAAGGAAAGGCATGTAAATAAGATGTCATGGACATAAGCTTAATAGATTAAGCACAAAATAAATAATAGATACATGCTTAGGTCGTATGACATAAGTTGGCATGTCCTCAGAAGAGACCTGAGGCTAGACCTTCTTGTCAAGAGGATGAGATAGTCTTGGAGATAGAGATCTCCATTGCAAATAGAGACCTGGCACATCCTTTGAGGATGATGTTAACCCTAACCCTAAGTGAAGGTTAGAGAGAGATGAGTTGGACCAGGTGTTTGAAAAGACATACCTTTGGGATGCCATATGATCCATGGGTGACCTAGCACCTTTGGCAACCCAACCCTGGGAAGGGTCGTGCATGTTAGGGTAAAGGATAGCTCCTTAGATGATGATGTTAGTGAAGGACCTTAGAAACCCTATGGGCTTGTACAAGTACAGCATAGATGACACCTAGGGCATGCCATAGTGCTGACAGTAGGATGAAACACTGGATAAGTAATCATGATGGAGCATAAAGGGTTATCTTGAGCAACCATAAGTTCGAACCTAGGCTTCACCCATGTAGAGCATGCCTTTGAGGTTGATACTTCATGAAGAGAGGACCTCTAAAGGTGAGGTTGGATGTGGGGTTAGCTCTAGAGAGAGCAGGAAACCCAGCAAGGAGGTAGGAAGCCTAAAACCCTGGGATATGAGGAATAATGGATGATAGTGGTTGCCTCATGATCGATCCCTAAAAGTCGATGATACCTTGTTTGCCTTTTGAGGGACCAAACCCTTGAGAAAAGATGAAGCTTCTGGTACCTACGTGCCTATGGTATAGATTTTGTTTTACCTTCTGAGGTAGGAAGAAGAGTTCCTTAGACCTAGAAAGGTTTAGTAGCAGGTTATGAGGCCTTGTACCTTGTTGGTTGTCCTTAAGGGGACCCAAGTCTAAGTGTGGCTCGAGTTGAAGGATGACAGGAAGTACATGTCATGCCTTTTTCATGCTTGATTCACAGAGCATGCAGTTGGATACCCAAAAGAGAACCTAGGGCTCCTGGGCTAAGAGGGGAAGTGGTGTACCTAATGCTCATGATGAGAAGTTGAGTTCCTATAGAAGAGAGCATGGTGCTCCTCATGTATAAAGGAAAAGGGAAGTCCCTTAAGTTTAAGGTGTGTTTGATGAACCCCTCACAACTAGGTTGATGATAAAGAAAGGTGTGATCTTGATCCAACATTGAGAAAAGAGGACAAGTATGACGTAGCATGGTTCAGTAGGTGATCTGCTTGTGCCTTAACAACCTGGTAGGGTTAAGTAAGCTCATGTGGATGTAAACCCTGGACCTAAGAGTTTTTGTGACCTTGTTGTCAAGAGATAGTTTTCCTCCCATCCTGGGAGAGGGACCCCTTTGGAAGGGTGTATATCAATTTTATTGGTTTAAGTAACCTAAAGAGGTCTCATAGGATCTTGAGAAGCTAAGTGAAAAGTACATAATGAACCTGTAGACCCATAGATATCCATCTCTAATTGCATATGAATGTGTTACCATGGAGGTAACCGGTATGGGGCTTGACCAAGGTAGGCAGGTTGCCATGACCCCTATGAAAGGATGAAAGCCAGTCCATGAATGCAGAAAGAGAGATGATGAAGACTTGGGTAAGGTTCTAAGTAAACATGTACTATAACGGTGAATCCTAAGTCTATCCTAGGGTCAGGTAGGGATATGATCGATGAAAGTAGGAGTTGCCTAATTCCCTAGTTTCACATGACCATAGGGTCAGGAGGTAACAACTATCATTGTCTGAGGGCCATGGGTTAGGAGATTGATCACCTTCATGAACTCATGGGACCCAAAGGGTAGATGAGTAGGGCACTCTCTTGATGCATAAGGGAAGAGGGATGACCCCAAAAGAGTTGGTACCCTATAGACCTAGAGGAGATGACCAAGGATATAAACCTCAGTAGGCTCAAGACTAGTTTTCCATGGAGGTAACTTTGATATCGAAATGTTTGTGATGAAGAGACATATGTGGCACGTTGCAACTTAGATGTAAAGGTGTATTGGCTAGGTGGGATGTACCATCTCTACTCTTGGAACAGGAAGAACTCTGTATTTGGACTGTGGCCAAATGCTTATTTCCTCTTGTTATAGGGGTGAGAGATAGGACATTACGCATGCCATACACCCAGGATAAGAGATGATGTAGGTTGGAACGTTGCCACGAGAAATGGGGATAGAGAAGATAACCTACCCTGGTAAAGTGAATGATACATGGATGGCTTGCAAACACTAAGAGGAATGAGGTAGTCACCTTACGAGGATGTTTTTATGAGCTATGTGGAGCTTACAAGTTATACCAGGATGAGTTTGATCACCATGATGATGAAGTCAGAGAGTGTTCTTAATGAAAATAGACATAAAATTTGAGGTGAAATACATGGAAGTGTATGCCTTCAATGTTACCAAATACCTAAGAATGTGAAGTGATAATGGTTGTACTGGTCGAGATACATCTGACTTGAAGCTAGAAGAGATTGTTTGGGTAACCCTAATTTTGGAAAGGAGAGGTGTTTGGACAACACTCAGATGTAACAAGATACGTTGAAAAGTTAAGGGTTGTTTGGTTAGCCAGTTTAGTCCTTGATACGATGAAAGGATGGTGGTAGAACCCCAAGTGCACTTCTTTGGAAAAGAAAGTGATGAAACCCTAATAAAATGGTTTAGGGTTTTGAGGCATTGATCTTGAAAGAATCATGACATACAGGAAATCATGACTGAAGATCACCATACACCATGGAAAATGGCAATAGCACTTTGGATGCTTAAGACGAAGTTGCATGTGGTTTATGGCCATGCAAGCCAGGAGGTAAAGGACGAAACCCCGTAACCCAGTGCATCGATGTAGAGGACAAAGGAGTCCCTGAGAGGGAATGGGAGCTCAACACTATGGATGTTGTGATAGGTCTTCCCTTGACCAAGAAAGGTTGAGATGCAATATGGGTTATGGTAGGTTGCCTTACCTAGATAACATGTGAAAGAAAGAGTTATGTTAAGGGACAAATCTAGTTGAACTACCCATGAGAGAGATGGTTCAACTACACCATGAAGCAAGTTCAAAGGTTCTTGAGTTTGACCTAAAGGTTTCCTTCCAAAAGATGGAAGTAGGTGCATGAAGAACTCAATGATAGTACAGTTTATCACTCCTCACTAATGGGTAGTATAATCCAGACCAAAGGGTCTGATGAGGGCATGTGTGCTCGTTTAGAGTGATATCTAGAGACAGTTCTTGTACTATGAAAGATGTGACAATGACCACCATAGCCAATATCGGGATTCACTGCAGCTCTATTAGAGAGGTTGTGTCGGTCACCACTTCAGTAAGGTGATGTTGGTGAAGGACCACATGATGGTTAGAAACAGACCACAGTGTGTGTAGATGAAGTCACTTTGATCGTGCAATGGCTGAAAGGAGCCTAGAGATGATAAGAGTCGTGAGCAGATGCAAAGTAGAATGACATGCAGTTCACTGTGGGAGATTAGGTGATATGAAAATCCGACCCCTCTAAGTTATAACTAAGAGAGCTGAGTCCCTGATGCATGGGTTCTTTTGACAGGGTTTGGTGGAGAAGGTTAAGTTTGACCTTACCCCTCAGGATAAAATTATGTGTGATGAATTCCATGTGTCCAATTTAGAGCACAATGTGAGGTGCCTGACCATGTGTTGAGCAATGAACCTAGGGAGCCCCAAGGGAGGATGACATGGCCTGAGTCACCTGTGCCGTTTATAGACGCCGGGATGAAATATGTGATGATAAAGGTTCTGTGGAAGCGCCATGAGTACGGTAAATCCACATAGGGGCCAATGATGGACCTGGTAAAGTCTTATCCTGAATTATTTGTTTGCTTGTTGAAATTTTGAGGACAAAATCCCTATAAGAGGGGAAGGATGTTACAACCTCAATTTTGCATATGTTTCCATGATTGAAATGTGTTGATTTTATTTAGAATTAATTGAAAAGGTTGTATATTTTTCTTTAAAGAATGGTTTTCTTTTCAAATATCCCTTTGGATAGGAATTTCCTGATTCCTATTATTAGATATAAAAGAGAAGAAAAGGGGAAAAGTCCAAATAATGGAAAAAGATAAATAGATAAAAGGAATTCATGCATAAATACACAACAATGACTTTAGTTATGATAGAGGTATATGATGGGTTAGATAATTAAAAGGATAATTATCTAGTCATTCTTGGAAACATAATGTTTGACACACTAAATAACTTTATCTTGACTTAGCCTTCATATATTTGAAAATAATAATACGAAAGATAATTCTAGAAGTTGAATTAAGAGACATTCCATAATATAATTGTTTTGTGAGATGACTAATGGAATAAGTTCGATATATAAAGGGCATCTCACTTAAATGAATATGACTTGAGAAAGATTTTGATAACCTGCCATAGAATGATGATAATTGTCTTAAGGAATATATTAAATAATTTCGATATGGCTATTCTTTCTTCTGACCTTTGGGTCGATACCTTTTATCCTAAGAAAAGGGAGGAGAGATGTAATTTAAGTCTTTGCCTTTTTATTCTTTGGCAATCACGTATGGAAATATCTTTCCATCTTGGATAAATTATAACTCACGTTGGTTTTCATTCGAGAATATACGAGGAAGGTTTCCTCTTCTGGACCATCGGGTCTCTCCCTCCCATCACGTAGGGTTTCTCCTAGGATGTATATATATAGAGAGGCTAGGGGTCTTTTCCTCAATCTCACACGATGCACCCAGCTGCTGTTGTCCGCGGGAAGACGACAGGAAATGAAGAAGAAATTCCTCTCCTACTCCTTACTCTCTTCTGTAAACAACCAGCGGCCAAGCGGGGTTCCAGGCTTAAGGACAGGAGCCGCAAGCCTTTGCGATGGAGGAGGGTGCTTCTACGGGAGAGGAAGAAGGGATCATGGCGGTGGCCAAGGGACGACGTCCAGGAAGCGGCGTCGCCGATCGTGCCACTAAAGGCGTCGGGACATCGGAAGATGTCCAACGACGAAGTCCTGGAGTTTCCGTCTGCAGCCACCACGTCCACTTGTTGCATCGCGTCGAGGCATGGTTGTTAGTGGCGGTGCATGTGCCTATGGGAGTTGGTGGCAGATGGTGGTGTTGTGGGAAGAACGACTGGCGGTGTAGCGTGAGGAGGACGACCCTATAGTTTGGTTGTGGAGAAGTTGGAATCAACGAGGAGCGTGCGTCGGCGAAGGGAAGAAGCCTCTATGCGTTCCTATGATCAGGTCTCCGATGTTGGCGCCGCATAAGGGCGGCATGAGGACGTGTGGAAGCCCAGATGGGCGAGAACTCAGTTTCCCTGGCCGCTAGTGTCGGGCGGCAAGAGTGGAGTTAGGCGGCAAGGACCCTAAGCGGCGGTGAGGATGCTAGTGCCACCTACGATCCGCCCTCGGCGGAGGTGTCTTCCTGACCTGCTGAAGTAGCAAGATAGGTGATGGGAGCATGGTGGATGCGAGTACCTCTGTCTGCGACTCGCGTCAAGAAGCAATCCTACAAGTCGGCATCTTGGCTTCTGGGCGGCGGGCCGCAACATTTTGGTTGATCCAGTCGGCGACAGTGCAGTCTGCGTGAGAAGGCAGATCGCATGAGAGAGAAGGGCAATGGTTCAGCCCTAAACCAGGTTGACGCTCAACTCAAGTAATGAACCGGTGGTTCAAGACCAGACCGACCATCAACAAGGAAAAGGGAATTGAAGCATGTATTCGCTGATGTGGCAGCACATGGTTGGCCCAATAAAGGTTATAAATGATGAATGTTTGATTTGCTTGGATCTATTGATTGGCTAGATTGTATATACATGAAGTATATGTTGAATAATCTGCATGAATCACCATTGAGGTATGTGGTTAATTATGAATATCTGATTTAGTTTCCCGATGGATTCCCGAATGTTTAATCGCATTGAATGCCACCAAACTGTTGGATGTTTATTTATTTCATACAACTATAAAGTGACTATGATTATCACTATAAAGGTGTATATATAACTAGCTAGATCCGGGTCCACCTCTGTTACTTTGAAAAGGCTAAACAAAGGGGTAATCCTAGAGTAAGGTCTAGGTTACCGTGAGTTAGAAACTGGGCTACCTACGTGTAGTGCCATGAGACTCTTTAGCATACCCCGAGTTAAGGAGTGGTCTACTTATGAGTAGTGCCATGTGACTCAACCCTAGAAACTAGTTCACTTATAGGTGGATCATGAGGGGTTTAATGGGGACAACACAGAGGATAGGGTACTCTTGGATCGTGGAGTTATATCTAAAACGTAATCTTGGTTGTTAAATGATTAATTGAATGATTACATTGTTATCATAGTTGCATGTTTATTGTTTCCCCCACATACCAGCTTCGGCTGACCGACGTTTTGTTTGTTGGCGTTTTAGGTACAAGCCAAAAGGACAAACAGTAAATCGTCATACTGTGTAATACATGAAGTAAAATACAAGGAGGATTAGTTAGTGTAGAATCCTTAAGTGGATAGAAGTTTAGAGATCCAAGTTTTCAAAAAGGTATGCAAAAAATTTATTTTCTTACAGCTTTCAGTATAGTATGTTAAAATTTGATAATTATTCTTGGTTAATTGCCGAACCTTTGATCCGGAAGACATGGGTGCGGCTTTGACCTCTCGGTCTCCCTTAATTGGGGGTTATCGGGAGGTGGGGTCATAACAATAGGCATTGGACCAAATTTATAAAGGGTATCGACTGACTTTTCTCCCTCTCATTTAGAAAAAATATGACTGGAAGCCCTTCACCAGTGCTCGTCCTCCAACCCTAGGATAACCCATCCTCTCCTACACCCTTCTTGCCCTTCAACCTATCCTCTTTGCCTCTCCCAAATGTGACCTAGGTGGTTAGGCGACCTACTTGTTTTTGTATCCTTCTCATTTGGTGGCCTTTACCTCTTCTTATACCCCACCAGGTGCCTCTACCTCCACCCATGCCCCTCTACCACCACCAATACCCCAACTTGACCATGCCTCATTTTTTATATCCAATGAAGCCCTCATGGGATATATGATACATAAAAAGGAGTATAACCTTTAGGTTTAGGATCATATCCATTGGGACCTTTTCCAGATCATGTCACATATGAACATGTCCTACAACCATCCCTACCCACCCTTCTAGCCATATCCCGATGCTGACTATGCTTTGTATGTATATAGTCATTTCTACCCTGACCCACCACATGTTGCTTTTGTTGTACCCCCTATTGATTCTAATTGTGGACCTGCTATTGTTACTCCACAATTGAGTGACACTCCTCTTCTGGCTCTTCTTGTTGGTCCTACTACCACTTTGATGGAAGGTTTTGATGGGGTTTCTCAACCCACCTTTCTACAAGCATAAGCCTTGCTTTCTTGTGGCATGTCTTGGGATGAGAATAGTGCCAAGTGGCCCTCTTATTGATCCTTTGGACCTCCATAGGTTGAGGAGACGGATAATGAGGCTGTTGAGGATTTTGAGGATGAGGATGCTGGTGATGAGGATATCGATGGTTCTGATGATGGATCTTCTGATGGCGATGATGGTGAGCCCACAACTCCTGTCACTGCTGCACCTTGAGATGATGATGAGGACTATAAACCAGAGCCCGAGGATGATGACGATAATGAGGACATAGTTGATGTAGTAGATGTTTCGTTCTATAGTATTTTGGAGTGCTCATATATATATATATATATATATATATATATATATATATATATATATATATATATATATATATATATATATATATATAGACTATCATGTATTAGACATTTGGGCACTATATCTGAGGCATACTATTTGATCATCACATCAATTTTCATTGGTTTTTAGTCTTTATTCCAAGAGAACATGTTTGGTTGGTAATCTTAATCTTTTATACCTCAACTCTTTGGTTGAATATATCTTATGAGTTAGTGGTATGCGATTCCATATTTTGATTATGATTCTAGATTTCTTGGTTCTCTCTATTTTTGTCTCTGTTTGGTGCTTTCTTTTGTGGTTGTTTCTATAGCTTCTACCTTTGGATAACACATGTTTTTATAGCTCTTCTAACCCCATCCTTTTGAAATGACAAAGGGGGAGAAGAATATGTGAGCTCATCATGCACTATAGGTACCACATGGGAGAAATGAGCTAAGCCATATTGAAACTATTGCTTATGTGATCCTTTTCTTGTCAATTATCTATAATATCATGTGACATGCTTGAGGACCATGTAGTATATATATGTGCTATATTTATTTGTGGAAAGACTAACCATGCAGGTAAAAGTAAGCATGAATTGAGGGGTAGCAATTAACATTGTTCAATCATGTATCCCCTTGCAATTCATAAGGTGAAGCATTTAATTTTTGATATCCTTTTTCATTATGTTATGGAATGGTTTGGCATTGTCAAAAAGGGGAGAATGTTGACCCTAAGAGTTATTAATTGTCCATATTTTTTAATGACTAAACCATTCCATTCATATGTATCTAATATGTCTATTTGAGATTGACTTTAGGCATTAGGTACATGAAAATGATCATTTCTATCAAGCCCTAGCCTGATCTAGTTCAAGTCAAAAGCAAATCAAATGTACATATTTGGAAAACACCCTAAAACCCTTAGGATGATTTTTGTAATCATTTGTATTAATGTAATGACGTGTAACTAAGTTGAGAAAAAATCAGGAGCCCTAAATTTGAATGTTTAATTACTCCAATAACATTTTCCAAAATTCATTATAGGGTGTTTTTCAGTCAAATTTTACCCGTGACAAACTTGACTGATCCACTTGATGCATTTTGAGAAACTTCAGCTTCGGTCGAGTATGCCATACAAAGAACTCGACTGATCCCTGCACTAAGCAAAACTGATTTAAGCAGTCTGGTTGAGTTTAATCTAGGATAAACTCGATCGATGCTTCAAGTTATCTTTGTTGCATAGTGCGATCGGTCAAGTTACCTTTATTGACACTCGAATAAATGCACTATATGCAACATGCAAAAAAAGTGATTCTAACCGTTGGATTGTTGCAAAACTCAAATTTATATCCATTGCAATGCCTCAAATGGATAAAAAACATTTCTTGTGCTCCAAACCTCTAGTGGACACCCCCAACTATAAATAAGACCTCTTGAAGCTCATTCCAAAGTTTCTCCTTCATGCTATTCAAGCTCCTAGCTATAGTTGAGTGCATCCAGTCCACTAGATCCCCTTTCTCTCTCTTTTTTGCAAATCAAATTGTCCATATGAGTGGGATATGATCTGTGTGAAAGATCTACATCTTTGTAAGCTTGTAAATCTCTCAAAGCTTCTCTTTACCCAATCCCTTTCTTCAAGATCAAGTTGGTGAAAGTTTTTCCAAGTTAAGGAGAAGGTGCAAAGCTTCTTAAAGGTTAAAGAAGAAGATGCTAAAGCTTCTCTGAGTGGAAGGAGAAGGCAAAGGAAGAACATCCATGAGGATAGTGGGTAAATTCTCAGTGCCAAATACTTGTTGCAGTAGTAGATCACCTTGGTGAAGGTCTCTAGCTAGTTACAAATGTGGGTCAGTCCTTGGAAGTAGAAGACACTTTCTCAAGGATTGGTAATCCCTTTGTGTAAAGTTTATTGGCTCCTTTTGGTCCTTAAAAAGAAGGATTGGCATCCTTTTCCTGATAAAAGGAAGGTCATATTGTATGTCTTATAAAGGAATATAAGTATACATGGGTTGTAGAATCCAAGAGCTTGACCCCTCTAGGTAGTTGACTAACTATATCCTAGTTTGAAGATTGGAGCCACGCTATAGAGCTTGTCCATTGTGATTGTTCAATCTCTCTCGCCTTGCTATGTATGCTTAGCTGCACTACAAATTCAATATTTGCAATCCCATATCTTGTAGTAACTTGAAGGTATAACGAATTTTGTGCAAGTGTTTTTAGCTCTATTCACCCCCCTCTAGATCCCTTTTATCCAACATTAATGTCTTTTCAAATCGGAATTTCCTAAAGTGATATTCACTTATTATTTCTTTTCTTCCCAAACCAATTTGGAATAACAAACAATGTCTAATAAAAGTGAAACTTGTCAAGTAGACTAATAGGGACCCAAATAATTCAAATTTGGAGTCAATTTTACCTTTAGAAAACTTTAATACCAAAATGCATGACTTGAGGGAAGGCTTACTTTTATCTTATAAATGTATTCCTTTATCATTTAATAACCAAATTTTGTGTGTGAGTCCCTCTTCTGCATAACTATCCACTGGAAAAGATGTAGAAGTTTTATTTGAACTCAAATCCTTCAATGTGAGAAATTTACACAAATTAGGCCCAAATTAGTGTATCATTCCTATTTCTTGTATTAAATCCTCAAGTAATTATTTTATTGGATCAAACTCTCTTTTTTAATATTTAACATCCTAATTCAATCTAAATTAAGACAACTCTAAATTAAAATATTATATGGTAAAGGTGCAAGAGTATTATTTGCCTAAGTTTTGGTATGTTACAAATCACCTTCCCTTAAAAGGATTTTGTCATCAAAATCTCAAATAAAGAGGGAGGAGTGAGTTTGCAACATTTCTTCTCTGAGCTCCCAAGTTGTTATCTCTAGACCATGATACTTCCATAAAACTTTTACTTGTTCAATTTCTTTGTTCTTTAGTTGTTTCACTCAGGATTCAAGGGTTTTCATAAGATACTCCTTGTAGGTTAGATATTCATTAATATCTATTGGTTCTATAGATAGAACATGGGATGGATTTTTCACATATTTCTTCAGCATAGATACATGAAGACATTGTGGATCTGATCATAACCAGGGATAACACCAAACAATAAGCCCACTCTCTAATCTTATCTAGAATTTCAAGTGGTCCCACATATCAAGGACTGAGCTTGCCCTTCACCTTGAATCTTGGAATTGACCAAATCGGCCAAATTTTTAGGAAAACATAATCGCCAACCATAAATTTTACATCCATCCTCTTCTTATCAATGTACATATTCTTGCAATCCTAAGCTACTTCCATATGTTTCTTTATTAGATGAATCTTGTCATTCATTAACTGCATATCATTAATCTTAACCAGAGTATGCTCACCCACATCATCAAGGTGTAAGGGATAACAACATGGTCTATCATACATAGATCTAAAGGGACGAATAACTATGATTGCTTGGTAGCTATTATTATAGGAATACTTAGATAACAGGAGATATTTATCCCAACCACCTCCCCAGTCCATAACACAAGCTCATAAAAGATCTTCTAGAATTTGAACCGTCCTCTCAGACTGACCATCGGTCTAAGGGTGGTACGATGCACTGAAATATAGATTTGATCCCTCTCTTCTTGAATATGCCAGTGGGACATAAACTTAGGGTCTATATCATATACAATAGATATCAGCATACCATGTAGATGAACTATCCAATCCAGATAGATATATGACATGTCTAGAACCTTATATGTTGTCTTTAAAGGTAAGAAATGAGCTGATTTGGTGATTCAATCTACCACAACATAGAAAAAATCAATACCACTTCTAGATTTTGGAAATTCAGTCACAAAATCCATCATAATATTTTCCCACTTCCAATCTAGTATTTTGAGGGGATGAAGAAGTATGATGGGTATTTGATGTTCAATATTTACTTTCCCATATGTCAAACATTACACAACAAAAGTAGAAATGTCCTTCTTCATGTTTCTCCACCAGAAACTTCTTTGCAGATCCTTATACGTCTTGGTGGTGTCGGGGCGAATTGTATATTTCAATCCATGACTCTCACTCAACACTTTCTCTTAGATCATCCACATCTAATAACTATAACCAATTATGAAGACAAATTCAACCATCAAACCAACAGAGAAATCAAATTTTGGTTTTTCAGTTAAGGGTTTCACCTCATTAAGGTCAGGACTGGCTAGGTGACCTACAGTTACCTCAGAGATCCTAGATGGAGTAACCAAGAAACTATCCATGTGTGCGGACATCCTTCCCACAATACCACCATCCATATCATCCTTCAACTTAGATCTCCACCTAGAAACGTGCTCTATACTTCTCCACACAAAACAATAGAGAGATGTGCGAACAACATCCTTCTTGTGACTAAGGGCAACAACAACTTTTAGAGAGTCCATTTATGTATGTTATTAAGTGTCTTTGTAATATGGGTCCAAGTATGTCTTAGCCCATTAGGGTTAGGTTGTCTTTATATGCTTCCCAGTTCTACTGTATATAGGAGTAGGGTTTTTTCTATTCAAAACAACAATTAGGCATCTTTTGTTATTTTCTATGGTATTAGAGTAGGGATTATAAACCCCATGAGAAAGAGAGAAAACTAGATGATGCTCCCTTGCAAGCGACCGCCACCCTTGGTGAAGATTAGCTGCTTGTAGGGGAATTTTCGAATCTTTTCCTCTCTACCTTTCCCTGCTAGCATCATCTCCTATACCCTATCACTGGTGCTTTTCCTCTACTCATCACTGCTACTAACTTCTTGCTTCACCCCCTACCTACATCATCTCCTACTACTGTCCATCATTGTCACCATCTTCCCACTGCAACTGCTGCCTAGCTTCAACCAATCAACCGCCTCTATGTCTACCAACCTATGCTCCCCCTGCACCTACCTCCACTCCACTTTCCACTGGCCCCTACTGCCACACACCTCACTTCTCTGTGCCACCCCACCGTCTACTACTCCATGCACCCATTGTGCAACCACAATTGCTACCCCAATGCTGCTACCTATCCCGACCAGTGCTCACCGCCAACTGCTCCCAACACATCCTTACATCTCTGACCTTGCACCCCCTTTTCTCCTACTGTTGATGTTCCTTCCACTCACCGATTAATATTTCTGCATATAGTTTTCACTACTACTCCACCACCTTCTAGCTACTACCTCCTAACCATCCAACAAGCCGCCACCAACACCTACCTTCCACCACCCACAATAGCCATTTCTACCTCTATCTTCTTCCACTACCTCTTTGCTATCAAACCAACCGTGGATACCCACTGCTAGTCACAACTACCAAACAACCCAATATTAGATCATAACCCCTTAATTTTTTTTATGGCCCCCCATATATATCAATATGCATATTGTTAATAGAATCTTTTATCGGATTTGATTTTTGGATTAGTCTATACCCTAGGGAGATCCATCCCACACACCCCCTTACTTTTTGTTTGCAAAAAGATCCATTCATTTTTCTACCTAGTCTACCTAACAAGGCCATGTAGCATAATGAATCGAGTTGTCAGGATCTCCTCCACATGTTGTTCTACATATGCATTAGATCTACCATTTCTTCAGAATTTCCACCCCAACCACTCTTTCAGTTCTTCATGCTTGGTGTGACTAGGAGAATAGGAGGAATAGAAGATGAGTAGAGGAGAGAGATGAGAATGAGGACAAAAGAGGAAGTTGATTGTTGCAGCCACGATGACTTACTTTTGTAGAGATTGCTTTCTGGAGATTTATTTCTACTACCTACTTGTTTGTATTGATGTCTTCTATATGGCTACATCCACTTTGTTGCTATGTACCAGCACTCTCTGGCTTATCCATGCTTTGTGCATGCTAATTTTTTTTTACTTTTATGTGCCTTATTTGCATGTCGACTTTGTAGTGTGGTGTGCCAACACTCTCTGGCTCATCCATTTTCTCTTTTGCATGTTGATCCATTTGTGCTTTATTCTTACATTGACTACTACTACTATTGTGACCGAACACTCTCTGGGTTACAACATTAGCGATTGTGATGCAGACCATGAAGCATTGTTGTTTCTACTTACTTACCCTCTAGATGATCACAAAGCTTCTGCGACTATGACCTGCTGGCTTACTGTGGAGTATCTATGTGAGGGGGGTGTCTGTCTGCTTGAGTGCTTAATTGCAATATTGAGGGGGAGAAAATTCTTGTATGGGCTTGGTGTAACATCCCACCCTATATTAAAAACATACACATTGTTGAGTCAAAGCATTATTCTCAAAGGGGATGTCACAAAATGCTAACCATTGTAAGTAAATTAAATGAAACACCTTACATTAATTTGAAATAGATTCATAAATGGTTCATATGAATACTAAAACTTGTTCATCTAAAATCTAGATCTATTGAAACAAACTTGGCAACATAACTAAGGCATGATGTGAAACATATAAAAAATGATTAGATAGGCTTGGTAGATGGCACCCCACCAGGTCGTTTCTGTTGGTAAGGTATGTCCATAGAGAAAATCATATGATGATTGACATGACATAATTGCCTAAAAGGATTTGAATAATATAAACATGTATGAAGGAAAGCTTCCAATTCATCTATTTCACTCACTTATGGAATAATGAGGATACATAGTGGATTTCTAGAGAATAATATTACTCAATGATGTATGTCTTCAAGTAGGTGACTTGGAAGAAATGAGATCATACAGATGTTAAGTGTACATATACATATTCTCATTATGTCCATGATCAGTTGTTATTGTGGAAGGTTGATAGATGACAATAGCACATAGGATCAAAGTGTGAGTTGGTTAATGACTAAATCTCATTAGTCATGATATCAATATCAAACCAAACACTCAAATACATGTTATAGAATACTGTACCGGACAAACCCACCTTGAGAGTGACACATGGTTTAGTGGTCACAGTCATCTCTCACAGTGAAGGTGGTGATTGTGATTCTTAGATCTAAAATCACTACACTCATCACATGTCATTAGGTACACTTTGACATCATCAAACACATTCCTAAAACATGGTTTGTTATAACGGTGATGATTGGGTGACTTTGACACATGGGGATATACTGTGAGTGATAGATATGGGAATTTTCCCTCCTATAGGAGTATGATATCCTGGCCACTTGATTAGCGAGACTAAGAAATGCATGTGCATGCACATGTGAATCAATATATGATATTGAAGCCATATTATCTCAGACAGTCTGCTCTTGGTTCAAGAAACATAGATTGAACATTGAGAGGATGACTAACCATGCCTTGAGTTCATCCTAGATATCAGAGACAAAGGAATTATACAATCACTGGAACACCTTACACATATTGTAGGTTGAAGCTGTTCTCCAACTTTCCATTTCACTTGAGTAGCACTAATGTGTGACTTGGCACCACTCTTTGCTTGTGATGTCATAAGCTAGTTATGGACATTCACTACCAACGTGACATGGGACCTATAGGGTCATACACATAGGAACTCATCTAGAAGAGGAGTTTGATCTTAAACAACGATTGGATTGATTTCTAAAGTGTTTAGGTATTCAATTCACACAACCGATTGCTTGAATTACTAACTAGGTCTACCAAACGACCATATCATTGAGTGAGACAGCTGTTTGGGCAACCAGACGGGCATCTTAAATAGTTGATATGGCCGTTTGGGGGTTAGGTTGATTGGAGATTGATTTGGATAAGTTTTTCCCTTGAACTGACCGGTTCAGTATGATTGAACCGATCGGCTCATCTCAAATCACCAGACGACCATCTGGGTGAGTGAGACAGGCATCTCTCTAGGGTGAGACTACCTGGTTGGGTCAAACAAAGGTGCAGGATGTTTCTCAAATAGTATCGATTGTTCTTTACTTGAGGAATAAGGAAATTAATATGAGATATTAATTGAATTTGAAATAACCGAATTCGTTTCAGATTGGGAACTGCCAAACGGCCATTTGACAGTGTGAGATGATTGTCTCGTGCACCATATGACTATCTGGGTGTGCAAAATGGTCGTTTCAGCTATTGTGGGTTGCAAATATTCAAGATCTTTTGGGTCATTCCACTCCCGCACCTTTATCCCATATCAGATAGAAACTAGGAACCTTGACCCTAGCCTCTTCTATATATTGAGGGGTATTAGGGGCTTCCCAGTACATAAAATAACAACACAAACAACTAAAAATAGTTCCTATGACAAGTATTTTCCTCTCTGGTTGCGGTAACCAAGAGAGCCCGGGAAAGTCTTACCAGAAAAAGAGGGATAGCCAATGAAAAAGAACCGAGGCTTCCCAATGTAAAGATTAATGCTTTCCTACCTTTTCTCCCCTCGAATGTAATGTGAGGCTTCCCTTATTCAATGTAATAAAGTAGTAATAGGATAGTTGTTTTCATTCAATGACTTTGAAGATGTTCATCTCCAATTGAGACGACCAGTTCGTGAGATGAGCCGACCGTATGGAGGATCCTGGAGGAAGAGGATGATGGAACCAAACGACCACCTGGTGACCCAACCAACCATTTGGAAGGAGTCCAGACATCAATTGGATAGGAGGCCATATGACCATCCCTCAAGGTCCAATCGACCATTTGGAAAGAGTTCAAACATTAGTTGAATAGGAGGACCACCCGACTGGCCAAGAGATGAGATGACTGGTTCAAGGGTTGAACCAGTCTACCCAGATTGGCAAGAACAAATCTACATCAACCACATGTGATATGATGATTGACCTAGGTGGTAGTAATTTCTTTTGGATCCAAGGAATTACAAGTAGACACGGCCATAACCATCATTTGTTATTTTATATTGCATGTTTACGTTGTGGGATGTAACATGTATATGATAAGTACTATATATGTGGTGATTGGATATATTATTTGTATGTATATGATATATATATAACCCCTCAATCAAACATATTAAGTCTAAGATGCATTTTAATAGAAATACATATGAAAAAATTGATTGACCAAGCATAAATTTGAATAATGCATGGTGTGTCGTCTATCTCGTGGTAGTGTGATGGTAGGTATGTAGATTTGCACAAAGCACGGTGTGTATCTATCATATTGGCTATTAGGTCGGGCTTAACTGGTGACCTAGAGAGCCCAGGTCTAGAGGCATGCAGAGGATCATGGCAAGGTGTTGCACATATCATCTATCCAAGAGTTGAATATGATGCAATTGGCAAGTTGGCCTACCTAAATAGTCAGGTTGTGGGCGATCAGCAAAAGCCAACTCATGACTTGATGAAATATGGATATTGGCTCATTAAAAAATTGTTTGCTGCAATTTTCCAAATTGATACTTGAGAATTGTCAATTTGAACAAAATAATGAGAATGATAATTAATTGAAGACCTAATTGTTGCCCAAGTTTTAATCAAATCAAATCAAAATTGAGTTTTTGACAAAATTGCAAATTCTTTTATAGAATCAAATGGTCACACCAAACAATCACTTTTCTCTATGATCGGTCCTTGAGAAGGACAAATTTGTTGGGAACAACTTCCATGACTGGTTCAGGATGCTGAGAATTGTTCTCACGTAGGAGTGCAAGCTCTATGTCCTGGAAACACCAGAACTAGAGGAACCACCTCAAAATGCTCCAAGGGCTGATACAGATGCTTACAAGAAGCATACTGAAGATGTTGTGGATGTCAAGTGTCTGATGCTTTGTTCAATGAACCATGAATTGCAAAGGCAACATGACAACATGGGGGCAATTGAGATGGTCACACATCTCAAGAACCTGTATCAAGATCAGGCAAGACAAGAGAGGTTCGATGTTTCCAAGGGACTGTTCAAATGTCACATGGCAAAAGGAGATCCAGTAGGTCCTCATGTGCTCAAGATGACTGGGTATGTGGAGAACCTAACCATACTGGGATTCCCCTTAGGCCAAGAGTTGGCCACTGATGTGATTCTACAGTCTCTTCCAGAGTCATATAATCAGTTTGTCATGAACTACAACATGGACGACTTTGATAAGTCATTGACAGAGTTGTTGGGCATATTGAGAACAACTAAGACACAAATAAAGAAGGACAAGCCCAAGTCTGTGCTGATGATTAGCAAGACAAAGGGGAACTCTAAAGGCAAAGGAAAAGCTAAGAAAGGTTCTAAATCTATCCAGAAGCCCAAGTTTTCAGATCTCAAGGCAAAAGGTGGAGTAAAAAAACAAAGAGGCAATTGTCACCATTGTCACCAGCCTGGACATTCAAAGAGAAATTTCCCACTCTGGTTAGAGGAACTAAAGAAGAAGAAGGATGGCATTGAGGCCTCCACTTCAGGTATAAACAACATAAGATAAATTTTATTGCTTCTTCATTTTGGTATGTGATACCAAATAGAGATCTGACATACTGATGTGTAGGATATGACAAGAAGTAAAGGCCGTCATGGAAGGATGAAGATGGACAAGGCAGAGCAAATGTTGTAGAAGCCAGAGTCTGTATTTAAATTTATCTTAGCCAATGGGCATGTAATAGAGTTACTAGAACTGTTATTTCATTATGCCATAAGAATAGAAAAATTTTCTTTATGCATCTTGTATGGACAAGGATGATTATCAGTAAAGAATTATTAGTGGTTCTATTTTTAAGATATGATCTTGCATGGAATTGGCCCTAAAGAATCTTGTGATATTTATGAGAAATGATCAAATATGAATGTTAATAATGTTTACCAAAGGATATTATTTGATAACTCAAGACTATCATTAGCATTAGTCATTTTGTATGAATATTAGAGGTGCATACCTAGATTACATATTGATGTTGATCTAGATTCCCTTGGTTATTGAGCCTAAGGAAACATGCAAGTCTTAGTCTTGTACAATATGACATGACGTCCTTAGCTAAATGTAGTGAGAGGATAACTCTTTCATTAAACCTTATGCATATGATGCATGAAGACTTATGGAATGAATGCTATAGATAAATAATTAATACTTCATTTTGATTTACTAGTAATATGATGATATGTATCAAATGAAATGAAAGCATAAATCTCTTGAAAATGTTCAAGGAGATTGTAAATGAAGAATGCCATTGATAAAAGTAATAAGATACTTTGATATGATCAAATGTTGAAATACTTTATCAATATCTTGGGTACCTCTAGGAATGAACTGTGATAATGTATCACATGACAATCCATATTAACATGATGATGTGTCAGAATGAAGTATTTATACTTTGATTAATCATGATATAATTATCAATTAATCTAATCTTCTCACATCCTCATAAATATATATACCTATCACGAAATAATGTACCATCTGAATGGTTTAAAAGGACATCATATGTGATATGATTTAGGATTGCCCCAATAGGTCTAAAAGATTTAAACCCACCTTGAGAAAGTAGTTTCTTGAGAAGGTTCATCCATAAACCGTGATCATTGAACATTACTATTAATCTCAATCCAATAATAAAATTGTTTTGTTAATAGGATAACTAAGTTCTTAAAAGATTTAGTGGGAGTAAAAGTAATACTCAAAGTCTTTGAGATCAACAATATAGGTACAATGAGAACAATTAGAATCACAAGTTGTGGAATCGCAGGTTCATCATATAACACAGAACAAAATAGTTCTAGAAAAACACATGCGATTGGAGGATTGTGAATCCAATGATTCAGATGGGTTGGTCATACAGGATGAGCCAACTAGTCAATTAGAAGATATTTCTGAGTGATATGGGATTCATGTAAGCTAATAAGGTAGGACGTTGATAGAGACACCTAAATGGGTAATACCCAAAAGGTGCAATAGGGTCTTATGATCAAGATCTGGGTGGATAACAAAAAAGGACAAATTGGTTGAATAAATCAATTTCAAATTGTTGGACATGATAGAAATGCATTTACCAATTGTCTGGCTCAAAATAGACTAAGAGATTTGACATATGAAGATGAAACCAGATTCCTTAAGGGAATACATTAGATGATGTGTATGTGACACAACCTAAAACTTTTCATAACTCCGTCAATGGAAATTAAGTCCATAAACTACAAAGTTCAATCTGGGATTGAAACAAGCAACTCAGAAGTGGAATCTTTTGACTTGACAAGATAGTTAAAGAGTTTGATTTGAATCAAGACAAAAGAATAAATCTGTGTTTACAAAAGATTTAGTGGTAGCATATATGAATATTCCACATATGATGAGTAATAACATCTCAATTGTGAATATGGAGAACTGGCATGGAAACTCCTTTAGAAATCAAGGATAAGGTGAAACATGTTATGAGATAAGGACCAAGACCTACAAGATAGTTTTTGAATGTTTCACAATGGAAGTTTGTGTACAATAACAATATGTTGAAATAGTTCAACTTGAAAGGATTCCATGAGAGAGAATATGGATTGGTTTATCATGAACCCCATATCCCAATTCTTGTGAAGAATGGAAGTATCATGAATAAGATTACATGGGCCAGCCCAATAGTGGATCTATCATGTAAGCTATTAACAAGCTTATCCCATATAATCTTGTATGTATTAGACATGACAAGATGATATAAATTACAATAAAGGTTATTGGAATGCCATTAAAGATATCCATATATATATATATATATATATATATATATATATATATATATATATATATATATATATATATATATATATATATATATATATATATATCTGTGTGTGTGTGTGTGTGTGTGTCGACCATTGATGACTCAGTAGAGATGTTGTGACAACAATGGAGCTAATTGTTAGGCATGGAATATCAGATACCATACTGTGGAGGTTTCATCTCAGAGTGAATAGATAAGAAACATGCAATATATTGATTACAAGCAAAATGTTGCTAGCCCGCTAAATCAGCACTAGTGCATCAGAAGCATGTTGGACATGTTTAGATCACTAAAGGATGAGATCCGTTGGTGATTAGCTCTAAGCTCAAGTGGGGTATGTTGGTAAGGTATGCCCATATAGCAAATCATATGATGATTGACATGGCATAATTACCTAAAATAATTTGATTAATAATAACATATATGAAGGCAAACTTCCAATTCATCTATTTCACTCAGTTATGGGATAATGAGGATACATAGTGAATGTCTCGATAATACTATTACTCAATGACATATGTATTCATGTATGTGACTTTTAAGAAATGAGATCATATGGATGTTAAGAGCACATACGCATATTCTCATTATGTTCATGATTGGTTATTATTGTGGAAGGTTGATAGACAACAATAACACATTAGATCAAAGTGAGTTGTTTGATGACTAAATGTCATTAGTCATGATATGGAAATATCAAACCAAGCACATAGATACATGTTAGAGAACAGTGTATCAGATAGACCCACCTTGAGAGTGACACATGCTTTTGTGGTCACAATCATCTCTCATAGTGAAGGTGTTGATTGTGATTCTTAGACCTGAAAGCACTACACTCATCACATTTCGTTGGGTACACTTTGACATCATCAAATGTAGTCCTGAAACATGGGTTGTTATAACAATGATGATTGGGTGACTTTGACACATGGGGATAGATAATGATTGATAGATATGGGATTTGTCCCTCCTATCATAGTATGATATCATGGCCACTTGATTAGCGAGATTGAGAATCTCATGCACATGCACATGTGAATCAATATATGATATTGATGCCACATTATCTCAAACAGTCTGCTCTTGGTTCAAGAAACATGGATTGAACATTGAGAGGATGATCAACCATGCCTCGAGTTCATCCTAGTTATTTGAGACAAAGTAATTATACAATCACTGCAACACCTTACATAGATTGTAGGTTGAAGTTGTTCTCCAAATTTTCATTTCACTTATGTAGCACTGATGTGCGACTAGGCACCACTCTTTGCTTGTGATGTCATAAGCTAGTTATGGACATTCATTGCCAATGTAACATGGGACTTATAGGGTCACACACATAGGAACTCATCTAGAAGAGGAGTTTGATCTTGAACGGCGATTGGATTGATTACTAAAGTGTTTAGGTATTCAATTCACATAACTGATTGCTTGAATAGCTGGCCAGGTCTTCCAAACGACCATCTCACTGAGTGAGATGGCCATTTAGGCAGCCAGACAGGTATCTCATGCAGTTGAGATGACCTTTTGGGGGTCAGGTTGATCGGAGATCGTTTTGGCTATGTTTTACCCTTGAACCGATCGGTTCAATATGATTGAACCAACTGCCTCATCTCAACTCACCAGACAACCATCTAGGTCAGTGAGACGGGTGTCTCGCTAGGGTAAGACAAAATGGTTGGGTTGAACAAAGGTTCGAGATGTTTCCCAAATAGTTTCGATTGTTCTTTACTTGAGGAATAAGGAAATTAATATGAGATATACATTGAGTTCGAAATAGCCAAATTCATTTCTGATTGGGAACCGCCAAATGGCCAATTGGCAGTGGGAGATGACGGTATCACACTCTAGATGACCGAGTGGGTGTGCAAAATGGTCGTTTCGACTGTTGCAGGTTACAAAAATTCAAGATCTTTTAGTTTTTGCACTCGCTCACTTTTATCCCGTATCAGATAGAAACTAGAAACCTTGACCCTAGTATATGCTATATATAAAGGGGTATTGGGGGCATCCCAGTACACAACATAAGAACACAAACAACTGAGAATCAGTTCCTCTGACAAGTGTTGTTCTCTTTAGTTGTGGTAACCAAGAGAGCCTGGGCAAGTCCTACCTAGAAAGGGGAGATAGCCAATGGGACATAACAACTGAGAAGTTGTCATTGTGGGAGAGTAGGTTGGTGACTATTACACCAACGGGGAGGACAACTCCTTCCTATACATTCTTGGTGTATGACAGGTGTTCTAATTGGTCTGTGTGGACTACTCTAGAGGCAGGAGTCCTTTGGCTACAGCTTAGAGAGACAAGTCAACCTGCAGTCTATGGCTAGACCACTAGAGTCATTGCAGAGGCTGTACAGACATTATTTGTGGTGAAGACCATGAGTTGCACAACCACCGCCCAAGAGCAACTTATCAGTAGTTGCAAAGAAGAAGTTTTGTCGTGGGACTTTCTCTAGGACCAGGTATAACTCGCTAAAAACCATCCTTCCTATTTCATAGTAGTTGATGTGATCTTGATGTTATGGGAATATGGATAGATATTTTTTTCTGCTGCTATACTCTATGCTGATATTTCCCAACATTTTCTTCCTAAAAATTCCTTGAGCTAGTACTTGAACGTTAGATAGATTCTTCCTCCTAATCTTGCTCCTTGCATGCAGCCATCAAACAATGTGTAAGTGGGACTGAACACATTATAGATTAAATGAAACATGTAAATTGAAAATAGACTTCAATCATTAAACATTAAAAAGGGATACATAATTGCTTTTCAGTTTCTTTTCTCTTAACCTATCTAAGGATCCTCAACTTTCACATATGTTCCTCTTCTCTTATGCACCAAAGATCCTCTTCTCTAATGCACATTAGTTTTACTCCGAGGAGCCTCTTAGTGAGGATCTTATATAAGCTATCTTTTAACATTCTTTTTCTCTTGAAAATTCTTGACTTATTCTTTGATCTTACTTGTAATTTTATCTTTATGTGCATGAGAAATGATATAATATTATTAATAATAAACATGAAATTTATTTTACTATAGATTCATTGTCTTTAATAAATGGAAACAATATGTATTACATTCATATAATTATATGTACAATTCATATACATACATAAAAGAAAACAATATTGGTGCTCAGTTGGCAAGGACCACTTACCTCTCTCTTATAGGAGATCCTACTTCTCTTTCTAGGTTGAAGGAGATCTAATCACCTTGACTAAAGTCTAGAAGAAATCCCTATCGATCAAGTATTAAGACAGCGACTGGATGTGATTTGCAAGAACATAGGCTAGTGTTCTTTTCCTTGGTATACTAGGATCTGGGAGAGGTCTCTTTTATATGTTTTAGGGGTCTAGACTCTTCTCATTCAACCACACACAATTTTGAATATCTTTTGTCCTTGATTTTAACGTTGTCTGTTATCTTAATTTAAATGTATTTAGTGATAAATATAGATGAAACTTCTTTGTCTTTGTTAATTACTAAAGTCCAACTTTTTGGTCAAGCTATGTATCTATTTTGAATGACTTTCCTTTATCATCTTTCAATATCTTTTAAATGAGATATTTAAGAAGACAAAGGAAGAGTGAATGTATTATCATTTACTTTTATTTGTTTATCAAAAGTATGACATGAACTAAATTACCATTACATTTTATTTGTAATCACAAAGAAAGAGAGAGAAGAGTGAGAGAGTTGTACCATTCCTTTCACAATTACAAAATATCCTTTTCCATTTAACTAAGATCAATAGAAATTATTTCATTTTGAAAAAAAATCACAAAAGGGAAGAAAGATAAAATGAATTTTAATTTAAATCTACATGAACTAAACATTTAAGAGAATATAGAATGTGATTGCAATGTGCTATTTAAAAATGGTTGAATGTCACTACTCACTCTCATATAATTAATATTTGTTTGAAATGATGTTATATGGAACAACAAAACCATTTTTAATTTTCCATATTAAATACATCAAATTTTATTACTGACTTACATAACAATTTGTCATCCATAATTACATCTCCTTTTCATAGAATGCCTCCTAGTTGTGTTAGGAAGGTGACGGGTCAAAACCCAGACTTCTCTATAGTCTCCAATAAATATATTGCTCTTATAAATTTTATCACATTCTATTCAATTGTTTGAAGTTTGAAACCTTAAAAGAAAATAATCAAACCCCCCTTCCAGCTTCCATTCTACTATTTTAAATATATGGTTTCCATGTTGACTAATTTTGACCAACAATTAATCAATGTTTACATTATTTTGGTTTTGGATGCATTACATGAATTGACATTAGGTTTAAATTTATTTGAGTGGCCAAACAAATTTGAAACGAAACCAAATGTGGGCCACACATTAATTAGGTAGTCTAGATCCTTCCTAGACAATAAAATCTGAGTTTTGCATATCATTTGTACAAAATTTCCATATGGATCGTTTAACTCAATTTTTATGCAATAAAGTATGAGATAATGTGAAATTTTTTTCCTTAATTGTTTCTTTGACACCAAAAATGAGATGAGCAATGAATATTCTCTTAATATTTAAGTTACATGCCTTTTTATGCCTTTTCGAGAAATTATCTTAAATAGAGAGAAAAGAGAAGATAATCTCACATGCATTCAACAGGGGAAATAAAGTAATATGTACATCATGTGATTGAATGAATATTCTTTTCTATGCATTCAAAATTAAGCCATTAAGTGCATTATGTTTTTTTATGTCTTTTGAGTATTCCAGAGAGGAGTATAGAGAAATAGTGAATAATGTTGTTTCCCTTTTATTTTAAAATCTATCAAAGAAAGAAGATTTCTTGTTTAAGATATATGTTCTATAATTTCAAATTCTACTCGTTTAAGATCTATGTTAGCAAGTCAGTTTTGAAAAGAGTGTAAAGGGAGTCTCTCTCTAGGGTTACGCTTCGGCCTCTCTCTAGTTTCCTCGGCAGCCACCACTGGGGGGAGGGGCGCCCCTCGGCGTCTACCTCCCCCTGGACTCAGAAGCTCGATAGTGTCTTGTTGGAGTCGATAACCTCGAGCAGATCTGGTCGCCGACATCTAGGGTGGTTCTCAACTTGGAGTGATAAGGAGGCAGGGTGCACCGTCGCTGCCAGATCCCAGGTCGTGCAGCAGCATCAACTGTGTTGACTCCACCCCGTTAATAGGGACGGATGGAGAGGAGTCACCTCATGTTGGATCCGGTTTCAAGAACGGCTCCTTCGCCCTCCCGTTTTCTTCTCTGGTCCTTGCCTTCCCATGCTGGTACCTGGCCTCAACCTGGGAAAGATGGCCCAGCGACTCCGATCAATGCTTCATGGCGACGCCTCTAGATCAGGGGTCCCTGATCTATAGAGGGTTCCTCATCTGTCATCACCGCTGGTGTGCAGAGGGGTGGATGAGATGACAAACCTGGAATTTCCCAGTCCGGCCGACAACTCTTCCTCCATGGCAGTGCCTCTAGCCCTGGGGTCTATGACAGAGTAGATGGCATCTCCTCCATCATCTTGTGGGTAGATTCTCTACTGGTTGTTGGATTGGCGAGGTGGTGTGGTGCTTTCCTGACGGAAGCATGTTCCACTCCAGGCTTCTTCTTCGTGCGAGCTGGCCTTCAGCTGGTTCGGGATTCAAGCCTGGAGTTATGGTCTGCTGGCGGCGAGATTCTATCTGCCCATAGCTCTAGCCCTCCACGAGCATCCTTCCCTCCATTGGTGAAGGCTGAGTAACAATACTCCTTCAAGGTGTTTGTGGATATGCAGATGATGGCTTTTCAGTCTGGTTCCAAGTGTCCTCAAGATGTTCGTTGAGGCATCTCTGGTCAAGCAGATGACCCTGGGTGATACTTAGACGTCGAGTTCCTCGGCTGTACAGGGGTGTGCTGTGAGATTAGCGTCTTGCGACCATTCTGTGTCTAGGGTACTGACCAATCAATTGACAGTTGGTTCTGACCAATCAATTGATGAGTCTCCATGGATGACGATGGACATGGATTACTTCCAGTCTACCCCTACGACCAGAATTCTGCTTCTATCAGTTCGTTGATTTCACCAGACACTAATCAGTGCTGCTTGGTGGCTCGTTTCAACCCTCGTTTTTCTTCCGACCACTAAATTCATAGGAGGATCTTATTGCTATGTGTGAAGGAGAGATATGATGGTTGAATTGATCATTGCTCCAGTCTGATTAGTCTACGTTTGGAGTCTTCTACGAGAAAATGGTATGATAGGATAGACACTGTGTTGTACAACTATTTGAGACAGATAAATTTCAATACAGAAGTGTGGCCTTGCTTGATGCATAGATGAAGTTGGATGTCCTTTGTCTTCCTTCTATGCATGCACAATTTGTGGGTGGTCTTTATTGTCAGTGTAGCTCCTCAGTTGTGTAAACTGATGGATAGTCAATCTTTGTTTGTGTATTTTTCTGGGACATTTCTCTCTATTTTGTAGTTTCTTCTATTTAGAGTTCCTATGTTTAAGACCGATGTTAATTTGGTATTTTTCTTTCTTTCTGTAATCCTGCTAAGGGTTAGGGGGTGCGTCTTCTGGTACCTAAAGTTTTGGAAATTTAAATAGCAACAAAGTTTTTTCGCCGACCAAAAAAAATTCTACTCGTTATCTTCCTCATTTATATCTTTTAAAAATTTTCAAAGTTGAGTGAGATAAAAAGAGAAGGGAAAGCATTTATTCAACATTTTAAGTTGATTGCAACACATGATGGGCATATGTATAAGAGAAAGTGTATTTTTAGTTTGCTTTTGTTTTTCTACAAGAAGTACAATTTTGTGGTCTTTCCCATAATCCCTTCAACTATTTTTATTTAATAATACCATTTTGTAAGTTTTAAATAAATTGTGAAAAATTGGGTGTGACACTTGGTTTATCTTTTTATTATGCTTCTTTGCTTTTACTCTGACTCTCTATTTTCAAGCAGATTTAGGATTCTTCCAACTTTAGCATGAGGGGGAGTGTTCGAGAGTTCATTAATTTATGTTCTTAAGTGTCCTTGTAATATGGGCTCAATTATGTTTTGGCCCATTAGGGTTAGATTGCGTCTGTATGCTTCCCTATTCTCCTATATATATGATCAGGGTTTGGTCTATTCAAAATAACAATTAGTCATCTTTTATTATTTTATAACAACCACTTTTGATTTTGTAGGATGGTAATAGATTGTGAAATCATGATCCTTCAAATACTCCATCCAATGCCTTTATCTTAGATTCAAGTCCTTTAGCATCGTAACATAGAAAAGACTCTAATGATCAGAGAAAACATCAAATTACACACCATACATGTAATGCCTCCAAATCATGAGAGCATGAAAAATAGCTACAAGCTCGAGGTCCTGGGTCGGCTAGTTTTCTCTATTCGAATTCATCTAGTGGGAGGCATACACTATAACCCATCCTACTTACATAAGGACACAACCTAAGCCTTGTCTAGACGCAGCGGTATAGATGACATATGGCTTTCCCTCAATGAGTAAGACCCAGATAAGGGAAGATGTCAAACAACACTTCAGCTCTAGAAAACTATTTTCACACTTAGGGGGTTATGATAAACTTGGTGACTTTGCATGTCAACTTGCTTAGAGGATAGGCCATCTATAACAACCTTACTTTTCAACAACCCCTAATTAAAGAAGGGAAAAAAGATAAGAGAATTACCTAATATATTTTTTCCCGAAGATCCATATTTTAAACAACTAATAATCAATAGAAAATAGTTTCTGTTAATTCAAATATGTTGTTTACAAGATGTTCATTTAAAACTTACATAACTTTCCTTTATCAAAATTATACATATGAGAACAAGTATCATATATCTAATCCTCCTAACAAGTTAAACTTAATATCTTCAAGTTATTTCATCTGTCCATCATAGCTTCATATAATTTTCTCTAGCATGCACCTAAAAAGTTGTGAAACAAAATAATGGATCAACACATCGAAATATAATGTGTACGTGGGGTGTATGCAAAATGTGTGCAAGTATATAACATTATATACCAATCAATTACTTGAAAATAAGAATTGTCATTTTCTTTACATATTCTATCCCTTACTGAATATTATCTTGTGCATGATCACTGTCCCTTCCAAGGATCTTATGCATCACCCCTTGATGCACATCAACCTAGGGTTGAGAATATGATATCTAAATTTATTTGATACTAATAGTGGCATTACAATTGAACAAAATGTAAATAAACATCCAACAATTTAGTTTTTCAATATTCAAGAAACACTCGGCAAACACTGGCAAACTAATGTGTGTAGTCGTAAGTGTAACTGCGTACCTTTTTTGGAACCATGCAGATCTTGTAGTCATACTTCAAGCAAATCAAGCAATCAACTTTACTCTGCATGTATGTAAATCCTAAAGTGTCACCATCATATTAATCAAATCAAAGCCTATTTGGGTCCTAATCTAGGGTTTAGGTTTCCTTGTTATTGAGTTACCATTAGATTTGTGTTTGATACTCCAATTCATATTAAGTGTAGCCATGATTATCAAAATCACCATGTTATATTACCAGATTCAATTATGTCCCTTAATGACACATCAAGTTATCATCTTTAACTTCAAAGACAAGCCTTAATTCTTCATATGCATGATTACTTATCTTAGAAACCCTAGTTCTACATCATTATGATCATGGACATGTTAAATCATCATTATATTATGCATTATCAGATAATAACATAAAAGTAGAGTTTGGATGCATTAATCACCACTTACTCACATATCCATAGTACTTTTGGAATTAGAAACATAATTTGGTCTCAATAACATTTTATTTGTGTTCCTCTCATTTTTATCATCAATTTTCATATATTACATGCCTTAATTTGAGTTACTAATAGTTTACTATAATATTCACAAGATTGGTGTATTTAAACCAATCAAAGGTTGCCACATCATCATTTTATCAAATTAAAAGGAATTCAAATTAAGATTGGGAAAAATACCTTACTGTCCTTACAGTTTCAACGTGGGTAGAGGGGTATAAGAGTCTTTTGACTATGTTTTCTCCTTCTCACGTAGGTCGCGCCACCAGTCGACTTCAACACGCCCCTACATTGCTACTACTGCGACCGGGGGGGTTGGGGCACTGCAAACCCAGAAGAGGGACGCCCTAGGCCAGTGAAGCCTCAATGACCCTCAATGAAGTTACCCAAGACTCCAGAGGGTAGTAGAATAGAAGGAGTAGGCTAGGGCAACTGTAGTTTAAGAGGAAGTCAGCAGATCCACGACTCATCAGTTGAGCATGACTCTGTTGTTTCTTGTGACCATGATGTTGGTATTTATGCCCAGAGAGCCAATACTATGATGATTGGAATGCGGCATAAGATATCTGATTTGATAATAATAAAGGTAATTACATCTATTATGGTTGTCTCAGTCATGAGATGATGACACATACATAGTAGAAGTCTAAAGAATAATGTTACTTGATGTCATATGTATTCAAGTACATGACTTGAACAATGAGATCGTACAAATGTTAAGAGTACATACATTCTTGTTATGTCCCTAGTAAAATATTATTGTGGAAGAAAAATAGACAACAATAATACATAAGACTAGAGTTTGTGTTGACTGATGACAAAGTCTCATTAGTCATGATATGTGATATAAAGTCAAGCACACAATTACATGTTAGAAAACATTGTATCAGACAAACCCACCATGAGAAGTGATACATGGAGACCATGGAATGGTACTCAGAATCATCTCATAGTGGTAAGTGGTGATTGTGGTTCTTAAACCTGATGTCACTTCATTCATCACATGTCATTCATGTTCTTTGACATCATCACCATGATCTGAAATAAGGGTTTCCATAAAGATGGTGCTTGAGTGCAGTGTGACACATGGGGATAGAGTGTGAGTGATGTAGATGGGGTTTGTCCCTTCTACAAGAGATTGATATCCAGGGCCTCTTGATAAGCTAGACTGAGAATTGTATGGGAATACTAATGTGATTCAATATGTGATATGTGAACTCACATGCATCTCAGATAGTCTGGTCTAGTTCAAGGAACATGGATGAACACTGAGAGGATGACGATTTCATGCCTCGGGTTCAATTTGGATATTAGAGACAAAGGAACTATACGATCACAATAAAATTGATCACAGATTGTAGGTTGAAGTTTTTCTCCAAATTTTTGAATTACTTAGATAGCAATGATGTGTGAGTAGGCACCGATCTTTGCTTGTGATCCCAAAATTGGTTAGGGACATTTAATACCAACATAATTCTGGACCAATAGGGTCACACACATAGGATACACTTGGATTAAAGGAGTATATTCATGAATGATGTTAAGATTGAACACTAAAGGTGTTTAGGTATTCAATTAAACAATAGATTAACTATCTAGACTCAGAATCATCAAATTCAAGTGTTGAACTAATTGATTGAAGTGTCAGGTTGATTGAAAATTAAATTGGTTGATTTCTGCATGAGTTAGGACACCAATCGATCAGCTCACTGGGTGAGCTGATCGGTTTAGGTTGGTGAGACAATTGGTTCACCTAGTGAATTGATTGGCTGGGTCAAGACAACCGAACCTTCTGGTGATTTTTGTGAATCATGAGAAAAGCTGACCGTTTTACTTATTCAATTCATTTGGTACAAGGATTATTATTGGACATTAATTGGAAACAAATTGCAAATATAATTGCCACTTAGGAACAATATGAAATGATTGGATCATTGGGTGAATTGATCAGCTCAATGTTCCATCCGACTGGTTCACTAGTGAATCTATTGGTTCACCTATCGCAAACTATGAAATTCATGAAAGTTTCGGACCCTTCTACTCCCACACATTCAGGGAACTCAGACCCTATCTGTAACATCCCTGACCTGGGTTATGAACTAACCCTAGATGTTTTTCCGAAATATGTAATTAAGATACTTGTGATTATCTTTTGGTATGTAATTAAAACTCTTTAGGAACATACGTTTCCATTTTTTTGTCCTTTTTAAACAATGTTTTAGTATTGTTTTGTAATACATGGACCTATGTGCAAATTTCCCAATTTAAGAGGTTAACTTGCAATTTACACATGTTGATATGTTCCTTTGATGTTGAGACATCATAAGAGTGAATGTGATGAAGTATGATGGATTTCCCAAGCCTGGGCACTGAGATGCAGCTTGTGGGGCAATCCCTGTGCGTAAAACCCTAATTTTGGTGTAAAGTGCAATTTACCCAAAATGTGGGGTGCAACTTGTAAAATACACCTTCTAGAATATCTTCTATGACTTTTGACATCATTTGGAGTAATAATGATGAAGGGGGCACTTCATTTGAATAATCATAAAATAAGGAACACCGTTGTAATTGAATCACCAAGTTATAAGTATAGTAACCCTTGTATATATGCACCTTAGTGGTAAGTGGACCTTCTTTGCCTTTAGTTCTTGGTCTTAGAAGAAGTTTTACCTTAGATATAAGGAGCAGGGACGTGCAAAGAAGAAAGGAGAGACCTAGATGAGAAATGGAGAATTAGATGTCCTTATGTTGAAGTTTCACCCAAAGATATATATATATATATATATATATATATATATATATATATATATATATATATATAACTTTCCTTTTCAAACCAAAGGAACGTTTCCTTTCTTCCTTCACTTATCCCCTTGCTAAACCGACTAAAAGCAGAGCTTTGGAGCTTTGGAACAGAGAAGAACGACCAAGGAGAAGCTAGCTGATCCTTCCCAACCCTTTTATTGGAGAAACACCTTTGGCCAACCTGTGGAGCTCAAGACGCCATTAAAGGCTTGAAGCTTGGAAGCTTGGAGCTCTAGGAACAACCATAAGGCAGGTTTTATAACTCTAAAACTTTTGCTTTCTTATGCATATACTTTTTCTTGCAATTAGTAGTTAGTTCTTCTTATTCCCCATCTTTCCTTGCACTTTTGCAAGCAAAACCACAAAGTAACCGACCTATTCTAAGGTTGAAGATGATGGGTGTGATTTCCTAGGCTACTTTATCAAATGACCTTGGGCCATTTGGTCTAAATGGTTTGCAAGACCGTTTGAAATCAAACGGTCTCACAACCGTTTGATTTCATGCGGTTTGCAAGACCGTTTGGATTCAAACGGTCTCCAAGACCGTTTGGTAGGTTTAACCAGGTGAAGACCATTTAGAGGTCTGTTGGAAACATGTTGAATTAATTATCTACAAAGAATCATAGCCTAATTGCAAACCAATCATATGTTGAAGGAACTTCAACCTTTTAAAACCTAATCGGGTTCAATTACTGAATTCAAGGATCAATTTAGTTGAACCTTAGGTTGAGTGGACCAAACGGTCTCAAGACCATTTGGGGACCACTCAAACGGTCTCAATACCGTTTGGTGACACCCCAAGACCATTTGGAGGTCTAGGGTTAAGGTAATTTGATCAATTGAAGGTCCAATCACAATAGGTTGTTGAATTATTTGAAAATGCTGATTTGAGACTTAATTAGGGTTCAACCCTTATCAAATTGACTTAGATTTTGATGAGACTTTGGGAAAACGGTCTCAAGACCGTTTGGAGGGTGTCCAAACGATCCCAAGACCGTTTGGGCCAAGTTGGGGCCCAATTGAATGTCAATTGATGGATTCAATATCAAATAGACTCATGTTGATGGACATTGATGGTTAACTGATTCCAAACCCTAATTGAATTAGATTAAACCCTAATTGGCTATCAATTGAGGGTCAATTGAGTGTCTAAATGGTTAAGGCTAACCCTAATTGACTCAATTGATAAGTGGTTAACATAGATGAGGTCAATTGAAGGCTTCAACATGGAAAACCCTAATTGATTACAACCTTTGATACACCTTTGAGTTCCATGCGGTTTTGAGTCCATTTGGACCAAACGGTCTCAAGACCGTTTGGGCTCAAATGGTCTCAAGGTCGTTTAGATCCAATTGATCTTAAGGTCATTTCATTCCATGCAGTTTCAAGTTCGCATAGATTCAAACGGTTTCAAAGTCAACTCTTTCAAATGGTCAACGCACTCATGCAGTCTTGGAGGTCATGTAGTCTTGGAGGCCATGCGGTCTTGGAGGTCAAAGTGTCCAAACAGTCAACGCCCCCAAACGGTTTCAAAAACTGTTTGGAGGTTAAGGTGTGAAACCGTTTGGGGACTTTTAGGGTTGTGATTACTTAGTGACTTGAAGGCTTAATTGGTTCAATGGTTGTCTAACTCAAACCCTAATGATACCTAAAGACATTAAGGGGTTAAGTAACTAGTAGTTTGACCCATGATGTGAATAAGGGTAAACACTATCAAGGCATACATGAAGGGTTCAATTAGACAACAACCCTTGATTAGGTAAACCCTAATAACCATAGTGGTGATGACTTGACCTATGTTAATAAATGTTGACTTGACCTAAATCTAATCTAGAGTGGTGTAAACATCATCTAGTAGTATGAGGAGAGAGAAGGCTCTTACCATGAACAAGAATCAAGTAACATACCTTCAATGTATGTGAATGTGCATGATTAGGGCATGATCCACCTATGTGAGATCATGAAAACCCTAATTATGATAATTAATGAATCTTAACTTATTTTGAAGGCATTAATGATGATAATTCTCATACATGATGATGCTATGAACTCAATTCACCATGAAGTGAATAGTAAACCCTAATTCTAGGGTAATAACATGTAATATGAATAGTAAAACCCTAATTGAGGGAGATGTGTTGAAATGTACAATAAACCCTAATTCCAGGTTATGCTTTTAAGCATGAATCTTCATGATTAAAGTATGAGATGAGGAATCATTATTCCTAATCATAATGAAAGGAATTGAATAACCCTAATTGATGCAAATAAGGGAACTTATCCTTAATGAAGGCATGAAGGTGCAACCCTTGAACTGAAAGATTAATTCTGCTTTATAAATTGACTAATCTGGATATGAATTTTTTATTGTTATTAATCAAATTAACCATGCAAGTTCTTATATGAGAATGATCATATTCAGGTAAGGATTTTGATATCATATTCATTGAAAGCATGTTATTAGCTTTATGAATAAGTGACATATCATATTTCCTAGTAAGTGGTATCAAATGAGACTAATGGGTTGTAAGAGTCATGAGTAACATCAAGGTCATGCTGATTAGATGACTTATGATGAGATGATTAAGAAGTGGTACCCATTTGATAACTGATGTGAGTTAAAATTGATACATTTAGTATTCTTCTTATATATAGCAGAGTTTTTAATAATTAAATGCTTGGAAACATGCCTGATGTTAAAAGAATGTTGAAATGTACCTAACTAATCAAGAATAATCATACCATGTAGAGCCCTGATCATAGAACCATCATTGTCAGAAGTTAAATGATGGTGAAATAAGTTTTCCTAAGGGAACTCCAGGAACACATACTTTTGAGTATGTGGGGAATATGGATGTGTATATCCTTACATCCTAGTGTAGGAATTGATGTAGATATACCTTAATCTATCAAGCCTTCACTATATATATTTATGCCGGGGTGATGTATCTCTATTCTCCCGAGGAATTCTTAAATACCGCATCGATGAGAGATAAACAAGAGATCTTTCGATGGCGAAGAGAATACAGAATGCCACTGTGACTCTAATAGCGAAGTACCAGAATACCCTGGTAAGCTATAGTAGCAGAGACACTAGATGTCATGCATGTTGATACTCACACTGACTGAGGAAGATGAGGTCATAAGAATCCGGCTCTTTTGATGACCTATGTATGATACCGATGCGACTTAGTAGTGATCAGTTGGAGTATGAGCGGTATACCTCATCTCCGCAGGGCATAATAATGTTTGTAAAACATAAACAACCGCGTAGCTTATCTACTTAGGTTGAAATATGATAAACAATGATTGTTGTTACATTGCTTATATTAATAGCCTAATAAGTACTTAGCTTACATGTTCTTCATATGGTTTAATGAATTAACTGCTTAAGTATGAGATGTTTTGCTTATTATTAATCTGCTATTAATGTTTTAAGTTACCTTGCTTATGTTATTTCTTAAATGCTATAACAAAGCTTCTGGCAGAGAGTTATAACTCTCGCTGGGACAATTATTCAAATTGTCTCACTCCGTAGGTTTCAACTTTTTAGGTGGACGTTGAGGACGAAGAAACCAATCCGAGGGTGAGCAGTATCAACAAAAACAACACCAGGGGCAGCAGTAAATCTCAGGTGGAGATTACTGACTGTCATGTCCTATAGTCAGTTTGTCTTATGTCGTCTCTGTACTCTCAGGTCCTAGGATTCAATAGGTCTGAGATTTTGGTTTTTAATCTCGAGATTTTGTACCTAGATGTATATAATCACTCAAGAGGTGATTTAACATAATTTAATCTGTTTATCTTATTTATGACAAAAGATTTTTTAAGTTTTAAAGATCTTTTCTTCAAAAAGTTTTAATTTCCTGTGAGTTTCATAAATCCGCTACCAGTTAAGTAATTCTCTTCCGCTTTGGTTTATCTCATGATTTGTAAGTCAGATCCCACATTTAGTGGTATCAGAGCTCTAGGTTTGCTGAGTCTACAGAGACATAGGACTTAGGATGTCGAGTCTATTCTTAGTGTTTCCAGTATATCTAATAGTGTATTCGGCTCCTCAGGAGAAGAAGATAAGTAAGGATGTCTGGACCACACGAGGAGTATGTGGCAGAAAGTAGTTTTGCTGCACCTCAAGAAGGTGCAAGGAACCCAGAAATAGAACAACCTGTACCTGCGCCACCTATGGAGCCACCTCAGTTTGACCCAGCTGACATGGGAAACCCATCTGTTCAGACTATGCTTGGGTAATTTATGACTGCCATGACACACATCACAGATAGGATGCCCATACCTGCACCTAGGGCACCTGCCCAACCTTAAGGACAAGGTATAGGTAAAATGTTCGAGCGACTTCGTCGTGTCAGAGCAACTGAGTACTTTGGAACAGCTGACCCTATAGATGCCGGTCTGTGGTTGACTGAGTTAGTGAAGGCTTTTAGAATCCTGAACATTCCAGAAGCTGAAAAGGTTAGACATGTTGTCTATCTTCTCAAAGGAAGTGTTGGTCACTGGTGGACCATGGAAGAATAGAAGAGGCCTGGTGTAGAAGCTATGTGGGAAGTCTTCCGACGGGAATTTATCAATAGATATTTTCCAAAGACCTTCCTGGACGAGAAAATCTCTCAATTCGAGAGGTTGAGGCAAGGTATGATGAACATTAACGAGTACGAAGCTAAGTTCATGGAGCTGTTGTGATTCTATCCGCACATGGCTGCTACAGATGAAGAGAGGATAAGACGGTTTGAGAAAGGGTTAAATGTTGAGTTGACTACTCTCGTGTCTGCCCTAGAGAACCGGGAAAGATTTGCTACCTTCGTTGAGTCAGTCCGAAGGATAGAAAGGTCCGTAGCTGAGAAAAGGCAAACCCATAAGAGATATCCTCAGTTCCAAGGATCTTCATCTAGAAACTTCATGAAGCCTAGATTTTCTACACCGACACCACCACCACCTAGACCTAGTGCTCAGACACAGTGGACACCGATTAGAGGTAGAGGACGAAGCCTACCACCACAAGGGGCTCACAGTTCAGCATCGATGTCAGTCACATGACCACCAAGACCACAACAATTGGAAAGAAGCTGCTACAACTGTGGGAAGGTGGGGCACCTGATGAAGGACTGTAGATCTAGGCATGTCAGTGTGACATGGACACAGAGACAGATTCAGTAAGGATCCCAGAGAAGGAAGTTTCAAGGGGTAGCTAGAGGACGTGGACAAGCGTCCCAAGCTGGATCGTCAACACCGAATCAATCTCAGGCGACATCAAGGTTCTATGCAATGAACCCACCTGATGCAGTAAATAACCCACGGGTCGTGGAAGGTTAGATGGAGTTGTTATATTCTGATATGTCTACATCTTGTGTTGTATCTATTTTGATTGACCCGGGTGCTACACACTCCTTCATCACTCGAAGAGCGATTCGTAACTGCAATATGACAATCAATCATAGGGCAGATAGCTTGTTGCTTGAGACTCTGTTGAGAGGGTCTGCTGTGTTGCAGGAGGTTTTCTCTCCCTGCATCCTCTTCTTTTCTGAGCATCACATTCAAGTGGATCTAATACCACTTGAGATGCAAGGATTTGATATAATCCTTGGGATGGATACCTTGGAAAGGTATAGGGTTGTCTTGGATTGTGAATCCAAGCAGGCTGTGTTTGCTGATGAAAGCAACACATGGATCTTTTAAGGAGAGAGAAAGATTCTACCTACCTGTCTTGTGTCAGCTATGGTTTCTGAAAAGTTGATGAGGCAAGGATGTTATGCATTCTTAGCCCATGTAGTAGATACTACCATGGAGAGTCCTAACCCTGTTGAAGTTCCTATAGTCAGGGAATTTGAAGATGTATTTCCTCAAGAACTTCCAGGTATACCACCGCCTCAGGAAATTGATTTTGAAATCAATTTGATCCCTGACACACAACCCATAGCACATACACCATATAGGATGGCACCTGCTGAGATGGAAGAACTCAAGAAATAGCTTCAGGAGTTGCTTGAGAAGGGTTTCATCCGACCGAGCACTTCACCTTGGGGTGCTCCGGTTTTGTTTGTTAAAAAGAAAGACGGATCAATGCAGTTGTGCATTGATTATAGACAACTCAATAAAGTAATAATAAAGAATAAGTACCCTCTGTCGAGGATTGATGATCTCTTTGACCAGTTGCGTGGTGCATCCGTCTTCTCGAAGATAGACTTGAGGTCTGGATATCATCAACTTCGTATTAAGGACAGTGACATACCCAAGTCTGCCTTTAGGACAAGGTATGGTCACTATGAGTTCATAGTTATGTCATTTGGACTAACTAATGCACTAGCTGCATTTATGGAACTCATGAATAGAATCTTCCGACCCTTCCTCAATCAGTGTGTTGTTGTCTTTATAGATGACATTCTGATCTTTAGTAGAGATGCTCAGCAACACGAACAACATCTTCGTCAGGGTCTAACCTTGATAAGAGAACACAAGATATACACTAAGTTTAGCAAGTGTGAGTTCTGGTTGCCGGAGGTATCTTTCCTTGGACACGTGGTATCTGCCTCGAGTTTTCGTGTTGAACCTAAAAAGGTAGAATCTATTCTACAATGGGAACAACCGAAGACACCGACAGAGATTCATAGTTTCTTAGGGTTGGCTGGCTATTACTGAAGGTTCATTAAGAACTTTAGTTCTATAGCCTTACCTTTAACTAAGTTGACCCGGAAAGAAGTTCCTTTTGTCTGGAATGATAAGTGTCAGCAATCTTTTCAGCTGTTGAAGGAGAGGTTGACAAGTGCACATGTACTTGTATTACCTGAGCAAGGCAAATAATATGTGGTTTTCTGTGATGCCTCCAAGAATGGACTCAGATGTGTGTTGATGCAGGATAAGCAAGTGATTTCTTTTGCTTCCCGACAGCTTAAGAAACACGAGGAGAATTATCTGACACACGATCTGGAGTTAGCTATTGCGGTTCATGCTTTGAAGATCTGGAGACATTATCTCTACGGAGAGACATTCCAGATTTTCACTGATCATAAGAACCTCAAGTACATCTTCTCTCAACATGAACTTAACATGAGTCAACGTCGCTAGATGGAGTTAATCAAGGACTATGATTTTACAATTGATTACCATCCAGGGAAGGCCAATGTGGTTGTAGATGCCGTGAGTAGGAAATCAGCAACATCAACCATGGATAGGGCACAACTAAACTCTTTAGTATGCTCTAGAAGAGATATGCTTATCTCCTTGAGACAGGACAATGTACAGTTGAAGGTGTCATTGTTAGCCGGTTTGTTAGCCGAGATGCATATTAAACCTACCCTAAGAGAGAAGATTAAGGAGGCACAGCAAGTTGATGCCGCAATCCACCAGATCAGATCGGAGTATGGTGATGAGAAGAGAGATGGTTTCCATGACTCAGATGATCAAGTAGCATGTTATCATGGGAGGATGATAGTGCCTGATAAGGACAACTTGAGGAAGTTATTCTTGGAAGAAGCTCATTCTTCGATGTATGCCATGCATCCAGGGAGCACCAAGATGTATCAAAACTTGAAAGATATGTATTGGTGGCTGGGATGAAGAAGGATGTTGCAGAGTTTGTGATGAGGTGTCCTGTGTGTCAGTAAGTTAAAGCTGAATACCAGAAGCCTGCAGGGATAATGCAACCTTTACCCATACCACAGCGGAAGTGGGATCATGTAACTATGGACTTTGTTGTTGGCCTACCCAGGACAAGCAAAGGACATGATTCCATCTGGGTAATAGTTGATAGGTTGACAAAGACAACACACTTCTTACCTGTCAAAACAACCTATTCTGCTAAAACGTTATCACAGTTGTATGTTCAAGAGATAGTGTGACTGTACGGAGTTTCTGTCACTATAGTTTCTGACAGAGGTCCCCAGTTTACAAGTCATTTTTGGGAGCAGTTGCACAGAGCTTTAGGCACCCAGTTAAGGTTTAGTACAGCCTTTCATCCACATACTGATGGACAGTCAGAAAGGACTATACAAACCTTGGAGGACTTGTTGAGAGCATGTGTTCTCCAGTTTACAGGGAGTTGGGATCTACACCTAAGCTTAATAGAGTTTTCCTACAACAATAGTTATCAACATAGTATTGATATGGCACCTTATGGAGCTTTGTATGGTAGACGTTGTAGATCACCCTTATGTTGGTATGAGACTGGTGAACATCAGTTGTTAGGTCCTGATCTTGTGCAGCAGACCACAAAGAAGATTGAAGTAATACAACAACATATTAAGACTGCACAGGATAGGAAGAAATCTTATGTTGACAAACGTCGTAGACCCTTAGAGTTCCAGGTTGGAGACATAGTGTACCTCAAGGTCTCTCCTTGGAAAGGAGTTCTTTGTTTTGGAAGGAAAGTGAAGTTAGCTCCTAGGTTTATGGGGCCTTATCCAATCATTGAACGAATTGGAAAGGTAGCCTATAGACTAGAGTTACCACCAGAGTTACAGAAGTTACACCCTGTGTTCCACATTTCTATGCTGAGGAAATGTCACCCTGACACCGAGTCAGTTCTATAACCTATGGAAGTAGAATTGAATGATCAGATAACTTATGAGGAAGGACCAGTGTCAATCCTTGATAACATAATTAAAAAGCTAAAGAAGAAAGATATAAGTCTTGTGAAAGTCCTCTGGAATCATCATGGTGTCGAAGAAGCCACTTGGGAACTAGAGGAAGAGATGAGAAGGAAATACCATGCTCTTTTCTCTTAATATGTTTTATCGATTTTGGGGACGAAATCCTTGTAAGGGGTGGAGAATTTGTAACATCCCTGACATGGGTTATGAACTAACCCTAGATGTTTTTCCTAAATATGTAATTAAGATACTTGTGATTATCTTTTGGTATGTAATTAAAACTCTTAACGAACATACGTTTCCATTTTTTTGTCCTTTTTAAACAATGTTTTAATATTGTTTTGTAATACATGGACCTATGTGCAAATTTCCCAATTTAATGGGTTAACTTGCAATTTACACATGTTGATATGTTCCTTTGGTTTTGAGACATCATAAGAGTGAATGTGATGAAGTATGATGGATTTCCCAACCCTGGGCACTGAGATGCAGCTTGTGGGGAAATCCCTGTGCTTAAAACCCTAATTTTGGTGTAAAGTGCAATTTACCCAAAATGTGGGGTGCAACTTGAAAAATACACCTTCTAGAATATCTTCTATGCCTTTTGACATCATTTAGAGTAATAATGATGAAGGGGGCACTTCATTTGAATAATCATAAAATAAGGAACACAGTTGTAATTGAACCACCAAGTTATAAGTATAGTAACCCTTGTATATATGCACCTTAGTGGTAAGTGGACCTTCTTTGCCTTTAGTTCTTGGTCTTAGAAGAAGTTTTACCTTAGATATAAGGAGGAGGGACGTGCAAATAAGAAAGGAGGGACCTAGATGAGAAATGGAGAATTAGATGTCCTTATGTTGAAGTTTCACCCAAATATATATATATATATATATATATATATATATATATATATATATATATATATAACTTTCCTTTGCAACCCAAAGGAACATTTCCTTTCTTCCTTCACTTATCCCCTTGCTAAACCGATTAAAGGCAGAGCTTTGGAGCTTTGGAACAGAGAAGAACGACCAAGGAGAAGCTAACCGATCTTTCCCAACCCTTTTATTGGAGAAACACCTTTGGCCAACCTGTGGAGCTCAAGATGCCATTAAAGGCTTGAAGCTTGGAAGCTTGGAGCTCTAGGAACAACCATAAGGTGGGTTTTATAACTCTAAACCTTTTGCTTTCTTATGCATATACTTGTTCTTGCAATTAGTAGTTAGTTCTTCTTCTTCCCCATCTTTCCTTGCACTTTTGCAAGCAAAACCACGAAGTAACTGATCTGTTCTAAGGTTGAAGATGATTGGCATGATTTCCTAGGCTACTTTATCAAACGACCTTGGGCCAGTTGTTCTAAATGGTTTGCAAGACTGTTTGAAATCAAACAGTCTCACAACCGTTTGATTTCATGCGGTTTGCAAGACCGTTAGGATTCAAATGGTCTCCAAGACCGTTTGGTAGGGTTGACCAGGTGAAGACCATTTAGAGGTATGTTGGAAACATGTTGAATTAATTATCTACAAAGAATCATAGCCTAATTCCAAACCAATCACATGTTGAAGGCACTTCAACCTTCTAAATCCTAATCGGGTTCAATTACTGAATTCAAGGATCAAGTTAGTTGAACCTTAGGTTGAGTGGACCAAACGGTCTCAAGACCGTTTGGGGACCACTCAAACGGTCTCAAGACTGTTTGGTGACACCCCAAGACCGTTTGGAGGTCTAGGGTTAAGGTAATTTGATCAATTGAAGGTCCAATCACAATAGGTTGTTGAATTATTTGAAAATACTGATTTGAGACTTAATTAGGGTGCAACCCTTATCAAACTGACTTAGATTTGATGAGACTTTGGGCAAACGGTCTCAAGACCGTTTGGAGGGTGTCCAAATGATCCCAAGACCATTTGGGCCAAGTTGGGGCCCAATTGATGTCAATTGATGGATTCAACATCAAATAGACTCATGTTGATGGACATTGATGGTTAACCGATTCCAAACCCTAATTGAATTAGATTCAACCCTAATTGGCTATCAATTGAGGGTCAATTGAGTGTCCAAATGGTTAAGGCTAACCCTAATTGTCTCAATTGATAAGTGGTTAACATAGATGAGGTCAATTGAAGGCTTCAACATGGAAAACCCTAATTGATTACAACCTTTGATACACCTTTGAGTTCCATGCAGTTTTGAGTCTGTTTGGATCAAACGATCTCAAGACCGTTTGGGGCCAAATGGTCCCAAGACCGTTTGGTCTCAAACAGTCTCAAGGTCGCTTAGATCCAATTGATCTCAAGGTCATTTCATTCCATGCGGTTTCAAGTTCGCATAGATTCAAACGGTTTCAAAGTCAACTCTTTCAAACGGTCAACGCACTCATGCGGTCTTGGAGGTCATGCACTCTTGGAGGCCATGCGGTCTTGGAGGTCAAAGTTTCCAAATGGTCAATGCCCCCAAACGGTTTCAAAAATTGTTTGGAGGTTAAGGTGTGAAACCATTTGGGGACTTTTAGGGTTGTGATTACTTTGTGACTTGAAGGCTTAATTGGTTCAATGGTTGTCTAACTCAAACCCTAATGATACCTAAAGACATTAAGGGGTTAAGTAACTAGTAGTTTGACCCATGATGTGAATAAAGGTAAACACTATCAAGGCATACAGGAAGGGTTCAATTAGACAACAACCCTTGATCAGGTAAACCCTAATAACCATAGTGGTGATGACTTGACCTATGTTAATCAATGTTGACTTGACCTAAATCTAATCTAGAGTGGTGTAAACATCATCTAGTAGTATGAGGAGAGAGAAGGCTCTTACCATGAACAAGAATCAAGTAACATACCTTCAATGTATGTGAATGTGCATGATTAGGGCATGATCCACCTATGTGAGATCATGAAAACCCTAATTATGATAATTAATGAATCTTAACTTATTTTGAAGGCATTAATGATGATAATTCTCATACATGATGATGCTATGAACTCAATTCACCATGAAGTGAATAGTAAACCCTAATTCTAGGATAATAACATGTAATGTGAATAGTAAAACCCTAATTGAGGGATATGTGTTGAAATGTATAATAAACCCTAATTCCAGGGTATGCTTTTAAGCATGAATCTTCATGATTAAAGTATGAGATGAGGAATCATTATTCCTAATCATAATGAAAGGAATTGAATAACCCTAATTGATGCAAATAAGGGAACTTATCCTTAATGAAGGCATGAAGGTGCAACCCATGAACTGAAAGATTAATTCTGCTTTATAAATTGACTAATCTGGATATGAATTGTTTATTGTTATTAATCAAATTAACCATTCAGGTTCTTATATGAGAATGATCATATTCAGGTAAGGATTATGATATCATATTCATTGAAAGCATGTTATTATATTTATGAATAAGTGACATATCATATTACCTAGTAAGTGGCATCAAATGAGACTAATGGGCTGTAAGAGTCATGAGTAACATCAAGGTCATGCTAATTAGATGACTTATGATGAGATGATTAAGAAGTGGTACCCATTTGATAACTGATGTGAGTTAAAATTGATACATTTAGTATTCTTCTTATATATAGCAGAGTTTTTTAATAATTAAATGCTTGGAAACATGCATGATGTTAAAAGAATGTTGAAATGTACCTAACTAATCAAGTATAATCATACCATGTAGAGCCCTGATCATAGAACCATCATTGTCAGAAGTTAAATGATGGTGAAACAGGTTTTCCTAAGGGAACTCCTGGAACACATACTTTTGAGTATGTGGGGGAATATGGATGTGTATATCCTTACATCCTAGTGTAGGAATTGATGTAGATGTACCTTAATCTGTCAACCCTTCACTATATATATTTATGCTGGGGTGATGTATCACTATTCTCCCGAGGAATTCTTAAATACCGCATCGATGAGAGATAAACAAGAGATCTTTCGATGGCGAAAAGAGTACAGAATGCCACTGTGACTCTAATAGTGAAGTACCAGAATACCTTGGTAAGCTATAGTAGCAGAGACACTAGATGTCCTGCATGTTGATCCTCACACTGACTGAGGAAGATGAGGTCATAAGAATCTGGCTCTTTTGATGACCTATGTATGATACCGATGCGACTCAGTAATGATCGGTTGGAGTATGAGCGGTATACCTCATCTCCACAGGGCATAATAATGTTTGTAAAACATAAACAACCGCATAGCATATCTGCTTAGGTTGAAATACGATAAACAATGATTGTTGTTACATTGCTTATATTAATAGCCTGATAAGTACTTAGCTTACATGTTCTTCATATGGTTTAATGAAGTAACTGCTTAAGTATGAGATGCTTTGCTTATTATTAATCTGTTGTTAATGTTTTAAGTTACCTTGCTTATTTTATTTCTTAAATGCTATAACAAAGCTTCTGGCGGAGAGTTATAACTCTCGCTGAGACAATTATTCAAATTGTCTCACTCTGTAGGTTTCAACTTTTTAGGTGGACGTCGAGGACGAAGAAACCAATCCGAGGGTGAGCACTATCAAGAGAAACAACACCAGGGGCAGCAGTAAATCTCAGGTGGAGATTAATAACTGTCATGTCCTATAGTCAGTTAGTCTTATGTCGTCTCTGTACTCTCAGGTCCTAGTATTCAGTAGGTCTGAGATTTTGGTTTTTAATCTCGAGATTTTGTACCTGGATGTATATAATCACTCAAGAGGTGATTTAACATAATGTAAACTGCTTATCTTGTTTATGACAAAAGAGTTTTTAAGTTTTAAAGATCTTTTCTTCAAAAAGTTTTAATTTCCTGTGAGTTTCATAACTCTGTTGCTAATTAAGTAATTCACTTCTGCTTTGGTTTATCTCATGATTTGTAAGTCGGATCCCACACTATATGTAATGGACATCGCCACACAAAGTGAGATTACTCAAAAGAATGTGTGAAATTAATATTAACAACAATATTACCAGAAAACAAGGTAAATTAAAACCAATTGCAATTAAATATCTAAAATGAAGTATTTTACAAACAATCCTTCAACGTAGGCCATTTGTATACCATATATGCTAAAATATGTTACAAATCATGTTCAAAGTTGTCAAGCCACGACTATTACATATCACCATTTGTTTTTATGTACATACCATTTCTATAGACTTATGGTACAAATCCAAAATCTATGTGTCGATATACAAACCAACAAAATCTCCCCAAAGACTTGATAGTACAGGGACGACACATAGGTCTCTTCTATAGAACTATAGCAACAAGTTCAACCTCTAGCATACACTACTCTCCTTGCTGCTTAGCACCTGTACCATGACCTCGACCTCCTCATCCACAACCACCTAAACAGTTTTGGAACCCATGGGGTGATACCAAATGTCCCAGTGAGAGATATAACTCTTCATCAATGTCTTATTATAAACACAGTAATATAAAGGAGCAGTACATAGAGCATGTGTTACTATTTGAGTAGTATGTGAAATTAAAATTGATCAGTAGAACATTTTTATGCTTTTAGAAGGAATATAAAGAACATGTATAACTGTTATAAACTGAACAATACAAGAAATAAGGCATGGGGTCATTCAATGTGATTTGCATTGACCCTAAGCAAATATGCTACATGGATGTATTATCACTTTAATTATTATGCCCTGAGGATTTGATACGTACCACTCAAATCCAATTGATCATTTCTAAGCCGAAATCAGTATTTTACAAGATCAATGGAACAGAAGGACTCCATGATCATAACAAGCACTACTTGGTCAATTCAAGTCTATAATGTAGTGACATAACAATCAAACTGCTTAAAAGAACAACTTATAGTAAAAGCTATAGTCATGTAGAGACAAGTGTTAGTATGAATGCCCTTAGAGCCAATCATATGATGATTGGATTGGCATATGTCATGATTGATTTGATAAATATCAAAGGCAAGCTTTCAATTTATTCTAGCTTAATCGATTATTAGATAAATGATGGAGAAGAATGAATGTCTAAAGAATGACAATACTCAATAACGTATGTCTTCAGGTTGAGGACCTAAATAATGAGATCATACAAATGCTAAGAGTATGTAAATTCTTGTTATGTCCCTAGTCAGATGTCAATGTGGAAGGTTGATAGAAACTAATGAAACATCAAGACTAGATTGTGTGTTGGTTGATGACAATGTTTAATTACTCATGATATATGATATCAAACCAAGCACACAGATACATGTTGGAGAATAGTGTATCAGACAGACCCACTGTGAGAGTGACACATGGAACCATGACATGGTAGTCAAAATCATCTCTCATAGTGATGGTGGTGATTGTGATTCTTAGACCTAAAATCACTGTACTTGTTGAATGTGATTGGGTACACTTTAACATCATCAAACACAGTCCTAAAACATGGGTTGTTATAACAGTGATGATTGGGTGGCTTTGACACATGAGATAGACTATGAGTGATAGTGTGGCAACACGTCCCACTATCACTCAGACAGCGAGGTGTTACGCGAAAGCTTGCGGAAATCACCATAACCACATATTACCAAAACACGGGTTAATTAAAACTGATTGCGGAAAACTGATAAATTATGAAACTATGACATTCCAGTCCACATCCTGCAAGAAAACAAGTTATATAAACATATACAAAACTTATCCACAGCTTAGAGCAACAGTTGTCTTGTCACCACATGACTTCATCACCTATTTTTACATACATAAGGGCCCACATCCAGCCAATAGCAGGATATACAAAACATCGATGTCTAGACATCGTGAAACATCATCAAACACCTCCAAGGACCTGAGAGTACAAGGATGACTCTAAGACTCTACTACAAAACATCCAAAATAGCAGCATATCCATTGCTTGCCTTCTACTGCTCTTCTTACTGCTCGGCCGAAACTCCGCAACCACCACCATGTCTAGCTCGACCACCTAAAAAGGGTGTAAACCAGCGGGGTGAGATAATTGAACATTGTCCCAGCAAGAAACATAACTCCCCGCCAAAACTACAAAACCTCAGATATGTATATAAAGCAGCTAACTGATAAGAAGTATAACAAGAGAAGTAAATAAAGTAGAGTTGTTCATACTTTAGCAAGCTTACCAGATGTACTCAAGGCATATAACCAACCTTTTTATGAAACATGATTAATAAGATAAGATATAGTGCCACATAACATGATGAACATATAAGTAGCTGCATGAAATAACAAGATCAACTACGCAAGCAAGGCCTCAACCAATATTTTGTGTTTGACTTAAGCAGTAGTTACTATTTGGCTGGATTACGTATTATTATGCCCTGAGGAAGTGAACCGTACCGTTCAAATCCAACTGACGGCTATGAAACCCGGAGCCGGTGCCATATAAGTTCAATGGAAGAGCCAGACTCCACGACCTCCCACCTCGTGGTCAGTGCACGAGTATAACATAAGCAGGACCGCAGTCTCATGCTGAAGTGGTCTTAGCCACATGGTCAGGCTACCCTCTTCTTAGCCCGCCTTGGTACAGGTCTCGGCACTATTGAAACTGAGCCACAGGCCTATTCACCGTGCTCTGAGTCATGAACGCATTCATGCTCCTCATATCACATATCCTGAGCCATGGGCCTGTTCACCATGCTCTTATCACAATTGGGCTACGGGCCTGAATCCGCACCCTGGAGTCTACAACCAAAGTTGCACTCTTACCTCCTCACTTTAGGCTAGGAGAAACCTTACATACTCAATAATATGCGCTCCGGGTTGACCTGTAAGAGAACCCGTTTCACCATCACCAACTCCTGACGATGATGGATCTATGGCCAGGGCAACTACATGATATATTCCACTATATTTAATTAGTATTATTTATATGGATTGCAAGATTCAACCAAGTTGTATAACATGCAAATATAACTAAAATAACAATATAAAACTCGGCATTATGCTTTCACTATAATTCACATCAACTGATCCCTCATAAGGATCCAACAGTACATGTTATCACTTAGCCTCTTGCCAATCATCCAGATCCATCTCAAGGATCATCATATGCCATGGGATCTCAATCCCTCATCACATAGTGCCACTGCCTCTTAAGGCTTTCATCATCATCATCATAGAATAGGAATCACATTATACCTGTTATCTCAGTATCAAGAGTAACTATCGAGGTAGTATTACTCATCACATATACCTCATAGCCCTTTTCCTTGGTTATGCCTCACTTGCATGGTTAATGCATAATAATAATATAATGACTATGCTATCAATGTAAGGTGACATCAAAGATTAGATATGCTTTCTTAATCCTGCATCAACTCATGATCATATGCATATGGTAGATCATTAAGCAATCTACATTACATTGTCATTATTCTCTTTAGAATTATATAGATAATCATGATGATCAAGTTCATGTATATAGCCATGTTACGTTAAGAGGACAAATGTTATCATAATAAATGCCATTAAGCAAGCAAGGAGTCACCATCGTGTTAAATAAGAACATATCAACGTATCGGTTTTCCCCTGATATGTAGAACCTCACTAGAGATACCAAGAACCCTCACTAAAGGCTGTATCGGGCAACCTGCCCTCGTCTAAAGTCTATCTCATGACGCTCAGCAACCAGCAATGCTGCGTCAGGGTGTCGTGCACTAAGGTGTCGGGCGACACAGTGTTATCATCCAAGGCAACAACAACAAAGTGTGTAGCAGTAGGGAACCAACATGGGACGCGGTGTCGGGCACCCAGCCCATCGGGCAACGCCCATCACAAGATAGGTCTATCGGCCAACGCACAACCAACGTGACGCCCATCAAAGGATACTCAGCAACGTCCATATAACGACACTAACCACATCTAAGTTAGGTGCGTGCGCGCGTGCAAGGTACTCCACATGGGCAACGTCTAAGAGACCTATTGTGCAACCAACTAAGCCAGGGCCTATCGGCCATCACAAGGCAAAGTGACATTGTGATGCCCGTCACAAGGACCAGGGATATTGTCTGTCACCAACAGAGCATAACGTCCAAGATGTTAACCCACAAGATCGTCACAAGGCACCAAACCCTAAAGGATCAAGGAAATGGCTCACCTCAATCAACTAAGAAGGAGGGGTCTTGCCCACCACCTATCACCCATCGGGCAACACAAGAACAAACCCTAAACAAGGTCCAAAACAACTATCAAGCTCACCCTTCATGTCCATGGTGAGAGGAGAGTATTGCTTCAAGCAACTAGAACACAAGCTCACCTCAATCGGCTAAGAGAAAGAGGGGTGTTTCCCATGCTACAAGAAGCTCGAACTCACTCCTCTAGACCAAGGAGAGAAAGTAGTATTGCTCACCGAGAAACCCTAATCCACAAGGATCAGCCAACATGGAGACTAAGCAAGGTACTAAGCTACTAACATATAAACAAGATCATAGAAGAAGATAATGTAGCTAGGGTTAGAAGTTATGTAACCCGCCTCAAGCAAGCTCCAAGCTCCTAGCTCCAAGCACCACCAAGAAAGGAAGAAGGAGACTTCCAAGGATATAGGCCACCAAGCTGCTCTTCCAAGGGAGTATCGGCCACCACTAGTGAGGAAGAAGGGTGTTTTGTGCACACCAAGGTGGAGGAGGAACAAATAAACCAAAGGGACTCTAAGAAAAGGAAAGAAACCCCCTATATAGAAGGAAAGGGAGGAGAAAACAAGGTAGATCCAAGCAAGGTGTCGCCTACCTAGGGACACTTGTTCTAGTGCACGATCCACCACTCTAGCAAGCCCTAAACACATGTCTAAAGTCTTTGCCACATGCAAGCATCATGCACCAAGTGTCCACTAGTGGTGACACAAACGAGGTCAAGGCTAGGTCAAAGATCATGGGCAACACAACAAGGCACCATGGGCGACACACACACACACACACACCTTGGCCGATACACTCCCCATCTTGGGCGATACACACTTCTCTTGGCTGATACAAGGCTCAACCAAGCCAAAGCAAGGCACCTCAAGGCCCAACAAGCTCAACTAGGCCCAAAAGAACTCAAGCAACGAGCCCAAGCCTTCCTCTCTACACAAGAGGAAGCAAAGAGAGAGAGAAGCACCTCACAAGGTGCCAAACTTGCCTACAAAACCCTAGACTTGGGTTATTTGCAAGTAGCACCTCCAACTTTCAACAAAGCACAACCAAACTCTAATCACCATGAGAGGTGATTAGCAAGAAACTAAGCAGCAAGGTTAAGCAAAACAAACAGGGTAAACCTTAAACGAAGGTCAGGGTCCTTACAAGCTAACCCCCTTCAAGGGATTTCGTCCCCGAAATCCGAAGAGAAAAGCATGGGATACTTTCTCCTCATCTCTTCCTCAAGCTCCCACGTGGTTTCCTCAACACCACGATGGTGCCAAAGAACCTTCACAAGAACTAGGTCCTTCCTCTTCAACTTCTTAACTCTTCTGGAAAGGATTGCCACAAGACATTCCTCATAGGTCACATCTTCATCAAGCTCAACCTCAATTGGTTGTATCATTGTTCCTGAATCCGGATGGCTTTTCTTCAGCATACTGACATGGAAGACTGGATGTAACCTATGTAACTCTGGAGGCAACTCTAATTCATAAGCTACTTTGCCAACACGTGCTATGACTGAGTAAGGCCCCATATACCTGGGTGCTAACTTACCCTTCCGATCAAACCTCAGCTCACCTTTCCACGACGAGACTTTGAGATACACCTTGTCTCCTAACTGGAACTACAAAGGTCATCAACGATTGTCTGCATAAGATTTCTACCTGTCCTGTGCCACTTTCATCTATTGATGTATCACCTTGATCTTTTCTGTCGTCTGATGTACTAACTCAGGACCCAAAAGCTGATACTCACCAGACTCATACCAATACAAAGGAGATCTGCACTTCCTTCCATACAAAGCCTCATAAGGAGCCATGTCAATGCTCCACTGATAACTGTTGTTGTAGGAGAACTCTATCAAACTAAGATGGACATCCCAACTGCCTAGAAACTGCAAAACACAAGCATGGAGAAGATACTCCAGAATCTGAATAGTACTCTCAGATTGTCCATCTGTCTAAGGGTGGAAGGCGGTACTGAACCTCAACTGCGTTCCCAATGCTTTGTGCAACTATTCCCAAAAATGACTCGTGAACTGGGGACCTCTGTCAAAAACTATCATCGCTGGAACACCGTGCAAACGTACTATCTCATCCACATACACTCGAGCGAGCTTTTCTGCTGTATATGTCGTCTTCACAAGTATGAAGTGGGAAGACTTCATCAATCTGTCCACTATCACCCAAATGGAATCATGATTCCTAGTTGTTCTGGGTAGACTAACTACAAAATCCATGGTTATATGATCCCATTTCCACTGCAGTATCGGCAAGGGTTGCAATGTACCTGCCGGCTTCTGATGTTCAGCCTTAACTTGCTGACAAACTGAACACCTAGCCACGAACTCAGCTACATCTTTCTTCAAACTGGGCCACCAATACAAGTCCTTTAGACTATGATACATCTTGGTGACACCTGGATGCATAGCATACATTGACGTGTGTGCTTCCTCGAGCACTAACATCCTCAGATTATCAGCATCTGGAACCACCATCCTATCATGATAGCAAACTAGCCCATCTTCGGACTCAAAGAATCCATCACGCTTTTCGCTGCCGAACTCTGATCTGATAAGCTGTACCGCATCATCTGTCTATTGTGCATCTTTGATCTGCTGTCTCAGCATAGGCTTGACTTGCGTTTGAGCTAAAAGTCCAGCTAGCGAGGAAACTTCCATCTGCACATTCATTTGTCGCAAGGAAACAAACATATCCCGCCTATGGCATACCAGAGAACTAAATTGTGCTTTCTTTGAAGAAAGAGAAGAAGACTTTCTGCTAAACGCATCAGCTACCACATTCGCCTTACCAGGATGATACTCGATAGTGCAGTCGTAATCATTAATCAACTCCATCCATCGGCGCTATCGCATGTTCAACTCATGTTGTATTAAGATGTACTTCAGATTCTTATGATCCGTAAAGATCTGACACACTTCCCCATATAGATAGTGTCTCCAAATCTTTAATGCATGAACCATTGCTGCCAACTCCAAGTCATGAGTCGGATAGCTCTCCTCGTGTTTCTTAAGCTATCGCGAAGAAAAAGAAACCACATGATCTTCCTGCATCAGCACACAACCTAAACCTTTCTTGGAAGCATCACAGAAAACAACACAGCCCTTTCCAGGCTCTGGCAGGATTAACATTGGAGCACTGGTCATCTTCTCCTTCAAACTCTAGAAGGCTTGTTGACACCGATCATCCCAAACGAAAGGTACATCCTTTCTTGTCAACTTCATCATCGGTAATGCAATCGTACTGAAGTCCTTGATAAGCCTCTGGTAGTAACCTGCTAGATCAAGGAAACTACGAACTTTTGTTGGTGTCTTTGGTTGCTCCCAATCTGCAACAGACTCCACCTTCTTCGGATCTACTTTGACTCCTTCAGCGGATATCACATGACCCAAGAATGTCACTTCTTCCAACCAGAACTCACACTTACTAAACTTGGCATACAACTGATGTTGGCGAAGAAGAGTCAATGCTCGACGAAGATGTTGCTCATGTTCTTGCCTGTCTCGACTGTAGATCAAGATGTCATCTATAAAGACTACAACAAACTGATCTAGGAATGGTCGGAACACTCTGTTCATCAAGTCCATGAAAGCAACAGGTGCATTGGTTATCCCAAACGGCATAACCACGAACTCGAAATGACCATACCTCGTCCGAAAAGCTGACTTTGGTATGTCATTCATCTTAATCCTCAACTGGTGATAACCGGACCGTAGATCGATTTTCAAAAACATTGTAGCACCACACAACTGATCAAATAGATCATCTATCCTCGACAACAGGTACTTGTTCTTGATCGTGACCTTGTTCAACTGTCGGTAGTCTATACACAACTGCATCGAACCATCCTTCTTCTTGACGAACAACACAGGAGCACCCCAAGGTGACGTACTCGGTTGGATAAAACCTTTGTCCAGTAACTCTTGTAACTGCTTCTTAAGCTCTTCCATCTCTACTGGAGCCATCCTGTACGGTGTCTGTGCAACTGGTTGCATTCCTGGGACCAGATTGATCTCGAAATCAATCTCTCGGGGCGGAGGAATACCAAGAAACTCTTCCGGAAACACATTGGCAAACTCTCAGACAATTGGCACCTCTTCAATGCTAAGACCTTTTGCCTTGGTCTCCACAACGGCATCTACCACTTGAGCTAAGAACGCCTCACACCCTTGTCGTAACAACTTCTCTGCCACCATAGCTGATACCAGGCACGTCAGAAGAATCTTCCTATCTCCCTGGAAGATCCACTTCCTTCTATCATCCTCAAACACTGCCTGCTTGGAACCACAGTCCAAGACAACCTTATACCTCTCTAAGGTATCCATCCCAAGGATAACATCAAAACCATGCATATCAAGTGGTATGAGATCTACTTGAATGCGGTATCCTGAGAAAGACAAGACACAAGAGGGACACTCTTCTCGAAGCATCGAGGAACCATCAAGAGGGGTTTCTAACAACAAGCTATCCTTCTTACAACTAACAGGTAAACGACAGTTCTCAAAAATACTATAGGCAATAAAAGAGTGCGTAGCACCCGGGTCAACTAGAACAGATATAAAGCAAGAAGAAGACATATTAGAATGAATTAACTCCATCTGACTTGTCACTACTTGCGGGTTGACTATCGCCTCCGGCTCACTCATAGCATAGAATCGAGTCGTTGCTTGTTGTCCACGACCTATGCTTCCTTGAGCAGACAATCCTGCTTGAGACGCTTGACCATGTCCTCGTCCTCTGCTACCACTGGGCTGTTGTCTGTCTGACCCTTGCTGATTCTGCCTTGGCTGCTGCGTCACTTCAACATCTCTATTCGGGCAATTGAGCCTAAAATGTCCGACTTGTCCACAAAGATGGCATGACCTGTCCTCAAACCGTGGCCTAGATGGCCTTGTCACTGCCACAGAAGTTGTATTGTATGCCTTAGACGGTGAAGAAACATAACCTCTTCCCCTACTCGAAGACCACTGAGACGGTACACCAGAACTTCTCATCGCTGACAGCGCTGCAAACCTTGGCTTTTTGAAGCCACCAAACCTCTGTCCCTGGAACTGCGTAGGTCTCTTCTTAGCCATAGACTCTCTCTTCTCCCTAACTGACTATTCAATCCTCCAGACAGATTCCACAAACTTAGCAAACCGCTCACGGTTTTCCAATGTAGATACAGGTGTGGCCAACTTAGAACCCAAACCTTTCTCGAAGCGTCTGATCCACTCCTCATATGTCGCCGCCATGTGAGGAAAAAACCTCAACAGATCCATGAACTTAGCCTCATACTCGGTGATGTTCATCATTCCCTGTCGTAGGCCCTCAAACTGACTGATCTTCTCATCCAGATACGTCTTCGGAAAGTATCTGATGATGAACTCGCGTCGGAAAACTTCCCAACAGATCACCTCACCATGCCGCTTCTCCTCCTCAATGGTCCACCAGTGACCAGCACTACCTTTTAGGAGGTAGACAGCATGCTTTACTTTGTCTACTTCGGGGATGTTGAGGATCCAGAAAGCCTTCTCAAGACTTTTCAGCAACAGATCTGCATCCGCTGGATCAGCCGTTCCAGCATAGTCTGAAGCTACGACTTGGCGAATCCACTCGAAGGTCTTCCCAATACCCGATGTTTCACCATGGGGAGCATGTGCTCTCGGAGGAGGCACTGGAAATCTTTCAACCATGAGATTCATCGTAGCCATCATCTGCCCCATAAGCTATTGGTAGGCAGGGTGTTCAAGAATGGCTGGGTCAGGTTGGGGGACCTCAGGCACCCGATCTTCATGTGCCCGCCCAAAAGCTCCATCAATGGATGCAGCATCATTGTGCTCATCAGCATGTTCTTCATGGTTTCCAGACATCTTAGCTTTTCTTCCGCTGAAGGCAGAAGATGATTATAAGAAAATCTGGAAAATGCACGAGAACAAACACAACCTAGTCCTAAATCCCTGTAGACTCAGCGAACCTAGAGCTCTGATACCAAAACTTGTGGTAACACGTTCCACTATCACTCAGACAGCGAGGTGTTATGAGAAAACATGCGGAAATCACCATAACCACAGATTACCAAAACACAGGTTAATTAAAACTGATTGTGGAAAACTGATAAATTGAGAAACTATTACATTCCAGTCCACATCGTGCAAGAAAATAAGTTATATAAACATATACAAAACTTATCCACAGCTTAGAGCAACAGCTGTCTTGTCACCACATGACTTCATCACCTGTTTTTACATACATAAGGGCCCACATCCGGCCAACCGTAGGATATACAAAACATCGATGGCTAGACATCGTGAAACATCGTCAAACACCTCCAAGGACCTGAGAGTACAGGGATGACTCTAAGACTCTACTACAAAACATCCAAAACAACATCATATCCATCGCTTGCCTTCTACTGCTCTTCTTGCTGCTCGGCCGCAACTCCGCGACCACCACCATGTCTAGCTCGACCACCTAAAAAGGGTGTAAACCAGCGGAGTGAGACAATTGAACATTGTCCCAGCAAGAAACATAACTCCCCGCCAAAACTACAAAACCTCAGATATGTATATAAAGTAGCTAACTGATAAGAAGTATAACAAGAGAAGTAAATAAAGTAGAGTTGTTCATACTTTAGCAAGCTTACCAGATGTACTCAAGGCATATAACCAACCTTTTTATGAAACATGATTAACAAGACAAGATATAGTGCCACATAACATGATGAACATATAAGTAGTTGCATGATATAACAAGATCAACTACGCAAGCAAGGCCTCAACCAATATTTCGTGTTTGACTTAAGCAGTAGTTACTATTCGGCTGGATTACGTATCATTATGCCCTGAGGAAGTGAACCGTACCGTTCAAATCCAACCGACGGCTGCGAAACCTGGAGTTGGTGCCATATAAGGTCAATGGAAGAGCCGGACTCCACGACCTCCCACCTCATGGTTAGTGCACGAGTATAACATAAGCAGACCACATTCTCATGCTGAAGTGGTCTTAGACATAGGGTCAGGATACCCTCTGCCTACCCCGCCTTGGTACAGGTCTCGGTGCTAGTGAAACTGAGCCACGGGTCTGTTCACCGTGCTCTGAGTCATGAACGCATTCATGCTCCTCATATCACATATCTTGAGCCATGGGCCTGTTCACCATGCTCTTATCACTATTGGGCTACAGGCCTGAATCCGCACCCTAGAGTCTACAACCAAAGTTGCACTCTTACCTCCTCACTTTAGGCTAGGATAAAGCTCACATACTCAATAATATGCCCTCCGGGTTAACCTGTAAGAGAACCCGTTTCACCATCACCAACTCCTGACGATGATGGATCTATGGCCAGGGCAACTACATGATATATTCCATTGTATTTAATTAGTATCTTTTATATGGATTGCAAGATTCAACCAAGTTGTATAACATGCAAATATAACAAAAATAACAATATAAAACTCGGCATTGTGCTTTCACTATAATTCACATCAACTGATCCCTCACAAGGATCCAACAGTACATGTTATCACTTGTCCTCTTGCCAATCATCCAGATCCATCTCAAGGATCATCATATGCCATGGGATCTCAATCCCTCATCACATAGTGCCACTGCCTTTTAAGGCTTTCATCATCATCATCGTAGAATAGGAATCACATTATACATGTTATCTCAGTATCAAGAGTAACTATCGAGGTAGTATTACTCATCACATATACCTAATAGACCTTTTTCTTGGCTATGCCTCACTTGCATGGTTAATGCATAATAATCATATAATGACTATGCTATCAATGTAAGGTGACATCAAAGATTGGATATGCTTTCTTAATCCTGCATCAACTCATGATCATATGCATAGGGTACATCATTAAGCAATCTACATTACATTGTCATTATTCTCCTTAGAATTATATAGATAATCATGATGATCAAGTTCATGTATATAGCCATGTTACGTTAAGAGGACAAACGTTATCATAATAAATGCCATTAAGCAAACAAGGAGTCACCATCGTGTTAAACAAGAACATATCAACATATCGGTTTTCCCCCGATATGTAGAACCTCACTAGAGATACCAAGAACCCTCACTAAAGGTTGTATCGGCCAACCTGCCCTCGTCTAAAGTCTATCTCATCACGCTCAGCAACCAGCAATGATGTGTCAGGGTGTCGTGCACTAAGGTGTCGGGCGACACAGTGTTATCATCCATGGCAACAACAACAAAGCATGCATCAATAGGGAATCAACATGTGACGGGGTGTCAGGCACCCAGCCCATCAGGCAATGCCCATCACAAGATAGGGCTATCAACCAACACACAACCAACGTGATGCCCATCACAGGCTACTCAGCAACGTCCATATAATGACACTAACCACATCTAAGTCAGGTGTGTGCGCGTGTGCAAGGTACTCCACATGGGCAACGTCTAAGAGACCTATCGTGCAACCAACTAAGCCAGGGCCTATCAACCGTCACAAGGAAAAGTGACATTGTGACGCCCGTCACAAGGACCAGGGATATTGCCCATCACCAACATAGCATAACGTCCAAGGTGTTAACCCACAAGATCGTCACAAGGAACCAAGCCCTAGAGGGTCAAGGAAATGGCTCACCTCAATCAACTAAGAAGGAGGGGTCTTGCACACCACCTATCACCCATCGGGAAACACAAGAACAAACCCTAAACAAGGTCCACAACAACTACCAAGATCACCCTTCAAGTCCATGGTGAGAGGAGAGTATTGCTTCAAGAAACTAGAACACAAGCTCACCTCAATCAGCTAAGAGAAAGAGGGGTGTTGCCCATGCTACTAGAAGCTCAAACTCACTCCTCTAGACCAAGGAGAGAAAGGAGTATTGCTCATCGAGAAACCCTAATCCACAAGGATCGACCAACATGGAGACTAAGCAAGGTACTAAGCTACTAACATATAAACAAGATCATAGAAGAAGATAATGTAGCTAGGGTTAGAAGTTATGTAACCTGCCTCAAGAAAGCTCCAAGCTCCTAGCTCCAAGCACCACCAAGCAAGGAAGAAGGAGACTTCCAAGGATATCGGCCACCAAGTTGCTCTTCCAAGGGAGTATCAGCCACCACTAGCGAGGAAGACGGGTGTGTCGTGCACACCAAGGTGGAGGAGGAACAAAGGAACCAAAGGGACTCTAAGCAAAGGAAAGGAACCGCCTATATAGAAGGAAAGGGAGGAGAAAACAAGGTAGAGCCAAGCAAGGTGTCACCTACCTAGGGACACTTGTCCTAGTGCATGATCCACCACTCTAGCAAGCCCTAAACACATGTCCAAGGTTTTTGCCACATGCAAGCATCATGCACCAAGTGTCCACTAGTGGTGACACAAATGAGGTCAAGGCTAGGTCAAAGATCATGGGCGACACACACACACCTTGGCCGATACACTCCCCATCTTGGGCGATACACACTTCTCTTGGCCGATACAAGGCTCAACCAAGCCAAAACAAGGCACCTCAAGGCCCAACAAGCTCAACCAGGCCCAAAAGAACTCAAGCAACGAGCCCAAGCCTTCCTCTCTACACAAGAGGAAGCAAAGAGAGAGAGAAACACCTCACAAGGTGGCAAACTTGCCTACAAAACCCTAGACTTGGGTTATTTGCAAGTAGCACCTCAAACTCTCAACAAAGCACAACCAAACCCTAATCATCACTAAAGGTGATTAGAAAGCAACTAAGCATCAAGGTTAAGCAAAACAAACAGGGTAAACCTTAAACGAAGGTCAGGGTCCTTACAGATAGATATGGGATGTGTCCCTCCTAAGGGAGTATGATTACCAAGACACTTGATAAGCAAGACTGAGAAAGGCATGTGCATGCACATGTGAATCAATAAATTATATTGATGTCGCACATATCTCTGACAGTCTGCTCTAGTTCAAGAAACATGAATGAACATTGAAAGGATGATGACTCCATGCCTTGAGTTCATTTAGGATATCAGAGACAAAGGAATTATACATTCACTAGAACACCAATCACATACTATAGGATTGAAAGTTGTTCTCCAACTTTCCTTTTCACTTGGGTAGCATTGATGCGTGACTAGGTACCACTCTTTGCTTGTGATGTCATAAGCTAGTTATGGACATTCACTACCAATGTGAAATGGGACCTATAGGGTCACACACAAAGGATTAACCTGGAAGAGGAGTTTATCCATGAATGATGTTTGGATTGGTTACTAAAGTGTTTAGGTACTTAATCAAACATTCAATCAATAGATTTGACTAAGAATCATCAAGTTCAAGTGTTGAACCAACTGATATAGTGTCAGATTGATTGAGAGTTGAATTGACTGTGTTCTGCACAATCTGGACCACCAACTGACTGATTCATTGGGTGAACTGATTGACTCATGGTCAGTGAGATGACTGGTTCACTCTAGTGAACCGATTGGTTCATTGGGACCAAATGAGCAGTTTTGGGTTTTCCCAATTTATGAGAATTTTTTTTCATTTCACTTGTTCAATTCAATTGGGACAAGAATTAATATTTGTGTTAATTAGAAATGAATAAGGAAAGTCAATTGCAGGCAAGTTTGGTAAGTGAAACGACTGATTCATTGGGTGAATCGATTGACTCACACTCCCAACTGACTGGTTCACTAGTGAACTGATCATCTCACCTTGCCAAATGACCGTTTCAATTATGAAATGATCAGTTCATCTACTGCAGTGCAAATTGTTCATGGAACTTTGGACCCTTCTATTCCCGCATAGACTGAGAACCCTGACCTCTCCCTCTACTATAAATAGAGGGGTCCAGGGAGCTTCTCCATACACACAACTCAGAACATATATTGCTCTGCAAAGTTATTGTCCTCTCTAGTTGTGGTAACTGAGAGAGCCTAAGAAACTGATACCCATCTAGGGACGAACAATGAGGGAAAGACAACTATAGAAAACCATCTGGTGGTGGGAGAGTGTGTCAGTGACTAGTACGCCAATAGAAGGGGACAACTCCTTCTAGTCCATCATTCATAATGACTAGAGTTCCTGGTAGTCCATGTGGACTATCTATAGAGGCGGGAGACTTCTACCGCTCAAGAGGACAACAGTCAACCGTAGTCTGGGTCAAGACCTGGAGCTGCACCAACTCCATCGAAGATAGGTGGTTGAAGACCACACTTGCTGTGAGGTATAGTCACTGAGAAAGCCTCAGGACCAGGTATATCTCGTTAAAACCATCCTTCCCATTACATATATGTTGATGCTATCTACTGGTTATGGGTTTATGGTCAAGTTAAATTTTTGTTTCCGCTGCCTACTCCGACCACGTAAAACCCAACAACAAAAACTCATAGTCAAAGCTTTGGTCATGTAAAACAACTAGTCTTCCTTGGTACATGGAACAACACTAGAGAATAGTCATATGCATGGGCAATCTATAACAAAGCATTATACCACTATTTCAACAACTTAAGTATATAGGGAGTTACCTCCATTGATACCTTGTATATTCAATAATTTGTGCTCCGAGTTTCCCATAGGAGATATTCATTTCACCATCCCGCTAGATACTAAAACTAAAGATGGATCTATGGTACATGGAAACTATATGATTAGGGTTTCACTTGCTTAGATATTTTAGTTTTGAATCTTTTAATGCATCAAGTTACAATGTATTCACCCTAAACAAACTCTACAAATTAAGGATGAGATACAACTCCAGAAGATATAAAACTTATAAAGTGAGAACTTGTTCCATCATCACATTACTATGGGATATCAATCCCTCAATCATTTCACTAATCTCAAACTGTGTTCATGGCACTTTGTAGGTCATTAGACCAATTCATATAACTCTTGCACAATCGTTATAACATTGTGCCTCAACATTTCTCATAATTACCACCCTATATTAAATAGAATCCATCATAACATTCTCATAGTTATACCATTCATCTCACCTAAAAGTTAGTGTTACACAAGTAGGAGACATAAACACAATCACATTATAATTACCTTGAGTAGTATGAGTGCATACATCATGTTTTCACAAGATTAGGATTAGAGTTCATGTATATCTGATTAAGGTTTCATCACAATCCTGTACCACTACACCGTAATTTCTACCACCTCCCTCTTGTTTGGAGAATACAAAGGTTACATACTATTTTTGATGATTAGCTATCTTATTTGGTCAAGTTTCTACACCGTATACACATATATCATATCAAGTTGTAGATATCTTAGTCAAAATTCTACCAAAAACTAGATTTAATATTTGGATGGACAAGCTGGGCATGATTGATATCTATGCTCGAGCTTGAGGGGGGGTATTAGTATATATAGTTTACTATGTTATTTTACTTATTCTGTTACGGCCTTAGACTTCCCTTATGTATTAGCATCTTCTCATTTATCCCATATTGCTTGTCTCTACTATATGTCTTACTCTTTTGTCTTATAAAAGAGAGAGACATGTAGTTGTTTTATTCTTTCAATAAGTGAAGTCTTTTCATATTTTAGTGTTCACAATTACCAACCTGGGTGTGATCACCGTCTCCACGTGATTTTCATTATTGTTTCCTTGGTTATTCTTGTACACAAAAGGGGTATAATTTTTTTGATTTCGTTGTGTGTCGATTGTATGTCAGTGCAGATTTCACATTTGAATATACATCATTCTTATATGATCCTAGTAAACACGTGTTTCCTCCTGATGTGTCTCTTCCTAATGTGCAAATTCACAATGTACCTTCCTTGAACAAGTCTTATACCCCTACAACACCTTAGGTATACCATCACACTAGATAATAGTCATGTGCATACTCACATATAGGTGTTTCAACTATTCACACCACATATGACTCAAACCCTCATAAAACATATATATCGACCTCCCGACACATGGGTGTCGACCTAACCAGCAATGTGGTGTCCCGACCAGGACACAACACATGTGTCTCGACTGAGACACATCCCATGGTCTTGACCATAGACGTCTCGACCAAAATGCATTCCTTGGCATAGCGTCACCATCAACACCAAAATAGGATGTCTCAACCCCTTAGACATATGGCATCCCAATTGTCACACCTCTTTGGTGCATCACGACCACAACATAACAGAGCATCACGACCAAAGAAGCAACATGGTGTCACAACTTTACATACCAAGTGTTTTAACCCAACATGCACGTCTCGATTGCAACCGGTCTAACCTTAATCTATTACCATCTTCACACAACTGATCAAGTGTTTTGACCATCAAGCTTAGCCATGCATCACCTCAATGTTTCACAATAGACTTAGTGTTCATGTAGCATTGCTATGTCACAAGGTAGCGACCACCCCTAGGACTATACGATGTCGTGGTCAAAACCACCCCTTGCATGGGTGTCGACCATAACAGAAGACCAATGGATGTCTTGACCACCTTCTCAACTCCATCATAGATTTGAATCAAGGTCAAAACAAGAGAGTAACAATAGGGTAAACCAAACATCAATAGGGTGACTAACACCCTAGATCATGGTGTTCATTAAAACCTAAACATGATGATAGGAGATCATTAAAAGAGATATACTTAGAAAGAGAAAACTAAGATTGTTGTGCATATACAACTATTCACAACTTCCTATTATTCAAGTATAACGAACCATATAGAAAGTAGTATAAGATCAAGTTTAAAGATGCACATAATAGAGGTAGGAAAAGTTATAAAACCTTCCTATTTTTGGAGAGAAACTATATCATATGATCTCAAGCTCTAAAAGTGTTAATCAGCTTCAACACCTCAATCAAAGGACCACCTCCAAAAGGAAGAATAAAGCCATGGTCACAAGGAAGTTTAGGTAAGAAAAAAATAAACCTAGGTCAAACCAAAGGAGAAAGAAGAAAGATTAGGTCTTCTTCTCACTCAGGTATTCTCATGTCAACACATAATATGTGATCTTTGTGAAGAAAATATCTCCTACGGAAATCACCTTGGATGGTCCACCGCCTCAAGGTCGAGAAGGAGGAAGAAGATAAAGGATTTTCAGAAAAGAAACATGATCTAGAAACGAAGATCACTTACCAAGGGAAGATTCACCAAGAATCACCACCAAAAGTTGTTTTTAGCATAAGATCTTCAACTAAGCAATATGGATCGGCCACCCAAGGTCCAAGATTTGATCTACATTACTCCTGAAGTTCTAAGGAATGTGTGCAAGGGGTGCATGCAAAATGTCTGCAAGTATATAACAACATATATCAATCAATTACTTGAAAATAAGAACTGGCATTTTCTTTACATATTTTGTCCCTTATTGGATATATTATCTTGTGTGTCATCATTGTCTCTTCCAAGGATCCTATGCTTCACCCCTTGATACACATCAACCTAGGGTTGAGAATATGATATCTAAATTTATGTGATACTAATAGTGGCATTATAATTGAACAGAATGTAAATAAACATCCAACAATTTAGTTGTTCAATCTTCAAGAAACACTCAACAAACATTGGAAAACTAATGTGTGTAGTCATAAGTGTAACTGCATACCTTTTTAGAACCATGCAGATCTTGTAGTCATACTTCAAGCAAATCAAGAAATCAACTTTACTTTGCATGTATGTAAATCCTAAAGTGTCACCTTCACATTAATCAAATAAAATCCTATTTGGATCCTAATCTAGGGTTTAGGTTTCCTTGTTATTGAGTTACCATTAGATTTGTGTTTGATACCCCAATTCATATTAAGTGTAGCCATGATTATCAAAATCACCATGTTGTATTATCAGATTCAATTATGTCCCTTAATGACACATCAAGTTATCATCTTTAACTTCAATGCCAAACCTTAATTCTTCATATGCATGACTACTTATCTTAGAAACCCTAGTTCTACATCGTTATGATCATGGACATGTTAAATCACCATTATATTCTGCATTATCAAATAATAGCATAAAAGATAGGTTTTTAATATTTTCAACATGTTAATACTCAAAACTAGAGCTTGGATGCATTAATCACCACTTACTCACATATCCATAGTAATTTTGGAATTGGAAGCATAATTAGGTCTCAATAGCATTTTATTTGTCTTCCTCTCATTTTTCTCATCAATTTTCATATATTACATGCCTTAATTTGAGTTACTAATAGTTTACTATAATATTCGTAGGATTGGTGTATCTAAACCAATCAAAGGCTTCCACATCATCATTTTATCAACTTAAAAGGAATTTGACATAAGATTGGGAAGAATAACTTGATGTCCTTGCAGTTTTGAAGTGGATAGAGCGGTATAAGAGTCTTTTGACTATGGTTTCTACTTCTCACGTAGGTCGCGCCACTAGTTGACTTCAACATACCCCTACGTCGCTACTACTACGACCGGGGGAGGGGCACTACCAACTCAGAAGAGGGACACCCTAGGTCGGCGAAGCCTCAACAACCCTCAATGAAGTTACCCAAGACTCTAGAGGGTAGTGGAAGAGGAGGAGTAGGCTAGGGTAACCGTAGTTCAAGAGGACGTCAGTAGATCCATGACTCATTAGTTGAGCATGACTCTGTTGTTTCTAGTGACCATGATGTTGGTATGTATGCCTAGGGAGCCAATACTGTGATGATTGGAATGTGGCATAAGATATCTATTTTGATAATAATAAAGGTAATTTCATCTATTATGTTTGGCTCAGTCATGATATGATGACACATACATAGTAGATGTCTAAAGAATGATGTTACTTGATGTCTTATGTATACAAGTACATGACTTGAACAATGAGATCATACAAATGTTAAGAGTACGTACATTCTTTTTATATCCCTAGTCAAATATTACTGTAGAAGAAAAATAGACAATAGTAATACATAAGACTAGAGTTTGTGTTGACTGATGACAAAGTCTCATTAGTCATGATATGTGATATCAAGTCAAGCACATAGGTACATGTTAGAGAGCATTGTATCGGATAGACCCACCATGAGAAGTGATACATGGAGACCATTGAATGGTACTCAAAATCATCTCATAGTTATAAGTGGTGATTGTGGTTCTTAAACCTGATGTCACTCCATTCATCACATGTCGTTCATGTACTTTGACATCATCCACCATGATCCAAAATAAGGGTTGCCATAAAGATGGTGCTCAAATGTAGTGTGCCACATGGGGATAGAGTGTGAGTGATGTAGATGGGGTTTGTCCCTTCTACAAGAGATTGATATCCAGGGCCTCTTGATAAGCTAGACTGAGAACTGTATGGGTATACTAATGTGATTCAATATGTCATATGTGAACTCACATGCATCTCAGATAGTCTGGTCTCGTTCAAGGAACATGGATGAACAATGAGAAGATGACGATTTCATGCCTCGACTTCAATTTGGATATTAGAGACAAAGGAACTATATAATCATAATAAAATTGATCACAGATTTTAGGTTGAAATTGTTCTCCAACTTTTATAATTACTTTGGTAGCAATGATGTGTGAGTAGGCACTGATTTTTGCTTATGATCCCATAATTGGTTATGGACATTTAGTACCGATGTAATTCTGGACCTACCGGGCCACACACATAGGATACACTTGGATTCAAGGAGTATATTCATGAATGATGTTAAGATTGAATATTGAAGGTGTTTAGGTATTCAATTAAGAAATAGATTAACTGACTAGACTCAGAACCATCAAATTCAAGTGTTGAACTCATTGATTGAAGTGTTAGGTTGATTGAAAACTAAATTGGTTGATTTCTGCATGAGTCAAGACACCAACCGATCGACTCACTGGGTGAACTGATCAGTTCAGGTTGGTGAGACGACTGGTTTACCTAGTGAGCTGATTGGCAGGGTCAAGCCAACTGAACCTTCTGGTGATTTTTTAGAATCATCAGAAAATTTGATTGTTTTACTTATTCAATTCATTTGGTACAAGGATTATTGTTGGACATTAATTGGAAATGAAAGGTAAATATAGTTTCCACTTAGGAACACTCTGAAATGATTGGCTCACTGGGTGAACTGATCAGCTCACTGTGCCATCCGACTGGTTCACTAGTGAATCGATCGGTTCACCTATCGCAAGCTATGAAATTCATGAAAGTTTTAAACCCTTCAACTCCCACACATACTGGGAACCCTGAACCTAACTGTGATTACCATCACCACACAAAGTGAGATTACTCAAAAGAATGTGTGAAATTACCATTAACAACAATATTACCACAAAACAAGGTCAATTAAAACAAATTACAATCCAATATCTCAAATGAAGTATTTTACAAAAAATCCTTCAACTTAGGCCATTTGTATACCATATATGCCAAAAGATGTTACATATCATGTTCACAGTTGTCAAGCCAGAACTATTACATATCACCATCTGTTTATATGTACATGCCATTTCTATACACTCATGGTATAAATACAAAATCTACGTGTCGATATACAAAACAACAAAATCTCCCCAAAGACCTGACAATACAGGGATGAAACGTAGGTCTCTACTAAAGAACTATAATAAAAAGTTCAACCTCTAGCATACACTACTCTCCTTGCTGCTTAGCACCTGCACAATCACCTCGACCTCCTCATCCACGATCACCTAAAAAGATTTGGAACCCACGGGGTGATACCAAATGTCCCAACGAGAGATGTAACTCTTCATCAATGTCTTATTATAAGCGCAGTAATATAAAGGAGCAGTAGATAAAGAATGTGTTACTATTTGAGTATTATATGAAATTACAACTGACCAGTAGAACATTTTTATGCTTTTACAAGAAATATAAAGAACATGTATAGCTTTTATAAACTAAAAAGTACAAGAAATAAGTCATGGGGTCATTCAATGTGATTTGCATTGACCCTAAGCAAATATACTACGCGGCTGTATTATCACTTTAATTATTATACCCTGAGGATTTGAAGCATACCACTCAAATCCAATTGATCATTGCTAAGCCAAAATCAATACTATACAAGATCAATGGAATAGAAGGACCCCATGATCATAACAAGCACTACTTGGTCAGTTCAAGTCTACAATGCAGTGACATAATAATCAAACTGCTAAAGAACAACTTTAATCTATGATTAGATGATTATATATCATTTATGTGTATTAAAGTATGTTATCTGATTTTGCCACCTAGTGACACTAATGTATCATGAATGTCATTAAGGATGTATAGGTTAAGGTTAGATGATTACAACTTAGGGTTTAGGTTAACATGATCATTATTCTTCACCTATACCTTCTTAGGATGCATTAAGTCCAAGGTTAGATTACAAATATTTTGCCCATCATATCATTAGGGTTTATTGGTTTATGACATGGTCAACATCATGCTTATCCACTATTAGTATTAAAATGTGAGTTACTCTTATTATGTGCATTAGATATTAATTAGGGTTCAAACATATGAACTATTCATTAGATGATCGTTATATGTTCTTTTGGATACCAAGAAACATGTGGTTACAACTATAACTTGTTTGGTCAAAACTAAGGAATCAAGCACACTAACTTCCTAATTAGGGAGTTAGGTTTTCTAAAGTCAGAGTAGATAGATTTTAGTATATTATATGTCCATCCCCTTAAAAGCTTTGACCTACCAAGCCAAACTAATCTAGAGGTAATAGGGAGAGTCTAACTAAACCATATACAAGATTCATCACACTTCACTGCACACTCTGATTGCTTACTAAACACCAAATTTCAAAGTCTAAGTTCTAGGGATAACTATCCAAACATGTGATTCTATGGGTCATCAGGGAACTATATTGGGTATCCATTCTCAAACAAGTCATCACACCTGGGAGACTAGTTCAACATATTAGGATCCCTAAAGATAAATTATATAAACGTATAAGGCTACTGTTACCTAAAAGCATGCTATTTTTTACAATTCATATCAGCTCAGGCCAGGTCGGTATCATATGGATTCGGGAGTCCTTGTAAGCCAAGCTAGTAGTGCGGAGGAAAATCTTGCCAGCCCCCAGACCCTGATCCTTTCTAGACACCTTTTCTTTCAACTTCATGTCCTAGTAGCTGCCTAAAGTCCAAGCTAAACAACCTCAAGTTATTATGGTTACTTATGCACCTTTTAGTTGTAAGTATTTTTAGGATCTATTCATCATTATTCTAATGTTAAACTAAGGATCCTAAACCAACCCTTCATCATCTATTGATCAAATCTAGGGCAAATATGTCACTTAAAGGTAAGGCAAGTATTCTAAATAGGGAGACAAAATTGAAATAGTCAGATTCTGACTACCATGGGCCCTGAGACCATGCTGTAAGGAGGCGGGATCACCCCCTTACTAAAAAATTGAAGAATTAACATCCATTCCAAACGCACTTAAAGGTATGTTGGAATAGGTATAAATTTTCCAAATTTATTATAATGGTATGCAACAGACCAAAGTGTAGCAACAGAATAAAAATAACTAACTACATTCAACTTTCATAAAAGCTTACACAAGTACATCAAAATCTCCCATTAGGGTTTAGAACAAGATACAACAAAAAGGATCTAGATAGAGGGAAGTTTAAACTACTTCAAATATATTTCCAAGAAACATCTCCAAGATCCAGGTCCATGTTGGAAGTTATGTTCTCCTTGTTCATATTTAACACCTCGATATAAACCCGGGTAGTTGGGCAATCACCCTCAAGAGGGAAAGAAAACAAGGTATGTGTCAAATAATGAAAAAGAACAATAGATAAGGAATAACATGAAAGTAAAGGCTAAGATTTCATCATAAGATGAAGAGAACAAGAGTATGAGGCATAATCAAAATAGATGCATTCCATAACATTAAAATACTAAAGGAATTACATGCATGATTAATATTCACTACATTAACTAAGAAGGGTTGAGGCACCTACCAGACTAAAACCTATAGGTGAGGGGAGAATTAATACATTCCCAGTCACCTACACATATTTTATAAGGGGGAGAATAAGATGTTCCCCAGGGTGAATTAACACATGCCCTACTATGGGTGGTTATACATAAGTACCACTACTATAGCTAAATAGTCCATAAAATCAACATGCTAGAAAAGAAATCATGGCAAGTAAAAGCATAATATCAATTATAACATGGCAGTAGGGTACAAGACCCAAGAAAAAGAATATCATTACCAATTTTGAGGCAATTTAACAAAAGAATCATGAAAAGAGGAAATGGGGTTCATTAAAACCTAATTAGGGAAATATAGGGTTTGGTCTACAAATATCCCAACTTAGTGTTTAAGAATGCACATACATCTCTTACTGATATTAATTACTAACTTTCACCACTTTAATTGAGTCCAAGCTCCACTTTGCCTATTTTCAATGCATTAACATGTATTAGAGTACATAGTGCACATTAATGTACAGAAACCCTAATTTTAGACCTTTTAGAAAACTCATATTTAAAACATCACCAATAAACTTATTAAGTTCTCCTGATCAAGAAAACATATTTTTATGTTAATTTTGGAGTTATGATGATTAAGACGTAATTTTTATTGATTTTATGCATTAAATTCATTTTACAAAAAATTTAGATAAGCAGATTAGAAGATATGAATTTTTCAATACTGACCAATAGGAAATGGCCACATCATCAAACTGATCGAGATAATTGAAGAGAGAGAGAGAGAGGGAGAAAACACCATTTGACCCACAATCAGGTTTGAAGTTGCATAGGTAACCAAACTAGAGAAATTTGGAACCCTAGGAGCCTTCTTCTCCAAGGTAAGCACTCACTTTTACCTTGGGACAACACCTTTGCGGCCAAACAAAGTAGGAACGATGCTCTAAGCTAGGGGAAAGAGAATGACAGGATTGCTTCTTGGATTGGGAGGTTGGAAGGGGTAGACATTGCTTTATAAAGAAGGGGGCATGAATGAGGTGTCTATAAGACTTTCCATGTGTCCTTAAGCTAGGGCTTCATGGCCATGCAAGAGGACAGCTCATAGAGACTTCTTGTATATCCAATGTCGGTCTAAAATCCGATGGAGACTTCTAGGTCATCCTCATCTTTCTCCAAACAAAGAAATAACCCCATTGGTTGATAGCTTTTAAAGTTGAATGGGAAAACCTCGAGTTACATTTGAGGGGAAATAGGAAGGAAAGCATTAATTTATATTTGGAAAGGAACGAGAAGCTCGATACGTAGACCGACTAATAATAGGAATAAAGAACTACAACCATGCACACACATATCTTGGGTTATTGGCCATAACCATGCTTCACATCCACCATCAAAACCAATTTTAGGGTGACACATGTAAATTTCATATATATATATATATATATATATATATGTATATATATATATATATATATATATATATATATATATATATATATATATATATATATACTATTTTGTGGAGTTGTATGTGGTATTTAATGGGATATGCACATTAATCATTTTAATATTCACATCATATGCAATAAGAGAATGAAAACTAAATCAGATCATGTTGATTGAAATCCCAAATACACTATAAATTGACGTGGCTCTGATACCACTGTAGGGAAATTGGGCGCAGATATAGGCAGTGGAAATAAAAAATTTAAATGCACATTTCCTAGAACAGCAATATCGCATCAACAATAATGTATCTAGGAATCAAGGTTTGCAAGGTTATACCTGGTCCCAGAGCAAGTCTAGTGACGTTACCCTTATAGTAGCAATGTGCTTCTTCTTCTTCAGGAAGCATCACACTCCTTCAATAGCAGCACCACTCGAACAGTCATCTCCACCGACCTCCTAGTCTAGCCACCATGGATGATGGTTGTCGGAGTTCTCCTAGTGGTAGAAGTTTCTTGCCTCTAGAGAAGTCCATGCAGACTACCAGGAACTCCACATTGTACTACCAGAGCCAACGGGAAGGAGTTGTCCCTTTCTGTCAATGTACTAGTCACTGACATTCTCAACGACATTTGTTCTCAGTTATTCTCTCCCTTACTATCCCTCCCTTTGTTGGGTAGGACTTGCTTGGGCTCTATAATGTTTACCACAACTAAAGAGGACAACAATTGTGTGAGCAACTAATTATCAATTGTGTGTGGTGTGAAGTCCCCAATACCCCTCTATTTATAGGAGGGGTTAGTATAAGACCCTTAACCTAGATTTATGCTTAATTGTAATTTATTTGCATAATGAGATGCTTAAATCATAATCTAATCTTGTAAGATGTCCTAAAATCATGTGAAAGGTTAATATTTTTCATTTTGGTCCAATTTGAATGATGTTTAATCTATCTTTTCTATATTTGTACGTGTTTTGGACCATATTGCAATTTACCCAAAAAAAAGGGTTACTTTGCAATTTTTCACATGTAGAGAGTGTTTCTTATGCTTTAGCATCATGAGAGATAAGATGATGTAATGGGGTGCCTTGTTGGAATCATTTATGGTGATATGACATTTCATGGTGATTTTAGGGTTTGCTTGATATGGTAACTATGTTAGGGTTTGATGTTATAACCCCTACACCACTCTGGGTGAGCGTCGTGACCAAAACAAGTGTCTTGTATATGTGTTTGTGACTAAGACAACCTTGAGAGGGGTGGGTCAAAACACCTTGTCTTATAATGACTAAACCATGCTATGGTGTTAGGGTTTGGGTCGAGACAAGGGTATGCTTGAGAGTGTCTCGGTCGAGACAAAGGGGTAACCGACCGTAGAGATCACGACCCATTTTCTGGATAAATATGGACATTTCTATTTTCACATGTGAGTGAAGTAAAGACTATCTCTTTGAAGGGCATGTGTCCCTTGATGATCTATCTTGTTGACACCTCAAAATCTTTTACTTCCCTCCTCCTTTGGGTATATAACCCATCCTCTTCACAAGAAAGTAATATTTTTTAGCCCTACTAATTGTCTTCTACCTTGAGATCCTCCTTGGAGATTTAGGAGCAAGGAAGGTCAGATCTTGGACCTTGGGTGGTTGATCCATCTTTCTTTTGTTAAAGATCATGTACTAAAAACAACTTTGATTCTTGGTGAATCTTCCCTTAGTAAGTGATCTTCTTTTCTAGATCACACTTCTTTTCTAAAACTCCTTTATCTTCTTCCTCCTCATCATTGAGGTGGTGGATCATCCATGGTGATTTCCCTTGGAGGTCATTTCTTCACAAAGATCATAGATCATGTGTTGACATGAGTATACCCGAGTGAGTAGAAGAGCTCATCTTTCTTCTTTCTCCTTTGGTTCGTCCTAGGTCTATTTTCTTCTTACCTAAACTTCCTTATGACCAAGGCTTTCTTCTTCCTTTTAGAGGTGACCCTTTGATTGAGGTGTTGAAGTTGGTTAAAGCTTTTGGAGTTTGAGATCTTAGGTGATAGTTTATCTCCAAAAATAGGCGGGTTTTATAACTTTTCCTACCTCTATTATGTGCATCTTTAAACCTGATTTTATACTACTTTCTATATGGTTCGTTATACTTGAATAATATGAAGTTGTGATCTGTTGTATATGCATAAGAATCTTGGTTTCCTCTTTCTAAGTATATCTCTTTTAATTATCTTCTATCATCATGTCTAGGGTTTGACGAACACCATGATCTAGGGTGTTATTCACCCTGTTGACGTTTGGTTTTCCCTGTTGTTGCTCTCGAATTTTGACCTTAATTTAGATTTGTGATGGAGTTGAGTAGGTGGTTGAGACGTCCCTTGGTCTTTTGTTATGGTGGAAACCCATGCAAGGGGTGGTTTTGATCACGACACCATATAGTCCTAGGGGTGGTTGCTACCTTGTGACACAACGTTGGTGCATGAACACTAAGTCTGTTGGGAAACATTGTGGTCATGAATGGCTAAGCTTGATGGTCAAAACACTTGATCATGTTTGTGAAGGTGGTAACACGTTAAGGTTAGACCGGTTGTTGTCGATACATGTGTATGTTGGGTTAAAACACTTGGTATGTCAAATTGTGACACCATGTTGCATGATTTGGTCGCAAAGCTCTATTATGTCGCAGTCGTGACACACCAAAGGGGTGTGATAGTCATGACACCATATGGCTAAGGGGTCGAGACATACTATTTTGGTGTTCATCATGATGCTATGCCAGGGAATGCATTGAGGTCGAGACGTATAGGGTCAAGACCATGGGATGTGTCTCAGTCAAGACACATGTGTTGTGTCCTAGTCGTGACACCCCATTATTGGTCATTTTGATGCCCATGTGTTGGGAGGTCGAGATATATGTGTTATGAGGGGTTGAGTCATATGTGTTGTGAATGGTTGAGACACCTATATGTGAGTATGTACATGACTAATATATAGTGTGATGGCATACCTAAGGTGTTGTAGTAACATATCAAAACTTTGACATATTCTCTTTTTGGCCTTTTCCCAATATTTTCCTATCATTTCTATCCTTTTTGGCCTTGATGCTTAAACTGTGGAATTTATAGTGGTTTGGTGTACATTTTTTCAATAATTATACCAATGGAAGGGTTTATGCACAAATACCTTGGTGAAATCTTATTGAAGGATCTAAAATGTAAAACCACCGCTTAAGTGGAACCATGGTAAATAAATCCATGTTAGAAGTGTAAGACCCCAAACCTTACGTAATGTATTCAACAATCTTAACTACCATAATTAAGTACTCTAAACCCTAATATAACCTTTTGAGTGTTTTGAAATCATGAAACAAGATTAAGTTTCAAGTTTGGTCCAATTTGGATGTTGTTTGTGCAAGTTATGCAATTATATGCACATTCTAGACTTTTATGCAATTTACCCAATTGGTAGGTTTTCTTTACAAACTATCATGTGCATTATATTCCTTAGATATTCCCTTACCATTATCAATCTTTTGAACCATGGGGACCTGGTTGCACCTTGGTTTGAAGATGTTTCTCTCCAAGGGTATTTTAGGGATTACCCTCTTTATTAAATGAGCTTAATAATATGAAATCAGATAGTATTAATTTATGCTCTGTCATGAGAAGAAGTTCTACACCATATGAACTGACTGTATGGAGGATCGAGGAGGCCAAGAAATAGAAGGATGAATCGATCGACTGGTGGTCCAACCGACCGTCTCGACGAGTTCAGATATTAGTTGAACTTAGAACCAGACGTCTGCTTCAGGAGACCAACAGAGCAATGAAGAGGCAAGCCGACCAAGTTCAAGAGTTGAACCGGTTAACCTAGATGTATTCAAGCACATATCCTCATCAAAAACATGTTGCATATGATGTGGACCTTAGGTGGTAGTAATTCCTTGTGGCTCCAAGGAATTACAATATTATGGCCATAACCATCACTTGTGTTTATTATTACATGTTTTCGTTGTGGTTATAGCATGCATGTTATAGGTACTATAAGTATGTGGTGATTGTATATGTATATGTATTTATATATAGAATTCCTCATTAAAATATTAACTCTTAGATTCTTTCCATTAGCAACACACATGAAAATCTTGATCGACTAAGTGTGGGCACCCGAAGGGTGGTGCACTGTCTATCTCATGGAAGTGTGATGCTAATAATGTGGGCCTGCCAAGCAGGGTGCATTATTATCGTGTTGGCTTTTGGGTCTGGCTTAACTATGTGACTTTAATGAGATTAAGCACCAGAGGCATGTAAATGACTATGACGAGGAGTTGCACATATATTCTATCCAAGAATTGCATATGATGCAATTAACAAGCGTTCCCTACCTTAATAATTGACTATGGATGCTAGCATTGGCCGAGTAATAGTTGAATTGTTTTGGATCTTGGCTCACTAGAAAACTATACGTTGTAATTTTCTAAATTTATACATTAGGGTTATCAATTTGAACAACATATTGAGAGTCATAATTAATTAAAGGCCTAATTAATATCATTAACTTATCAAATCAAACGAATCAAAATGTTTTAAAAAATTACAAAATTTATATTTTAGACAAACACAAACATGTTATTATTGCAATTAGTCCTTAAGAAGGACAAAACCAAATGGGATTGACTTCCATGTCTTCTTAAGGACTTTGAGAAGTGTTCTCAATCATGAGTTAAAGCTCTATGTCCTTGAAAGGCCAAAGACATAACAACCCGCTCCAAATCCACCTAAGGCTGAAATGGGTGCTTACTTGAAGCATGCCAATCATGCCATAGACATTGAGTACCTTATGATATGTTTTATGAACTATGAGTTGCAAAAACAACATCATAACATGGACATTCTTGAGATGGTGACACATCTTAAAGAATCATGTAAAACATGAAAGGTATAATGTCTCCAAAGCATTTTTTGAGTGCAAACTGACAGAGGGAGATCCAGTAGAGCTCCATGTGCACAATATGATTGGGCATGTATAGTGATTGGGATTTCTCTTAGGTCATGAGTTGACCATGGATATGATTCTATAAATCATTGCATGAATCATACAGTCAGTTTATCTAATGCTTGGCATGTTGATGCCAAATCATGAATGAATAAGGACAAATCAATGATGACGATCACTAGAAGTGAGTCCCAGGGCAAAGGCAAGGCCAAGAAGAGTTTAGAGGCTAACCTGAAGTCTAAGTCTTCTGCACTCAATATATGGAGAAGAGTAAGTGTAACATGAAACTTTCCTTTTCACTTAAAGGATAAAGAAAAGAAAGTGCCACCATGGTCACATTTCTAGACATTGGAAAGGAACTATCCTCTTATAGAGGATCTCAAGAAGAAGATGGAGATAGATATTTCTACTTCAGGACCTGAGAAGAAGTAAGCTAGAACTATATGGTGCAAGGGTTGCTGCCTCTACAGTTGGAAGTTGTCATTCAATGTAACATAATAGAATTAATTAATTGCTATTATGTACCTACCATTGATGAAAACATCATATGTCTTGTGTGACAAGAACATTATGTTTCATTTTAGAAGATGTGATCTTTTATGGAAATGCCCTATGTCTCACAAAGTATACTTGATAGTTGTAAAGAAAAATGTGTATGACACATATACTGAATGACTTGATGAGTCAAACAATAAATGTATATAGCATTATCATCTAGAGTGCATAAATAAGAGATGCATTTCTAGAATCCATATGATGGTTATCTAGACTATTTTAGTTATTGGATCGATAGAGAAATGCATATCTTATTTTTTTATCAATATGATAAAAGAAACTGGACTTGATTAGTGGGACAGTGAATATTCTATTAGGGATCATACATACTGATGTATATAGACCTTTTGGAATGAATGCTAAAAGTAGTTATTAGTACCTTATTATATTTTCTGATTCTATCACTAGATATGGTAATTTGTATTTCATGAAATACAAGTATGAATCTCTTGAAGTATTCAAGAAGATTGTGAATGAAGTATGTAACTAACTTGGTAAAAGTTTTAAGATACTTCAATGTGATCGATGCTGAAATATTTTAAACCAAAAGTTTGAGGACCTTCTAGAGATGAACTCCACCTGAAACATAATGATGTGTCATAAAGAAGGTATCAGACCCTGTTAAGTCATGGGGCAATTATCAATAAAATCTAGTTGATCTTAAAATTTCTTTTGGGCACATACTTTACACTAAAACAATGTACCATCAAAAATGGTTCAAAAGACACAATATGAGATATGGCATGGTAGATATCCCTATATGTCTTTTGTAGTGATCATGATTGAAAGCTTATATAAGAAAATAGTTTCTTAAAAGTTTTGTCATCCATAAATCACATCAATGCTATTTTGTTGAATACTATTTTTATCCCAATCCAGCAACAAAGGTGTTTGTTTCTAGGATGGTTCTATTTGTGAGAGGAACTTAGTTCCAAAGGAATCAGTGGGAGTAAAAGTAGAACTCAAAATGTTTGATACAAATAAGAAAACATTGAACGTAAAAGAGGTACAGTGGGAACAAAGAGAATCATAAGTTTTTGTGGAATCTCAGGTTCCTTATGTAACACAAAACCTTATAGTTTTAATAGAACATGCCTGGAGTTTGAAAGATTATGATATCTTATAACTCAAAAAAGTGGTTAGTTGATCATAGATGATGATTCAACAACCTACCTAGAAAGATATTGAGGAACCAGAGTCTGAGAAATGGCTTGAGGCCATGAGATCCAAGATGGACTCCATGTGCACCAACAAGGTATAACCTTGTTGGATCCACCTAAAGGGGTAAAACCCATAGGTTGCATTTGGGTCTTTGTAAGAAGACCAACATGGAAGGGTAGATAGGTTGGAAAAAAAATCAAACAAGTTTAAGGTGTTGAACATGATGAAGTCTTTCACCAGTTACCATGGTTAAATCCATCAAGATCATGCTTGTTGTTGTAGCTTGTTATGACTAGTGATGGCATATGGATGTTAAAACCGCATTCCTTAACTGAAATAATTATAAGGATGTTTATGTGACACAACCTAAAGGTTTTATAAATACAATATTGCAAATAAAGTCTTTAAGCTACAAAGGTCAATGTGTGGATTGAAGCAAGCATATCAGAGCCAATATCCTCTATTTTACAAGACAGTTGAAGGGTTTGACTTTAGTTAAAATGAAGATGAAATCTATGATTACAAAAGATTTAGTGGGAGCATATTCATATGCCACATAATGATGCAGAATAATGGTGTTATCCATTAAATGTTAAAACATGGCAAGGAAAGTACCTTATATATGAAGTGTTTAGACTAAGATTTCTATGTGATAGGGATTAAGATATATAGAGATAGATCTGGAAAGCTTCTTGACCTAAGAAAGAGCACATACATTGGTAAAATGTTGAAAAGGTTAGCATGCATGACTCAATGAGAGAGAAAACTTGTCCATGTTCCATGGCATTAGTCTCTCAGGAGCCTAGTATCCTAGTTCTTATAAAGAATAGGAACACATGGATAGATGCCATATGGATTCGCAATTGGATCTATCTTGAATGCAATGATATGTACTTATCATGTTATCTAGTATGTATTGAACATGATGGGAGGATATCCAGTTATCTCGTATGTGTTGGACATAATGAGAGGATATCCAGTCATCTCATATGTAATGGACATGATGAGAGGATATATATACCTATTTAGAAATCTCATATGTATTGGAAATGATGAGAGTTTATATGTCAGATGCCAGTGAGAGTCACTAGACTACCATAAAGAACATGCTTAGGTGCTTGTGAAGCACTAAAAGGACCGGTTCCTTGATTGTGGTAATAAGGAAGAGTTGGGAGTAAAAGGTTACACTGATGCAAGCTTCTGAAATGACAAGTAAAATTAATAATCACAATATATGTTTATGTTTGACCTTAAATGAGAATTGTAAGATGGAACGGCTTCTGTGCTAAAGACAGATGTTTAATTCTATAGAAGAAGTCGAGTATTTTTGTTTTATGAGAATAAAAGAGGACATTGTATGGATCAAGAAGTTCATATGGGCGAACTTGTGTGAGGTTCCAACCATTGATGACACAGCAGAAACATTGATAAAAGTGATGGAGCTATTGGTTAGGTAAGGAATCTCAAATAGCATACTACAACACTTCCATCTCATATGAAATGTTGTACATAAAAGAGATGTGGAACTTGTAAAATACCGAATTGAAGTAAATGTTGATATACCCACTATAAAAGCACTTAAAAGTATAAGCATGATGTACATGTTAAGATCACTTGGAATAAGATTTGTGGGTGATTGGCTCCAAGTTCAAGTGGGATATTGTGGATTTGTATGCCTAGAGAGCCAATCATATGATCATTGGAATGTGGCATTAGATACCTAATTTTATATTAATAAACATAATTCTACCTATTGTGTTTGTCTCAGTCATGATATGATGATGCATACATAGTAAATGTCTAAAGAATGATGTTAATTGATGTCATATGTCTTAAAGTATGTGACTTGAACAATGAAATCATACAAATGTTAGGAGCGCATACATTCTTGGTATGTCCCTAGTCAGATATTACTATTCAAGCAAAATAGACAATAGTAATACATAAAACTAGAGTGTGTTTTGACGGATGACAGAGTTTCATCTGTCATGATATGTGATATCAAGTCAAGCACACATGTACATGTTAGAGAATAGTGTATCAAATAGACCCACCATGAGAAGTGATAAATGGAGACCATGGAATGGTAGTTAGAATCATCTCTCAAAGAGATAAGTTGTGATTGTGGTTCTTAGACCTAGTGTCACTACATTCATCACATGTCATTCATGTATTTTGACATCATCCACTATGATCATGAATAAGGGTTGTCATAAAGATGGTGCTCGAGTGGAGTGTGACACATGGGGATAGAGTGTGAGTGATGTAGATGGGATTTGTCCCTCCTACAAGAGATTGATATCTAGGTCCTATTGATAAGAGAGACTTAGAATCATACTGCCATACTCATGTGGTTCAATATGTGATATGTGAACTCACATGCATCTTAGACAGTCTGCTCTAGTTCAAGGAACATCGATTGAATGTTGAGAGGATGAGGATTCCATGCCTCAAGTTCAATATGGATATCAGAGACAAATGAACTATATGATCATGGTAACACTGATCATGGATTGTAGGTTGAAGTTGTTCTCCAACTTTTTGAATTACTTAGGTAGCAATGATGTGTGACTAGGCACTACTCTTTGCTTGTGATGTCATAATTGGTTATGGACATTCACTTGTAATGGAATTCGGGACCTATTAGGTTACACATATAGGATACACTGGGATTAAAGGAGTATATTTATGAATGATGTTTAGATTGAATACCAAAGGTCTTTAGGTATTTAATTAAACCATAGATTAACCGAGTAGACTCAGAACCATCAAGTTCAAGTGTTGAATTGATTGATTCGAGTGTCTGGTTGATTAAAATTTAAATTGGTTGATTGCCACATGAGTTGGGATAACAATAAATTGGCTCACTGGGTGATACGATTGTCTCAAGTTGGTGAGACGATCAGTTCACCTAGTGAACCAATCAGCTTAGTCAAGCCAACTAAAGCTTTTGGTGATTTTCCTGAATCATGGGAAAATTTGATGGTTTCACTTTTCCAATTTGATTGGTACAAGATTAATGTTGGACATTAATTGGAAATGAACTGCAAATTAATTTGTGATTAGGAAAACTATGAAATTATCGACTCACTAGGTGAACTGATCAGCTCACTCTGCCAGATGACAAGTTCACTAGTGAACCAATCGGTTCACCTATCGTAGGCTACAAAATTTATGAAAATTTTGAACCCTTCTACTGCCACACAGACTGGGAACCCTAACCCCTCCTATAAATAGAGGGGTATTGGGGGCTTCCCAACACACACAATTGAGAATCATTTGCTCTGACAATTATTGTAGTCTCTGGTTGTGGTAACTAATGGAGAGCTTAACCAAGTCCTATGTGATAAAGGGAGGGATAGTGAGGGAGAGAACAATTGTGGGAGATCATGTTGGTGACTAGTACACTAATAGAAGAGGACAAATCCTTCATGTTGGCATTGGTAGTGCAATGTGGAGTTCTTGGTGGTCCGTGTGGAATTCTCTAGAGGTGGGAGACTTCTTCTGCTAAGAGAACTTCATCCACTTCCATTTGTGGTGGCCAGACTAGGAAGCTAGTGGAGACCACTATTCAAGTGTTGCTACTACTGAGGAGTGAGATGTTGCCTGAAGAAGAAGAAGCATGTTGCTACTACAAGGATAATGTTGTTGGACCTTCACCAGGACTAGATATAACCTTGCAAACCTTCCTTCCTAGATACATTGTTGTTGAAGTGATATTACTGCTCTGGGAAAAAGCATTTAAATTTCTTATTTCCATTACCTATATTTTTGTGCCTGATTATCCTACACATGAACCATCATAGCATGGTTGGTTGACTGTGGTATGGAAGTCATGTTGTATCGCCAGTATAGGTCCTATGAGATGGAAACATTTTGAAGCAATTGTTCTTCATTCTTTTCTAGGTTGTAGGGCCAACGAGCCATGGTGACATCTCTAGGCTACCACTGGTAGAGCCTCCTCCTTCTGGTGACAAGAGGGCTGCCTGGGTTTTTGATATCTATACTAATCCATAAGGAAACCTTGTTGGTCATATAGAAGAGAGGAAGAGGATGATGTAAGAAGAAGGGGAGGAGGTACACACACACACACACACACACACACACACACATATATATATATATATATATATGTGTGTGTGTGTGTGTGTGTGTGTGTGTGTGTGTTTGTGTGTGTGTGTGTCACTCAAGGAGCCCTTCCCTCTAGTCATGCCTCTTTGAGCCTATTCCCTTCTCCACTTTAATTACTTTCTAAATCTAAGACATTCTTTCCATATACATGATTTCTTGGTTTAATCGAAGTATTTCTTTCCTTTTTACGTTACCCCTACTATTCTCTCTCTTCCTTACAATTATGACAAGAACTTGTAAAAAATATGTATATTTTTTAAAAGGAACACATCTAACAGTTTCCCAATATGGAGACACATTTGTCCACAATTAATATCCAACTTTTTCATGATAAAATCCATAAATAAAAATATACCATTAATGATACATCAAGTTATCATGTTTAACTTCAAATTCTTAATTTTTCATATGAATGTATGCTCATCTTAGAAGCCTTAGTACTACATCATTAAGATCATCAATTTTTTAAATCACCATTATATTCCACATTATCATATAATAGCATAAAAGAGAGGTTTTAATGTTTCCAACATGTTAATATTGAATACTTGGGTTTAGATGTAATAATCACCACTTACTCACATATCCATAGTAATTTTAAAATTGGAAGAATAATTATGTCTCAATAACATTTTATTTGTGTTCCTCTCACTTTTCTCATCAATTTTGATATATTATGTGACTTAATATGAGTTACCAATAATTTACTATAATATTTGTAAGATTGGTGTATTTAACCAATCAAAGGCTACCACGTCATCATATTATCAACTTAAAAGGAATCTGACTTAAGACTGAGAAAAATACCTTGCCACACTTGTGAGTTGAACATGGGTAGAGGTAAATAAGAGTCTGTTGACTCTACTTTCTCCTTCTCACGTAGGGTGCACCACCAGTCAACTTTCGCAAGGCCCTACGTCACTGCTATTGTGACGACGAGGAGGGGTGTTGGCAACTCAGAAGTAGAACTCCCTTGGCTGGCGTAGCCTCAATGGCCCTTAGCGGCGTTCCCCAATACTCTAGGGAGAGGTGGAATAGTAGGAGTAGGATAGGGATACCATAGTTGACGCGACCCGAACCCACTAACCAGGTTTAGGACTCGCCAAGAATGGATTATTACTAAACATCATCTTTTAAACACTTGATGAAAATTCACCATAACTTTTTCTTTTTCTCAACTATATTGTAGCATCACTTACTAAACGATAAGTCTCAATTAAACATAACATTAAGATACAACAGAACTTGTTGAGTATTCCATAGAAGAAAGGGTTTCACACTTAATACACATCATGTACATTACATTACAGACTTATCTCTTTTCTCACTCTCTCATTCCCATGATCCACAGGAAGGATAAGAGACCATCTATCTATTCTAACTACTCTTCTTTCAAGACCTCTGAGATACTCTTGATTAAAGCTAGCTTCCATCTCCTATGGAAGAGCTAATGCTTTACCTAAAAAATTGTTCAATAGGTTGTGAGCTACTGGCTCAGTAAGTAGAGAATCAATAGGTAACCAAGATATTTATAATGTTTACAATTAATAGAACTTAAATACAATCATGTAAGCATGGTTTTTTTTAAAAATTAATTCACTCAGCATGGCGGTTGAACAAATATTGAACACAATTAAAGGATAACCTAACTATTCACATTATTTTAAATCCATTTATTATTGCCACTAGATCCACATGAGGTGTACCACAACATGTGGAAGTATCACAGTAAGCTATAATCTCAATGTACAAGACTTAGAAGCATGACTGGGGTCCAATGTCTTTGATCTCAATACCATGTATGCAACTGGCATCGCCATGTCTTCTTCTCAGTGGCTAATGGGAGCAGTCAGATATCTCAGACTCCACCTCTCAACCTGGGTACTCAGGCGGTGAGTCAAAGCCCTCAAGCTTATTGTGCATCAGTTGACCTTCCGACCACTGATCACTACAACATGTAACACAAGTACTACTTGCATCCCCAATTAGTGTTGGGTACCACACAACTATAAGGAGTCTATCCTAGTGGTCAAGGCCGTCACACCCTATTGGTATGCTCTGGCTTACCTCGATCTAGACTACCTCCAATTGGGAAACTGTCCCCCCACCATCGTAGGCCTCATTCTTTGAGGATTCTATAGTGCTCATGACATATAATGTCTAGTAATATTTAGTTGATTTAACAGGTTTCATCTTCTAATTAATGATTACCCTATTTTTGACAATTAAGTGTCTCATATTTAAACAAATAAATCATTTAATAATTTCCACAGATCTCACAAACCATAGTTTGACTCTTTAAACATGAACTAAGAAACGTGGCTTTCCGATGCCTCAATTTACACCTTCATCACCTGTCGAATCATAACAATTCACATGGCAGCTTTCAACATGGTATTACATCACTAATAATATGATTATAAAAGCATTTCCACTACTGATAATCACTACTCATGTTTATTTAAACAATAACAATATCATAGAGCAAGAATCAAACACTAGAAAACCATTATTTAAATTTGTATGCTTTAATTTTTGGGTTAAAAAGTGATTTTCTACTCACAAATCTCATCCAAGGTTACTGATTTCAGTCTTTTCATCAACTAAGCCCAGATCCTATCTCTCATGAGTTGAAATCAAGGTTCAGGCTTTTAAGATCTCGTTTTAATATGATCACGAGGAGGAAAAATGGGGTTAAAACTATCATTTGGAGCTAGAGGATGAAGAAAGGAGGAGTAACAGACCTCTAAGGATTCAAATATAAGATCCTTAGTGGATCAAAGTGGTGAAAACCAAGATATCTACAAATTAGAACTACTTACCATGGAGAAATCGTGGTTAGTACACCGATCAGCAGTTGTTCTTCAATTTTCCCCCTAAAATCACTCTATAAACTGCCCTCTAGGTTGTCCTTTCATAAAAAAAGGTATGATATGATATAGGATCGAATTGCAGTTCTACTGCTATAACGACCTCGCCTCCCGGTAACCCCCAATAAAGGGAGACTGAAAGGTCGGTGCCGTTATCCAATTAACAGGATCAATGGTTCGACAAATAATCAATAATAATTACGAAATTCTACTAACTAACTGGAATTTGGTATAAAATTAAAACTTTACTTACCTTTGAAAACCTTGGAAATCTATCTATCTTGGTCTTGAATTATTCTATCTAATCCTCCTTGCACTTTATTTCTTTTTCCGCAATGTGTCACTTTACTATTTGTTCTTTCAATTGTTGTTCCTAAAACGTCGACAAACAAAACGTCGGTCAGTATATCGAAATATACTGGTATGTGGGAACAACCAAAATCTTGCAAATATGTCTAACAATTTAATAATCACAATCAAATTAATTAACAAGCTAATTTACACTTTTCAGTATGACATTCTCCACCGCTTTTGCCCTAACCCTGGCATACCCACCTTAGGGTGCCCTTTGCCAATGACTTAAGGCCACCTTCTCAATCCCGAGCTTGGTGCCTGGGGGTCACCACTCAAGGTGCCCACTAGTCATGCAATATCATAGGCCACCTTCTTGGTGCCTGGGGTCACCACTCAAGGTGTCCATTGGTCTACCCATCTAGGCCTGACCTTGGGCATCATCCATCAGGGTGTCATGTAGGTGCAAGAATCCATACTTCTATTTTTTAATGTGATAATCATAGTGACTTTATGATTTGCAAGTATGAACATCCAATAGATAATTTGCATTCAATGCGATTAACCATCCAGAAAATCATCGGGAAACTAAGGCGGTTATTCATAATTAACCACATACCTGATCCAGAGCAACTTGATTGTCCAAGCAATAAGGATAAAGAACAAGCAACAAGCAATCAACAATATCCTAAAATTAATGCATGGGATCCAAGTGTTATAGTTTATCCAAAACATTCTAAAGCTAGACTTGGATTCCACCTTAGGCTTTCTAGACCACATTAGGGTTTTATTAGGGTTTTTTTGCCTCCATAACGCTTTTATCATATTAAATGCTCTCTTAGTTCATAAACCCTAATTTCAACATAATAAGCCCAATTAAAGTCAATTATTTCTCTTTTATACCAAAACTTCTTTATCCTTTTAAGTTATTTCAAGGTCATTATACTCAATTATCACCTTTAGTTTCTTTCAGATTAACAACTCATAATTCATTATGATCTAATTCACCTATGAACTCCATTTATCATTAATTCTAACTTTATCCTTTTGAAAACCCTAATCATCATATTAAGGGTATCTATCCATGATTAGGAACTTTTTATATTTAAAATATCTTAGAACCATCATTTAACAACATATTATCATATTTTTCAAATTAAATATGACCTTATCCTCTTTTACCCTAAATTAGGGTTTCTAAGCGCTTAATCATTCATAATTGGTGTAAAAACCCTAAATCATGTAATAAATCATCTAGATCAGGTTCAAGTTCATCATTAACATTTCATCAGGTTACTATTACCTAATTTTTCCAATTAAGCATCATGAGCCTAGCCATTAATTTCAATTGGGGTTTCTCTCATAATTTCAAAGCACTTTTCATTAACTTAACACACTTTTGCAAGTATGAACGAAATCAGGATTTAAAAGTATTTTTATTGAATTCTACGTGTTCTCCAGATCAATTTTGATATATAATACTATTTAATCCGAGTTACCACTTATTAGTTACTAATTTCGCAAGATAAAGAAATACCTTGACCAATCGGAGAGCGCCTCGTGCATTTTAATTCCCTTTTCTTGCAACCCTTATTCGTGGATCCTTTGCGTGGATCCAGATACCCATCTACCCGGTCCACTCCCCCTTCATCATCTTCCTGGGCATAGGTGGAGGATCTCGTTCCTCTGTATACTCTGCAAAACAGAGTACTCCGATCTGGGCTGGGCGGCGACCACCTCGCCCATCGTGGCGCTCGTTTTCTTCCTCGGAGCTCCGCACGAGAAGACCAGGGCTCCCCCCCTCTCACAAGACTCTGTCGTCCCCAAGCTATGCCCTACCGGCGTGCAGGGTGGTGTTACCCCCTTGAGTCGATCCAGGCCAGGGTGTTCACAGACCCATGAGACCAAGCCCCCCTTCTTCGCTCACCAGTCTATCTATCGACGATGCAGGCTGGTGGATAGCAGTTGTCTGATCATAAGGGCGTCAAGATCCCCTTTTTATAGCCAAGGATCACCAAGGTATTGGCCTTTACGGACTCTCTCCAGAAACTGGGGAAAGTCCCGATTAAATGTGGAACCATGTTAATCTAGGGACCAATTTATTCAGATTGGGCTCCTAATCGCATTGGGATAGTCCCCAGTAGTGCTCGATCACTACCCAACAAGGAAATTGATCCCAAAATTATGTGAGTCTATTTCTCGTTTCCTTATTATGGCAAAATGCAGCCACTGTTGGATCCAAATCCAACGGCTGTCGGGCCCCATGAAAGAACCTGATTTAAAACAAAATTGTGATATTCAAAGGAAACTTGAAAAATTCATATCTCTCTCCTCGTTTAACATTTTTCACTCAAATTTTAGTAGAAACTCTATCTTGTCATTATGTACTCGTGTATTAAATTTGAAACCCAAATTACAAAGAAAAAGGGTTTTCCTTCATATGCAAGCTACTTATAAATAAAACCAAATTAATTGATATTTCCTCTTTCCTTTGCCATTAAATTATTATTTTGAGTTCTTTGAACCTCAAGGAACCTTAATGGCTCGAAATCCCCTCTTGGAAATATTTCCTTAGCCTCTTTCCTTATCTTTCATCCCTTTTCTTATTATCTTACTTTTTCTTTATTAAAATATCTCCTTTTGAGAATTTTCTCTTTATCTCTCTTATTATTTTCCTTATTGGAATTCCTTTTAACATTAGAAACCTCATGGATATGAAAATCCATCAAAGATAACTCAATTGTACTTCTTTTCACATATTCTCCACATTTTATCATTATTTTCAATTTCTTTCTTAACAAGGAAGTACTTAATTGATCTTTTCTTTTGTTATTGCTCTCTTTATGCAACTTTGGACTCCTTGGAACCTAAGGAACCCAAGAGGCACGAAATTCATTCTTGGATTATATTCCTTTGCCTTCTAGAGGTTTCTACCTCATCTCTCTTTTCTCAACAACTCAATTATTCATTAATTCATTGAATTTCCTTGTTATTGGGCCCAATAGCCAATAAAGCCCACAAATCAAACAACAAGGCTATTTCAAAAGAAATTCATTTATTCACAAAAAATTATATCATTATTTGTCCAAATATCTTTAATATGAGAAATTACATTTCTCACCAAAGGAACCCAAAATTTGGGGTTGTAACATCCTTCCCCTCTTATGAGAATTTTTCCCTCAAAATTCCATCAAACAAGCAAACAAACAGGATAAGTCTTCTTATGTCCATCAGGGCTCCCATGTGGCTTCACCCTTTCCATGGTGTTTTCCAAGAACCTTCATTATCTCATTTTCTTCCATCTGAGTTCTTTCTTACCTTGGTATATCATAGCCTCATAGGTGACTCAGGACTTTTCAGCCTTTCAAAAGCTGAATAGGTTCAGGGCACAACACCTGGCTTGGGTACCTCACATAGTGCTCTAGATCGGACTCATGCAACACATCATTTTATCTTGAGGGTTAAGGTTAATAAAACCATCTCCACCAATCCATCTCAAATGGACCCATATATCGGGGACTCAGCTTTCTTAGCTGTAGCTTAGAGGGGTCGGATTTTCACATCACATATTCTCCCATAGTGAACTGCATATCAGTCTGCTTTGCATCAGCTCATGACTCATGTCACCACTGGGCTCTCTCTCAGCCATTGCATGATCAAAGCGACTTCATCTGCACACACTTGTGGTTCTTTTCTGACCTTCGTAAGGCCTCCTTCACCAACATCATCATAATGAAGTGGTGACCGACACAACCTCCCTATAGAACTTCTTGCATTCCGATAAAGGCTATGGTGGTTAACATCACATCTTAAGAACTGTCTCTATGTATCACCCTAAATCAGCACACATGCTTTCATCAAATCATACTGTCCATTAGTATGGGGTGATAAACTATACTATCATCGAGTTCTTCATGTATCCACTCCCACCTCATGGAAGTGAACCTTGGTCATACCCAAGAACTTTTGAACTCGCATCATGGTGTAGTTGAACCATCTCTTTTTATATGTAATTCAACCAGATCTATCCCTTGACAGAACTCTTCCTTTCTCATGTCATCTAGGTAAGGAGATCTACCATAACCCATATTGTATCTTGACCTTCTTGGTCTAGGAGAGACTCACAACATCCATAGTGATGAACTCCCATTCCCTCTCGGGAACTCTTTATACTTTATATCCATGCACTGGGTTAATGGTGTTCATCCTTCACCTCCTGGCTTGCATGGCCCCACGCTACATGCAACTTTGTTGTAAGCATCCAGAATGCTACCATCACTTACTATCTTTGTAGTATCAAGGTATATCATGACCTCCTGTATTGTTATGATTCCTCAAGCTTGATACCTCAAAAACCCTAAACCACTCTCAAAAGGGTTTTATTACCTTCCTATCCAAAGAAGTGTATCTGAGGTTCTATCACCATCCTTTTACTACATCAAGGACTAAACTGGCTACCCAAACAACCATTAACTTGTTCAACATATCTTATTACATCTGAGTATTAGCCCAAACACATCTTCTTTCCAAACATAGGGTTAGCCAAACAACCTCAACTTCTTCTAGCCTCTAACTAAACTAGGCAGATAGATCTCAACCAGAGCATTCATTACCACCTCTCATCCTTAAGTGTTAGGTAACATACACCTCCATGTATTATACTTATCATCTCATCTCAAACTCCAAGTCTATCTTCATCAAGAAGCTCTGAGCTCATCCTCACTGTGATCGAAATCGACCTTGGTTAACTTGCAAATTCCACATAGCTTCTGCTAAAAACATTATTATTTCTCTTACTATTTGTAAACCATCCATGTATCGTTCACTCCACAAGGGTATGTTATTATCTCTATCCTCATACCTCATAGCAATGTTCGAACATTCCATCATCTTTTATCCTTGGTGTAAGGCATGTGTACTATCCTATCTCTCACTCCACTAACAAGAAGAAATAAGCATTTGGCGGCCGTCCAAATACAGAGTTCTTCCCATTCCAGGAGTAGATATGGTACATCCCACCTTGCCAGTACACCTTCAAATCTAATTTGAAACGTGCAACTCATGTCTCCACATCACAAACATCATGATATAAAAAAATTCTTCCATGGAAAACTGATTTGAAACCTACTTGGGTCACCACACAATCCTTGGTCATCTCCTCTAGGTCTATAGGGTGCCGACACTTTTGGGGTCATCCCTCTTCCCTTATGCATCCAGAGAGTGCCCTACTCATTTGCCCTTTGGGTCCCATGAGTTCATGAAGGTGATCAATCTCCTAACCCATGGCCCCCAGACAATGATAGTTGTTACCTCCTGGCCCTATGGTCATGTGCAACTAGGGAAATAGGCAACTCCGTCTTTCATCGGTCTTATCCCTACCTGACCCTTAGATAGACTTAGGATTCTATCATAGTACATGTTCTACTCAAAACCTTACCTAATCCTTCATCATCTCTCTCTACATTCTTGGGCTATCTTTTATCCTTTCATAAGGGTCATGGCGACCTGCATACCTTGGTTGAGCCCCATACCGGTTACCTCCATGGTAACACATCCACATGCACATAGAGATGGTTATCTATGGGTCTATAGGTTCTTTCTCATGCCATGTACTTTTCACTTAGCTTCTCAAGATCCTATGAAACCTCCTTAGGTTACCTCAAAACCAACCAAACTGGTAAACTTCCTACCAAAGGGTCACTCTCCCAGGATGGGAGGAAACTACACCTTTATAACAAAGGCCACAAGAATTCTTAGGGTTTACATCCATATGAGCATGCTTAAACCAACAACTACTAAGGCACAAGCGTACCTATAAAACCATGCTAGGTCGCACTTGTTCTCATCCTCAACATTACATTAACTTAGTTGTGAGGGGTTCATCAAACATACCCTTAACGTAAGGGATTTCCTTTACCTCTACACATGAGGATTACAATGCTCAAAACTATAGAGACTCAAATCTCATCATGGGCATCAGATACACTGCTTCCCCTCTTAGGCCTAAGAACCCTAGGTTCTCCTTTGGGTATCCAACTACATGCTCAACCTCTTAACCACGAATCAAGCATGTCCAAGGTATTCCATGTACCTCCATGATCTTTCTACTCGAGTAACGCTTCGGATTTGAGTCCTCTTCTAGGGAAACCAACTAGGTATAAAGCCTCACAACTGGTTACTTAAACCTCCTTAGGGTCTAAAGCACTCTTTATCTCATCCAGCAGGTAACCACTTATACCATGGGTACTAGAAGCATCGTCCTCTCTCTAGGGTTTGGTTCTTCTAAAGGTAACCAAGATATCATCAGCCTCCAGGAATCAAGCATAAGGCAACCACTATCATCCACGTAGGTCGCATCATCCTTAACTCCCCACTATTCCTCAAGTTTCGGGGTTTTAGACTGCCAACCTCCTTGTTGGGGTCCTGCTTCCTCTCTCTAGAGCTAAAACCACCTCCAACCATACCTACTAGAGGTCCCTTCTCCATGAAGGCTCATGCTCTCAAGAAAACCCCTATGTGGTTGAAGCCTATGCTCAACTCATGTTTGGCTCAAGATTATTCATATCTCTTTATGCTTATCTCATAAGCCATCCATCATGCCCTTCTAGCCAGGGTTTCAACCTACCACCGTACCACTGACGTACTCTGGGGGCATGCTATCCCTTACTTGCATAAGCCATAAGGTTTCTATAGGTCCTTCACTAACTTCATCCATGAAGGAGCTACCCTTTGCTTTAACATGCACGACCCTTTCCTGGGTTGCCAAAGGTGCTAGGTCACCCAACCTCACATGGCTCGTATGACAATCCAAACATCCGATTAACCATGACATATAACTCATCATGTCATCTCTCTCTCTCTCGTCTTCACTTAGGGTTAGGGTTAACATCATCCTAAAAGGATGTGATAGGTCTCTACTTTTAATGGAGGTCTCTACCTCCAAGACTAATTTTCTCTACTCATCCTCCAGACAAGGAGGTCTATCCTCAGGTCTCTCCTGAGGGCAAAGACAACTCATGTCATACGACCTAAGCATGTATCTATTCTTTAGTTTGTGCTTAATCTATTAAGCTTATGTCCATGACATATTATTTACATGCTTTTTATTAATTTGGTGGAGGATTCCTTAGACCTTATTAACTTTCCCCATACCTCAAGAGGGTGAGGAGAAGAGAGAAAACCCTAATCCTTAAGGTCCTTAACAGAATTTGAGTTGAGAAGGGATGAACAAGATGAGAGAGTCCTAAAGGTATCTTATTTCGAATCATACCCTAAGACTTTGGCCAGGCAGTCACACAGATCCGGGAGTCCTCATATTCCAACTAGCGGTGCGGAGGAAAATATTGCCAGCCCCCAGTCGTGATCCTTTTCTAGACACCTCTTTCTTTCGGATAATCCTCTAATAAATCCCTTGGGTTCTATAGAATTTGTAAAATTTAATAATTATTAAAAATTAAGTGAGGAACCTACGCTCTGATACCAATTGTAACGACCTCACCTCCCGGTAACCCCCAATTAAGGGAGACCGAAAGGTCGGTGCCGTTATCCAATTCACAGGATCAAAGGTTTGACAAATAATCAATAACAATTATAAAATTCTACTAACTAACTGGAATTTGGTATAAAATTAAAACTTTACTTACCTTTGAAAACCTTGGAAATCTATCTATCTTGGTCTTGAATTATTCTATCTAATCCTCCTTGCACTTTATTTCTTTTTCCGCAATGTGTCACTTTACTGTTTGTTCTTTCAATTGTTGTTCCTAAAATGCTGACAAACAAAATGTCCGTCAGTATATCGAAATATACTGGTATGGGGGAACAACCAAAATCTTGCAAATATGGCTAACAATTTAATAATCACAATCAAATTAATTAACAAGCAAATTTACACTTTTCAGTATGACATTCTCCACCGCTTTTGCCCTAACCTTGGCATACCCACCTTAGGGTGCCTTTTTCCAATGACTTAAGGCCACCTTCTCAATCCCGAGCTTGGTGCCTGAGGGTCACCACTCATGGTGCCCACTAGTCATGCAATATCATAGGCCACCTTCTTGATGCCTGGGGTCACCACTCAAGGTGTCCATTGGTCTACCCATCTGGGCCTGACCTTGGGCATCATCCATCAGGGTGGCATGTAGGTGTGAGAATCCATACTTCTATTTTTTTAATGTGATAATCATAGTGACTTTATGATTTGCAAGTATGAACATCCAACAGATAATTTGCATTCAATGTGATTAACCATTCGGAAAATCATCGGGAAACTAAGGCGGTTATTCATAATTAACCACATACCTGATCCAGAGCAACTTGATTGTCCAAGCAATAAGGATAAAGAACAAGCAACAAGCAATCAACAATATCCTAAAATTAATGCATGGGATCCAAGTGTTATAGTTTATCCAAAACATTCTAAAGCTAGACTTGGATTCCACCTTAGGCTTTCTAGACCACATTAGGGTTTTATTAGGGTTTTTTTGCCTCCATAACACTTTTATCATATTAAATGCTCTCTTAGTTCATAAACCCTAATTTCAACATCATAAGCCCAATTAAATTCGATTATTTCTCTTTTATACCAAAACTACCTTCTTTATCCTTTTAAGTTATTTCAAGGTCATTATACTCAATTATCACCTTTAGTTTCTTTCGGATTAACAACTCATAATTCATTATGATCTAATCACCTATGAACTCCATTTATCATTAATTCTAACTTTATCCTTTTGAAAGCCCTAATCATCATATTAAGGGTATCTATCCATGATTAGGAACTTTTTATATTTAAAATATCTTAGAACCATCATTTAACAACATATTGTCATATTTTTCGAATTAAATATGACCTTATCCTCTTTTACCCTAAATTAGGGTTTCTAAGCGCTTAATCATTCATAATTGGTGTAAAAAACCCTAAATCATGTAATAAATCATCTAGATCAGGTTCAAGTTCATCATTAACATTTCATCAGGTTACTATTACCTAATTTTGCCAATTAAGCATCATGAGCCTAGCCATTAATTTCAATTGGGGTTTCTACCATAATTTCAAAGCACTTTTCATTAACTTAACACACTTTTGCAAGTATGAACGAAATCAGGATTTAAAAGTATTTTTATTGAATTATACGCATTCTCCTGATCAATTTTTATATATAATACTCTTTAATCCGAGTTACCACTTATTAGTTACTAATTTCGCAAGATAAAGAAATACATTGACCAATTGGAGAGTGCCTCGTGCATTTTAATTCCCTTTTCTTGCAGCCCTTGTTCATGGATCCTTTGCATGGATCCAGATACCCAGCTAACCGGTCCGCTCCCCCTTCATCATATTCATGGGTGTAGGTGGAGGATCTCGTTCCTCTGTATACTCTGCAAAATAGAGTACTTCGATCCGGGTTGGGCGGCGACCACCTCGCCCATCGTGGCGCTCGTTTTCTTCCTCAGAGCTCCGCACGAGAAGACCAGGGCTTCCCCCCCCCCTCAGAAGACTTCGTCGTCCCCAAGCTATGCCCTACTGGAGTGCAGGGTGGTGTTACCCCTTGAGTCGATCCAGGCCAGGGTGTTCGCAGACCCAGGAGACCAAGCCCCCCCCTTCTTCGCTCATCGGTCTATCTATCGACGATGCAGGCTAGTGGATAGCAATTGTATGATCATAAGGGTGTCGAGATCCCCTTTTTATAGCCAAGGATCGCCAAGGTATTGGCCTTTACAGACTCCCCTTTTTGGAGGAACGGGGACTGGGGAAAGTCCCAGTTAAACGCGGAACCATGTTAATCTAGGGACCAATTTATTCAGATTGGGCTCCTAATCGCATTGGGAGAGTCCCCATTAGTGCTCGATCACTACCCAACAAGGAAATTGATCCCGAAATTATGTGAGTCTATTTCTCGTTTCATTATTATGGCAAAATGCAGCCACTATTGGATCCAAATCCAACGGCTGTCGGGCCCCGTGAAAGAACTTGATTTAAAAACAAATTGTGATATTCAAAGGAAACTTGAAAAATTCATATCTCTCTCCTCGTTTAACATTTTTCACTCAAATTTTAGTAGAAACTCTATTTGGACATTATGTACTCGTGTATTAAATTTGAAATCAAAATTACAAAGAAAAAGGGTGTTTCCTTCATATGCAAGCTATTTATAAATAAAACCAAATTAATTGATATTTCCTCTTTCCTTTGCCATTAAATTATTATTTTGAGTTCCTTGAACCTCAAGGAATCTTAATGGATCGAAATACCCTCTTGGAAATATTTCCTTATCCTCATTCCTTATCTTTCATCCCTTTTCTTATTATCTTACTTTTTCTTTATTAAAATATATCCTTTTGAGAATTTTCTCTTTATCTCTCTTATTATTTTCCTTATTGGAATTCCTTTTAACATTAGAAACCTCATGGATACGAAAATCCATCAAAGATAACTCAATTTTACTTCTTTTCACATATTTTCCACATTTTATCATTATTTTCAATTTCTTTCTTAACAAGGAAGTACTTAATTGATCTTTTCTTTTCTTATTGCTCTCTTTATGCAACTTTGGACTCCTTGGAACCTAAGGAACCCAAGAGGAACAAAATTCATTCTTGGATTACATTCCTTTTCCTTCTAGAGGTTTCTACCTCATCTCTCTTTTCTCAACAACTCAATTATTCATTAATTAATTGAATTTCCTTGTTATTGGGCCCAATAGCCAATAAAGCCCACAAATCAAACAACAAGGCTATTTCAAACGAAATCCATTTATTCACAAAAAATTATATCATTATTGGTCCAAATATATTTAATATGAGAAATTACATTTCTCACCAAAGGAACCCAAAATTTGGGGTTGTAACAACTGCATTTTGTTTAGTTGAAAATGGATATGTATAGTCTGAGATATGATCATTTTACGATTGGTTGACATGGGTGACATCCGTTGCGGTCATGACTAGGCTTTTTGGTCGCTACTGGGCCTTTAGGTCATTACTATACTTGTGGTCACTACAATATCATTGTAGTTGCTACATTATTGTTGCGTTCACTACAATACTTGCGGTTGATATAGTACTTGTGGTCAATATAGTACCATTGCAGTCGATACAACAATGTACATGTTTACTAAAAAGGGTATAACTCTCTCATTTTAACTCCATTTTGGTTCATTCTTTTTTCATTAGATTCATAATTTAATTCTTTACAATCCGGATGTATTAGTTTCAAAATATTCTCAAAATAAAATTATTTAATAATTATTTATTCTAATGTCATTAAATCTCCCCTTGCGTACATGTATGGGTTAATGCTATATCAACTCCAACTCAGATCTTTGTAGTATGATTAAGTCATGATTATAGTTGTCCAAATAAGTATTTAATATTTCCAAAGTGAAGATCAAGCACAAGATAATGTATTACTAATAAAAGTACCATAAATATTAAGATTATTCTAAACCTCTAGGATTACCAGCAAAGCTAGAAGAGGGTTCTAATAGTAGTTTAGGAGGAGTGGCAGTAGATCCATGACTCATTAGTTGAGCATGACGTTGATGTTTCCAGTGACTACAAACCATCATATCAAGGGTGGTTGGCCGTGGTCGGAAAGTCGCCACGCCTGTCAGTATAGGTCATATGAGATGGCAACGTCGAAGTAGTTGATCTTCATTCTCTTCTAGGTTGCTCAATCGGAAATCCATGGTGACATTGCTAGGCTACTGCATCTAGGGCCTCCTCCTTCTAGTGTCAAAAGGGTTGCTTGGGGTTCCCATATATATACTAACCCATGAGGAATCCTTATGGGTCATATGGAAGAGAGGAAAAGGACGACGTAAGAAAAAGAGGAGGAGGTACCCATATATATGTTTTGCTCAAGGAGCCCTTCCCTCTGGTCTTGCCTCTTCAATTCTATTCCCTTCTCCACTTTAATTTATTTCCAAATATAATGCATTCTTTCCATGTACATGATTTCTTGGTTTAAGCAAAGTATTTCTTTCCTTTTGACTTTCCCCCTACTGTTCTCTCTCTTCTTTACGGTTATGGCAAGCACGTGTGAAAAGTTTGTATATTTGTCAAAAGTAACACATATAAAAGATTCCCAATATGGAAACACATATGTGCATAATTACTTGCCAACTTTTACACCAAAAAGTCCATAAAGAAAAGCATAGCTTATATTGGGAAATTAGATTCCTAAGTTGTTTCTCAAATCCTTTTGTTCTTTATTTCTTTGTTTGATATATTCCTTAAAATCAATGATCTTTTACATTAATTAAACTTAATAAACCTTTCCCAATTTATATTTAGTGTCTACGATAACTAAAGTTTTCTCTTTTAAAAATTATTTAAAATATTACCATTATCCCATGGAATATCCTCTTTCTCCCAATTTCTAGAATTCTTTTCCTTCCTTATTATTTTCAAATATACAAAAAGTTAAATGTTGTCTCAATACATGTGTTGCCAAACTGGCTAAAAATCCTATTAATTATTTAAATTCTAGATAACTTACCTTTTTTTATTAGCAAGCTTATTATTCATATTTTAGTTGTCCAATAACTAACATAGTCATCATTCTTTATTTATGCACCAAACTCTCTTTTCTAGAGTATTCCACATAATTCTATATGTAAAATACTACTTATGAATTTCTTTTAAAGAATCCTTTATTATTGGATTTCCTCTATTCCTTTATCCAATATTTATTAATGAATTATTACAAATAGTGAAATACATGAAATCCATTCCTTATGGATTATTTACACTTTCAAACCAAGACTTCTAATATATCTTCCATATTTAAATATTTGTAATATAACATATAAAAACATGTGAAAAACCAGGTTATCCTTTCCCGCTTATAAGAATCTTTTCCTTAACTTTTGACTAGTCATGAGACAATTATCTCATATGTTGGTTATCCAATATCTCATAAAACCATCATCATTTATTTATGTCCTAATTCCTTTTATTTTTTAAATTTGTGTCACAAGGACCTATTTGTAAAGCAATTCGTCTCTTCTTGCCTCACACCCATGCCACAATTTTAAGAGCTTTATTATCCCACCAATAATACCATTAGGTTAAATTATCAATTCATTGCTTAAATTTATATAATTCAATTTTATGAAAAATGAGGATATAACATTCACCCCTACTTAAAAGGAATTGTGTCCCCAAAATTAAAACCTATTAAGCTTTGAAGATGAATGGTAACTCATATTAGTCTCAAACCTCAGGGTTAACAACCCCTCTTATATATCTTTTCTCATCTTTTATTGATGCAAAATTCTCACATTGTTATTAAGACTGGTACCATAATTCAATTCAAGGTATATCCACATCCTTAGTATTTATATGATATCACCTTTAATGATTACATTTTCATATTTGATTCCAATTTACTCGATGATTATCTTTTCACCTAGATTTTCAACATGTTATTCCTTTATTATCACATAAGGGTGAGGTAACACCTCATCCCTAGGTCATGTCATTAAGTTCAACTTAAGGTATTCATTCATTCTTATATGTCAATCTAAGATACACATGTGTCTATCCAATCTCTCCCACTCATAATGAGAAGGTTTACAGACACCTTATCTCAAAATTACACATTTTAGGTTGAACCATTCTCAACATGACTCTAAACCATACTTTTTAATTCCACATCTTTCTTATATTTCATGAAGACAAATGCCCTTTTTACTCTTGAGTTTGTACGCAATTTCTTTCATTATTACATGAATTTTTGTATCTTTTATATTTACACCTCATATATTATGAGCCTAGGGGTACATGTACTTTTGGAGTGATCTCATCCTTATACATCTAGGTATTCCTCTCACATTCACCCATTGGGCCACATGAACATCATGAAGGTGGCCAATCTCTTGAGACATGGGCCTCAGGAAACATAGTTGTTACCTCCTGACCAGATGGTCTCTTACATTTAGGGAACAATCAACTCCTAATCACATCAGTCCTATGTACTTTGATGCACCCTACCTGACCTTAGGAATGACTTAGGACTCTACCCTTACTAAGGGTTTCTTTGATATGTCACAACTTTAACCATTTTCAAGAACGTTATTATCATATGTAATTCTTTATGCCAAATTTCATCCATCTCTAATGATGCTCATTATTCACTTTATGTCCCCTCGTTGATTCATGGTGACTTTTTTCCAAGCTTTGTCTCATATTGTCAGCCACTTCCATAGTAACTTTTCCTCATCTTCCTCAGAGGTGGCATACTTGGGTTCAAAGAATCATACTCAATATATGTAATTTCATATTTTATATGCTTAATTTTTCACACTTTTGGTGACATTTAAGGTTACCTCGATGTTTAAATTGATTTACCATCTCACTCTTCTAGGGAAGGTCCTAACCTAGAGTTCCCTCTTGGCTCAGAGGAGGAGGTTAGGCTCTCTTAGCCACAACCTGGCCCCAAGGTCTTAGTTTTTACCCCCCCACCTTAGGTCCTTTTCCACTCTTGGGTTGCCCCAACCCAGGTCGGGACACCAACCCTAAAAGTTTAATATTTATGTAACCATATTATGTTGAACATAATTTATATATTATATATTCTCAACCCTTACTTTCTCAATCTATGTGGTATATCCTCTCACTAGAAGGTATCCATACTCACTCATTGGGAGTATTTCAACGATCTACCCACTATCTCGGGGTAATATATAATCATACCCACTCACTAGGGGGGTCCATCATATCATACTCACTCTCTGGGAGTATTTCAATGAAATACCCACTCGTAATGGGTAGCATACTCATTCTCTGGAGGTAATTTCAAGAACACACCCAATCGTTGGGGATAGTTTCAGTTGCATACCCACTTGTTGGGGTTACATTCAATAAGTTACCCACTCATTGGGGTAGTCATAGTAGCTTACCCACTCGTTGGGGAAAACATACCCACTCATTGGGGGTATTCTTCATTCCTCTAGTCTTCCAGAGATAGTATTAGGGCAATGAGCAAGTTATAATTAGATTTTCATTTTTATGCAACATAATTATGCATTTTCTATTGTTTAACTTCTCAACCCTTATTCTTTTCATCTCATGGTGATACCTCTCTTTAGGGGAGCCTCTTTATGGGGAACACTCTCTAAGGGTTTTAGTCCTTACAAAAGATTTTCATAACCTCCCCGTTCCTGGTCTTGGTTTATCATAGCAGTCTTCCTTTCCCAACTTGACCTATTTGTGACCTTCCCATCCTAGCTTGATCACTAGTCACTTCAATGACCTCCCTTCACATTGGCCTTCCATTTCCAGATTGTCCTATTGGTGACCTTCCTATCTCGGCTTGATCATTGGTTATTGCAATGACTTCCTCTTGTATTATCCTTCTTTTTTTAGTTTGTCATGTTGGTGATCTTCCTATCCCGACTTGATCACAAGTTTTCATAATGACTGTCTCTAATATCGACATTCCTATCCCATCTTATCCTATTGGTGATCTTCCTATGCCAACCTGATCACCAATCATTACACAGACTTTCCTTTCACCCCATGCTCTTTTACTCACCAGAGATATTTCATTGTTCGAGCAAGTTATATCTAGAAAATGAGTTGTTCATAGGCTGCTTATGTTTCTTAAAACTTTTCTCAGTAATGCCTTGTTCTACATGCACACATGCATGGATTACTGGGTCACCTAAACCATTTATATTTTTATTATTTCTTTCACCTTAATTATGGTTCATATGGGTAGTCTTCTATACCACCATACTACTCACATTCCTCATAATTAAGGTTTTGGGTTCAGGTTAGAGACTACACACTACCTCTTAGGGTTTCTATGTCCCTTGACCCCGTAGAGTTCTTCTAAACCAACCCTAGCCCCATCTAGAGTTTACCCTTGCAACTCATAAAAACCATTTTTCTTTACTTTATCATTATTTCCATATTACATGTACATTATTATTTCCACATTACATGTACATTATTATTTCCACATTACATGTACATTAATTGGTGGAGGATTCCTTAATCCTACTTCTTCTCAAAAATACTAACTTGAGATAAGGAGGGAAGTAACTTTTAGGGTTTATTAATCAAGAGTATGAGAAGTGGATGAATCAAGATGAGCAGGAAACCTAAAGGTATTTTACTTCGTGTAAAATCATCCAACTTTGACCTGGTAGGATTCATAGACCCCAGAGTCCTTGTAAGCCAACTAGCAGTGTGGAGGAAACTTTTTTCACTCCCAGGGTCATGGTCCCTTTTAGACACCATTATCTTTAGAAAATTCCATAATAATTCCCTCATATTTCTACAGATTACTTGAAATTATAAACCAATAAATATTATTTGAAAATTTTGGAGCTCCCAAATGTAACGACCTCATTTTTCAGCAACCCCCAATTAAGGAAGGTCAAAAAGATAAGAGCCATTACCTAATTTTTTTACAAGGATCTAGATTTTAAGAAAATAATAATCAATAGCAAATAATTTCCATTCATTCAAATATGTTTTTTACAAGATGTTTCTTTAGAACTTACATAACTTTCCTTCATCAGAATTGTATATATGAGAAGATGTATCATCTATCTAATCCTCCTTACAAGTTAACATTAATGTCTTCAAGTTATTTCATATGTCCATCATAGCTTGATATCATCTTATCTAGCATGTTCCTAAAACGTCGTGAAACAAAACAATAGATCAACAAATCAAAATATGTTGTATACATGGGGTGCATGCAAATGTGTTCAAATATATAACAACATATAACAATCAATTACTATGACAACCCACCACACTGAATGAGATTACTCAAACAAAAGCACACAATCAACAACTAAATTAACCATACACTAAAAAATAGGATAAATTAAAACTGAATTTTAAATTACCAACATGTCCAAAAACATATTACAAAAAGGTCCACCCATTTGTATCCACACATACCATATCAGGTATATACATATGATTCCAGTGGCATCAGCCACAACCTGTATACAAATGAGATGTTCCACAGGTACATGCTAGATACAAAACATAGGCAAACTTCCAAAACCATGTGTCTATATACATATCATCTACAAAACATCCCTTTCCTGGACCTGAGAGTACATAAATGACTCTAGGACTGTATAACAAATATCCAACCTTCTGCTTCTACTTCTCTCCAACCTACTCTTTTTCATCACCATGATCCTGACCTCACCATTGATGACCACCTAAAATGATGCGGTGACCGATGAGGTGAGACCCATGTCCCAACGAGAGATATATCTCTCAACCAACAGTTATTGATTACGATAGATATATTACTAAAGAAGCTAAGTAGGTTAAATCATTTAAGCATATGGATCTATCTAAGAAAATTTAATAGAGTAAGCAAGCTGAATAGGTAAGCATAGCAGTAGGCATAACTGGAAAGTATGTAAGCAAAGAGATCAAATTATTACAGACTAACAGTTATTTTGTCTTACTGCATTATATCATAACTAGGTAGGGTAAGAAACAAGGCAAGGGTTAACATCCAGTGTGAACCATATTTAACCCTAAGAAGATATATTGCATGGTTGTATTACGTATTCTATTAAGCCCTAAGGAATTGAGGTATACCACTCAATTCCAACTGACAACTACTAAATCAAAATTAGTGCCATACAAGATCAGTATGAGAGATGGAATCCTAAGATCTCATCTTCCCTTGGTCGTCGTAGTGATACATAAGGTCAAGCTACAAAATATCCTAGTCCGCTACTGGTACATAGGTCATGGCACAAGTGAACAGCCTAGTCTGTCCTTAAAAAGTCACAATACTACTAAAACAAGGGTATACAAACCCAAACTTCTGAGGTAAAACTACAACTATCCTCAATCACACCATATGTACTGAATCACAATCATCTGAGATACATCCTCGAGTGTTCTCCTTCCAAGGTATGACCACAACCATCCTTATGAACATTCATATACTCAATAGTATATGACTTTGAGCTTCCACAAAGGGAGAACTTGTTTCACCATCCAGCAAGTCCCGATACTAGAATGGATCTATGGCACATGGAAACTAAATTATTAGAGTTCCACAAGATTATTTAATGCCAATTGGAGGTATTTTAACTGCATCATACAAGTTACATACAAACCCTAAAAGAATTCTACAAAACATGGTGTATGTTACAACTTCAGAAGATATAAAACATATGAGATATAATGTTTCTCACAAAACCACATGGTACTACTTCATTTCCATACATGAGTTCATACTCATCTTTATACCATCTTGTATTATAAAATTATGTCCAAGGTCATAAGACCATCACATCATTACCTATGAAAACATCATTATATTTCCATGACTCATCAAGGCTCCTCATACCATCACCATACATGAGACATATAAGTTGGTACAACATTACATTAGGAACCATGATGTTCATAAAATAGCAGTTTAACATTAAAACAATATAGAAAGAAAAAGTACTCTATCATCATACTAATCACACAAGATGCTAGGTACCATCATCACTAACTTGCATTAGGGTCAGGGTAAGCATGATGGGTTGAATTAGCATTTCCAATCAGCACTTTATAAAACCTTAGGGTTGTATACATTCAAGGAAAAAGGTAAGACTATTAAATCATGTGTAACCAAGCACCAATGAATTAGGGTTACAAAACAATAAATAAAGGTAAACCCTAATTACTATCATCACCATCAATCATGTAAGCAATTAGGTCAACCATTATCATTATAGAGTCAACAAAAGATGATGACCCTATAGATCAAAAAGTTTAGAGACCATTTAAAAAATTCTTCATCAACCACATCAAGCATGAACCACTTTGGAGACTGATGAAATTAGGGTTTAACCCTTTGGTGACCACTTACGTTAGGAATCTCAGTGACCACCAAGGTCAGAGACCTCATCGACCGCTGAAAACACAAGGCATTGGCAACTGAAGAAATCATGAGCGTTGGTGACCAATGGAATTCAAATCTTGGGGACCACTTAGGATTCCACCACGCTCATCGACCGTTGAAGATCCAAAACCTCAATGATCACACAGGTGAAAATATTAGTGACCAAAGAGGACAGATATATCTTCAACCATAAGGCTCAAAAATCTCTTCAACCACGTAAGGTCGAGAACTTAGTGACCACTCAAGGAGATCATTTCTTAGATACCCACATGACATCCAAACCTCATTGATCATATAGATCTAAACAACCACAAAGTAGATGCCTTGAGTTGGCACAAGGAAGTCAAGTCAACTGAACCTAGACCAAACCATCAAATACCATATCAAGGAGGAAAACCAACATAAACCTTAGAAAACCAAAAGCAAAACCAACAATGTGCATATACATGCAAGCGCCAAAAATTCCATCATGAAGGAAAAAATCAAGCACAAGACTCAGGGTTTGTCCAAGAAGAGCTATCTACTCAAGATCACTATGTGAACACAAACCCTAGATACAAGATACTATCTTTGTACTTGTAACAACATATTAGGGCAAGATTATGTCCATGGAAGGTAGAGGTAAGCAATAACAGTGGAGAAAGATATATAACTTGCCTCAAAGAAGATGGAGAACCTCCCAACAACACAATAAATACAAATAGAAAAGGTTATAAACCCTATCTTTAGCACTATACTTCGGCTAAGAAATCTCCACCACCAAGAAGGAAGCAAACCCTAGGTAGAAAAGGCAAGAAAAAAGAGTTCTTCAAGCTCTAATTCAAGCACTACCATGGAACACCATGGGTTCGGACAAAGAGAGAAAGAAGAGGAGGTTAGATCAAGGAAAACATAGGTGAAGAGAGATATATCTCACTTACCAAGAAGAAAGGCAAAGTAAGAAGGCTCCATAAGCACATGGTGATAGTAGATCCAAACCCTAGATCATCATGCAAGGAAGATCGGCCTTCTTCTCCTTCTTTGACACCGAAGGGGACGAGCTCCAAGAGAAACCAAGGAATAAGAGAGAGAATACTATGTGTGTAAAGAGGTTATTTGAATGCAAAGAGAGGGGTTTATATAACATAGGGTTCGAGAGAGAGAAAGGGGGTTATGTGCCATGCTAAACATGTCATGTATCCAAGAGATCTCATCCATGCAAGAACCACACGCACACACACATGCAACTAGGACACTAAAAATAAGAAAATCCATCGACCACACTTGTCTAGGAAAACATAGCAACAAATGAGAACTTGGATCAGAAAAGCAATCGGCCACATAAAATTCTCAGCGATCAACAGATCAGAAAATAAAATGATTGCCAACACTAAGGATTTTTGGCAACCTGGAGGAGTCGTGAGCCTCATCGACTTCCAAGACCATAGGGCACACATAACACTTCATTGACTACCAAAAACACAGATCAAAAGAAAGCTCAGCTATCACCAAAATAAGGTGGTCCACACCCAAGGTCAAACATCAACTTTAGGCATCCATGCAACTCCAACATGAGATGTCACCACTCAAAATAAGGTGTGACAAGGCACCCCAAAGCACAAACATATCCACTTGATGTGAAAACATGTGAGGCACAAAAAGAATGTGACAAATTGCAAGAAAAACCCCATAGATGGGTAAATTGCAATTAGGTCAAAAACAAACACATATATACATAACTAGCTCCAATAGTGTCCAAACTGGACCAAACTTAAAACGTAAGATTGTCACATGATCAAAGTACATCACAAAGTTATATTAAGGTTTAAAGCATTTGATTATGTTAAGAAATCATGTTCAACCAAAAATCAAGGTTAGGGGTCTTACAACCATATACCCGTAATAAGGATTTCACCCCCAAAATCCTATGAGAACAAAGACGGGTACTTCCTACATATCTCATCCTCTAACTATCACGTGGCTTCATCCACACCATGGTGATTCCAAAAAACCTTAACTAAAACTATATCCTTCTTCTTCAACTTCTTCACTCTTCTATCCAAGATCAACACAAAATCCTCTACATACGACACATCCTCCTTCAACTCAACCTCTACTCATTGCAACATCAACTTTGTATTAGGGTGACACTTCCTCAACATGGAAACATGAAAGACATTGTGCAATATGTGCAACTCTAGTGGTAACTCCAACTTGTACGTCACCTTCCTAACACGTGCCACAATAGGGTAAGGTCCCATAAACCTGGAAGCCAACTTACCCTTCCTACCAAACCTTAGCACACCCTTCCAAGGGGAAACCTTAAGGTACACCTTGTCTCCAACTTGGAACTCAAGAGGTCTATGATGATTGTTAGCATAAGACTTCTATCTATTCTGGGTTGCCTTCAACTGTTGTTGTATCACTTTGACTTTCTTTGTAGTCTACTATACTAGCTCAGGACCCAAAAGGTGATACTCACCTATATCATACCAACAAAGAGGTGATTGACAATGTATATCATTCAAAGCTTCATACAGTGCCATGTATATGCTCCTCTAATAGATATTGTTGTAGGCAAACTCTATCAAACTTAGGTGTACATCCCAAATACCAAGAAACTGCAAGACACAAGCCCTCCACAGATCCTCCAAAATCTGAATGGTCCTATCAGATTGACCATCTATCTGACGGTGGAAAGCTATACTAAACCTAAGTTGTGTCCCGATAGCTGCATGCAGATGTTCCCAAAAATGACTCGTAAACCATGGACCCCTTTCAGATACTATGGTAACTAGGATACCATGCAAACATACTATCTCATCAACATATATCTGTGCCAACTTCTCTGTCATATATGTTGTCATGACTAGGAAGAAGTGAGCCGACTTCGTAAATCTATCCACTATCACCCAAATGGAATCTTTACCATTGGCTATCCTAGGAAGACAAACCATAAAGTCCATGGTAATATGATCCCATTTCCACTATGGTATCGAAAAAGGTTGTAATGTCCCTTTAGGCTTCTAATGCTCTACTTTGACTTGTTGACAAATTGGAAACTTGGTAATGAATTGTGCCACATCACACTTCAAAATAGGCCACCAATATAGGTCCTTTAGATTATGGTACATGTTGGTACTTCCAGGATGCATCACATACATTGAAGAGTGAACCTCCTCTAGTACCATCTTCTTCAAACCATCAACATCTAGAACCACCATCCAATTATGAAAACAAACTGTCCCATCCTCTAACTCAAGAAAGGCATCATACTTATTACTACCAAACTCTGATTTGATTTTTTGTAACATGGTATCATTATATTGTATGTTTCTAATCTATTGTATCAACGTAGGCTTCACTTGTAACTATTCTAACAAGCCTACCAATAGATAAACCTCCAACTATACATTCATCTAGTGAAGCAACATTAACATGTCCCTCTTATGACACACCATAGAGTGTAAATGTTTCTTGTCCATAGATGATGATGAAGATCACTTCCTACTCAATACACTAGCCACCACATTCATCTTCTCTAGATGGTAGTCTATTGTGAAATTATAGTTTTTGATAAGCTCCAACAATCTTCTCTCCTCATGTTCAGCTCCGGCTTCGATAAGATATGTTGAAGGTTCTTGTGGTCGGTGAAGATCTGACACTTCTCTCCATACAGATAGTGCCTCCAAATCTTCAAGGCATGTACTACAGTTGCAAGCTCTAGGTCATGCATCAGGTAGTTCTCCTCATGTTTCTTAAGTTGTTTTGAAGTAAAAAAATCATGTTCTTGTCTTACATTAGGATGCATCCCAATCCATTCTTTGACGCATTTTGGACCATAATGTAACCTTTCCCTTGCTCTGACAAGACTAAGACTTGAGCACTGGTCAACTTCTCCTTAAACATTTAGAAAGAACAGTTTCACTTGCCATCCCACACAAAAGGAACACCTTTCCTTTTCAACTTGGTTAGGGATAATGCTATAACAATGAAGTTCTTGATGAACATCCTATACTAACCAGCCAAACCTAGGAAACTTTGGACCTCGATCAGTGTCTTGGGTTTTTCCCACTCCAGCACTGATTGTACCTTCTTTGGATCTACACACACACCTTTAGAAGATATGATGTGACCTAAAAAAGACACTTTTGTCAACCAGAACTCGTACTTGATGAACTTAGCATACAACCTGTACTGCCTCAACAACATCAATGCCTGGAAAAGATGTTGCTCATGTTGTTGTCTCCCTTTGGATTATATTAAGATATTGTCTATGAACACCACCACAGAGTGATCCATATATGGTCTAAACACCTTATTCATCAAGTCCACAAAAGTTTTTGGTGTTGGTCAACCCAAATGACATCACCAGACACTCATAGTGACCATATCTAGTCTTGAAAGATATCTTAGGTGTGTCATCAGCCTTGATCCTCAGCTGGTGGTATCACAGCCTCATATTTTTCTTGAGAACACTGTAGCACCTCTCAATTGGTCAAATAGATCATCTATCCTCAACAACAATACTAGTTCTTTATCATAACCTTGTTCAACTATCAATAATCTATACACCCTCATAGAACCTTCCTTCTTCAAAAACAACATGGGAGCACCCCAAGGGGAAGTGCTCAGTCTGATGAAATCCTTCTCTAACAACTCCTACAACTGTTTCTTCAACTCCTGCATCTCTACTGGTGCCATCCTGTAGGGTGATTGTGCTATGGGTTGTCTTCCAAGAACAAGATTGATCTCAAAATCAATCTCTCTAGGAGGGGCAACACAAGGAAACACCTCAAGAAAGACAATACTCAAACTCCCACACTATTGACACCTCCTGGAGACTAGGACTCCTCACCTTAGTATCCACAACATGAGCCAAGAAAGAACCATGCCCCTATCTCATCAACCTCTCTGCTATCATAGCTGACACCAAACATGTAGGAAGAATATTACAATCTCCATGAAAGATCCAAGAAACATCTCCATCACATAACATCACCACCTTGGAACCATAGTCCAAAACACTGTGATACTTCTCCAAGGTATCCATCCTAAGGATCACATCAAATTTGTGCATGTCAAGTAGTATAAGATCCACTTAAATGTTGCATCTTGAGAAAGAAAGAATGCAAGATGGACACACCTCCCACAACTTGGTGGAGCCAACAAGAGGGGTTTCAAGCAAAAGTCTATCAAATCTACTACATATAGGAAGATTACAACTACTTATAACCTCTCTGGTGATAAAAAATGTGTTTCACCTGTGTCAACCAAAACAGATACAAAAGAAGCAGATAAGTTAGAATGAAAAAGTTCCATTTGAATTGTCACAACCCATGGATTGAACACTCCCTCCAGCTGATCCATTGTGTATAATCTAGTCACTTCCTATTGTCATCCATGTCTTCTACCTACTAGCCCATAAGATCCTGCCTACAATGCCTGACCGCATCCTCTACCACCACCACTTCTGAATTGCAACTAATGAGAACCTCATTGAATCTGCCTGGCTAGTGTGTCCCCTCCTCAACCTTCATAGGGAAAACCACCTGATATGCCTTACTTGTCTACACTTGTGACAAGTCTTGGTTTCATACTATGGCCTAGACGAGCTTGTCACTAATACAAATGTTGTGTTGTGTGCTCCCATTGGTAGAAAGCTACTACCTCTTCCCTTACGTGAGCACCACTGTGATTGTATTCCATATCACAGGTCATAAAAAGTTGGTCTCTACTGAGACTACAGTGAATAAAACATTGGCTTCTTAAAGCCACTAGACGACTGCCCCTGACACTGAGTTGGCCTCTTCTTAGCATTGGTTTCACGCTTCTTGATAGCATACCACTCAATCTGCCTCACCGAAACCACAAATGTGGAGAACCTCTCTATGCTCTTCAAAGCACTAACAGTCATAGACAACTCTGAGCTTAGACCCTTCTTGAACCTAAAGATACTCTCCTTCCTCGAAATTTTCATATGAGGAAAGAACCTCAAAGGCTTCATAAACTTGGTCTCATACTCATTGATCAACATCAAACCCTCTCATATATTCTCAAATTGGTATATCTTCTCATCCAGATACATCTCTGGGAAGTATCAGCTCACAAACTCTCGGTGAAACTCTTCCCAACTAATCACGACTCCTAGTCTCTTCTCCTCCTCTATGGCCCACCAATGGCCAACATTGCCCTTCAACAGATAAACAACATGCTTCACCATATTATCTTCTGGGATAATGAGGATCTTGAATGCCTTCTTAAGCTGCATTAAACACATATCAGCGTAGGTTGGGTGTGCCCTACCTACATACTCGATTGCTCCAACATGCCACAACTGTATAAATGTCTTCCCCGAACCCTAGGATTCTGCATTAGGGATGACTGCCCTAGGTTGAGGTATGGGTGCTCTGATCTCTATATGGGTAAATGTCCATTAGTTGTTTAAACATGCACTGGAATGATGGATTGGTCATGGTTGCCATGTCAAATTGAGGCATCATGGACTGCTCTGGCCCCATCATTGGCACTCTCCCTTCATGTGTATGTCTCCTACAGCCACCTCCTAGTGTGACATAGCTACTCTCAGCATGTTCTTCATGTTTTGTAGACATATCTTCATAAGCAGAAGTTATGGTTAGATATGTTGGATTATGTAAGAATAGAAACAAACCTAAGTACTATGTTCTTGTAGACTTAGCAAACCTAGAGCTCTGATACCAACCTATTAGTGTGACACCCCGCCACACCAAATGAGATTACTCAAACAAAACACACGATCAATCACAAAATTAACCATAAACTAGAAAATAGGATGAATTTAAACTAAATGCAACATTACCAACATGTCTAAAAAATATTACATAAAGGTCCAACCATCTGTATCCACACATACCATTAGAGCTGAGCATCGGTCCAGAACCGGACCGAACCGCAGACCGAATTTTAACAAATATATGGACCGCAGACCGAACCGTTTCGAGGTAGGACCGGACCGGGACCGGACCATTTTGTACTAGGACTGGACCGGACCAGACCATTTGGACCGTAATCAGCCTTTTTTACATGTTTTACAACTTATTTAATTGTACAAAGTTGATAATCTTAGTCACTTCTAACAATTATATAACTTTCGTATCAAACATTTATACTAGTAGTGATTATATATGTACTTTATTTGTAATTATTATAGAATACACCTTCAAATATACATGAATTTTATATAAAAGTCAATCTGCGGTCCGGACCGGACCGGTTTTGGACCGGACTGGACGAAGACCGAACTCATCAAAATTCCCGGACCGCGGACCGGACCGAACACAAAATGGACCAGACTGGACCGGAACAAATTGAGCAGTCTGGTCCGGTTTTGCGGTCTGGACCATTATTTGCTCACCCCTACATACCATATCATGTATTTACATATGATTCCAGTGGCAACGGCCACAACCTACACAAAAAAGAGATGTTCCACATGTATATGCTAGATACAAAACATAGACACACTACCAAAACCACGTGTCGACATACATATCATCTAAAAAACATTTCCTCCCTAGACTTGAGAGTACATAGATGATTCTAGGACTCTACAACAACTACCCAATATTCTACTTTAGTTGATCTCCAAGTTTCTCTTCTATAGCACCATGATCCTGACCATGTCGCTGACCACCACCTAAAACGATGTGGTGACCCACAAGGTGAGACCCATGTCCCAACAAGAGATATAACTCTCAACCAATAGTTATTGATTACGGTAGATATATTATTAAACAAGCTAAGTAGATTAGACCGTTTAAGTAGATGGAGCTATTCAAGTAGATTGAATAGAGTAAGCAAGCCTAAATAGGTAGGCATAGAAGTAGACATAATTGGAAAGTATGTAAAGAATTAGATAAGAAATTACTAATATAACTAAGTAGCATAATAAATAGGCAAGGGTTAAATCTATTTTGAAGCATATTTAACCCTAAGCATATATACTACATGGTTGTATTATGTCCTTTATTAAGCCCTGAAGAATTGAGGTATACCACTCAATTTGAACTGACCATTTCTAAGTCAAACTCAATGCCATACAAGATCTGTAGGAGAGTCGGAATCCTAAGATCTCATCCTCCCTTAGTCAATAGGAGTCATACGCAACAATACATAAGGTTAAGCTACAAAATAACTTAGTCCACCCTTGGTATATAGGTCACTAAACTAGTGAATTGCCTAGTCTGTCCTTTAAAAGTCATGGTACTAGTGAAACCAGGGCATACAAATCCAAACATCTGAGGTACAATCACATTTGTCCTCAATGACATAATATATACTAAATCATAATCATCTAATATATGACTATGACCATTCTCCTATCAAGGTTGTAGCCATCCTTGTAAACATGCATATACTCAATAGTATACAACACCAAGCTTCCACTAAGGGAGAACTCCTTTCACCATCCAGTAAGTCCTGACACTGGAATGGAACTATGACACAGGGAAACTACATGATTAGGATTCCACTTGATTAGTAAATGTTGATTGGGTGTCTTTTAACTACATCAAACAAGTTACATACAAACCCTAAAAGAATTCTACAAAACATGTTGTATATTGAAACTTTAAAAGATAAAAAATGTATGGGATATAATTTTGATCACAAAACCACATGGTACTACTTCATTGCCATATATGATCTCATACTCATCATTATACCATCTTGTTCCATAAAACTATGTACAAGGTCATAAGACAATTACATCATTCCTGACAAGAACATCATTATCTTTCCATGCCTCAATAAGGATCCTCATACCATCACCATACATGAGACATATCATTTGGTACAACATTACATTTAGGAACCATAATGTTCATAAAATATAAGTTTAGGGTTACAACAATATAGAGAGAAAATGTACTCTATCATCATACTAGTCACACAAGAGGCTAGGTACCATCATCACTTACTAACATTAGGGTTAGATTAAGCATGATGGGTTGAATTAGCATTTTCAGTCAGCACTTTACAAAACTTTAGGGTTGTATACATTCAGGGGAAAAGGTAAGACTACAAAATCATGTGTAACTAAGCACCCAAAAATTATGGTTACTATTGTGTGCTTTCCACATCAACTTTTCACATGATTTCACACACAAATTTATTTCATGTTGTTCTCATTTAGCCTCTATTCATATTATTCTTGCCAGCTTTTCATTATTTTGCTTAACACATGATGTGTATTGCAGATATGCTTCAAAAGGATCAAATTGGAGATAGCCCAACTCAAATTCATCATCATTGGGACTACTCCATGCCTTGTAGACGTTCAGAATTGTAATTCTACTGAAACAGTAAAGCACATGATGTGTCTTGTTTAAGACACGGCGTGCCAATTTCCAGTTGGCCATATACTTCAGACGCAGAGGAAAAGTACACGGTGTGTCCACCACAGACACGGCGTGTACCTGGGAATTTAGAACCGATCCTTGTACTTCTAGTAACATACACGACATGTTTTAATTCAGACACGCCATGTGTTTTACACTGGGAACAACTATCGGAAACCAGGACACGACGCGTCCCAAGGGAGACACGTCGTGTCTCTGTCAGTTTCAGCAATTTTGAAATATGAAATCTCTCATTTTTAAAGACAAGACCACCCTATGGAGCAGTTATCAAGGGTCATAATTCAAGTTTTTCATCCAAGAGCAGGTCCAGAGCTAAGGAGGTCAATTTTGGGTGGAAGAAGGTGGTCACTTGCCAAAGAACCTCCATTTTTCTCCTCTTCTTCTCCATTTTCTTCTCTGGAGGTGAAGCAGAGCTTCTTCACTCCACAAAGATTCTCAGGAGGGAAGTTTGTCTGGTTTGGAGCAGTTGTAGGAGTGGAATTTTGTCCCCAAGCCGGAATTCTACTCTTCTTGGGTTACACCTTTGGTTCTCTTAGCTCTTCCTTCTCTAAACCATCTTAAACTATGAAATTTCTGCATATTTTCTACTATACATCATCATGGACGAGTAGATTCCTTTTCTTGGACATGGGAGATTAGCTCCCATTCATAGCATGTTTGGAACATGATAATTTTGTACTAAATGTTATGTTTCTTTTTTTTCCACCTTGTGAGTACCAGTTTCTTTCTTCTTTCATGTATGGCTGGCCACTTTATGTGCATGGTGTACACTTTCTTGCTTGATCTGAGAAGATAGGTAGGAGAGTAAGGAGGTACTCTCTTGGCAACTCCTTCTTTACCATGAGAATGGAAATTATGGAGTTGAGGAGTAGGTTTGTGATCCAAAATGAGATTCATACATGAGAATGTTGTTTTGAGTTAGGATCGTTGTACTTGCATCGAGAGGTGAAGTGAAACATACAACTCTCCTTTAAAACAAGTGCTTAGTATGTTTAAATTTCGTGCTCCTATTTTACGATATGATATGTTGGTGAAAACCTAAGTCCAAGATCTTTCCATATTTGAAATCAACCCTCTTTAGTAATCCATCTACTATTTTGTTTAATTCTGAAATTTTAGTTTAATCAACCAAATCACATCTTTAAAACGGTCTAGATTGTTGAACCTTTGCACTTCTGTGTTTAATTGATTACTAAATCTCCTTGTGTTCGATCTTGACTACAACTACTCTCGTATAATTGTGGGAAATGGCTAGTTGAGTAAAAGATCTTTCTTAAGATTGAAACTCGTTAGTGTAACAAACCAACAATTTTTTGGCATCGTTGTCAGGGAGCTATGGTTAATCTAATTAGAGTAACAAATGCTAATTAGTATTTGAGACTAGATCATCATTTCCATTTTCAAATTTACATATACCTTTTAGTTGTGTTCTCAATATCTCTTGCTATTTTTTAGGTTGTATGCATCGCTTGCAAAGAGGTCTTCAAACATCGGCGTTTCTAGACCTTGAGATTGAGCGCTCTCTTTCAAGCTTGAGAAGAGAAACAAGAGTAGAGCAACCACTTCTAGGAGGTGTTCCACCATCACCATCACCATCTTGTTTGTCTTTTGAAGAAATTGCACAAGAAGATCCAACCATAGAAGTCGACCGTCCTTTGAAAGACTTCATCATGTTGGTTGCCACAAACATTTGTGGAACCAATGTTCTGCCTGCAATGGAAGCAAACAATTTCTCTATTGCTCCTTCAATGATGCAGATGATCCAACAGAACCATTTTGGGGGTACTGTCAATGAAGATCTGAATCTTCATGTGGTTGAATTCTTGGATTATATGAACACTTTTAAAATCAATGGTGTATCCGCTGATGGAGTAAGGATACTGATGTTCCCTTTCACCTTGAGAGATAGAGCCAAGGCATGGCTTTTATCTCTTCCTAAGAAGTCCATCAAAAGTTGGGATCAACTTTAAAATGTTGTCCTTGCAAAGTATTTTCCGCCAAGTAAAACAGCCCAACTAAGGAACTTGCTCACAAACGTTTCTCAATTTGATGGAGAAACTCTGTACGACACATGGGAGTAGGTTAAGGACCTACAACACCTTTTCCCTCACCATGGATTGACCAACTGCTTGCTACTCCAAATTTTTTACAATGGACTGTTCTACAATACCCGCATGACACTGGATGCCACAGCAAATGGAGCATTGATGAATAAGTCTTATAGGGAGGCTTATGATATCATTGAACACATAGCGCTCAACCATTTCCAATGGGGGTCAGATAGGAAGGCACAATCATCCTCTATAGCTAGTTCTTCAATCGGGAAGTAGGGAGGGAAGCATACTATTGATGTCGTTGACCTAATTGATGCTAAACTTGATGTTCTTACTCAAACGTTCGAGAAGATGACTACATTGCAAATCCAATCAGCTGAAGTGATATGTGAAGCTTGTGGGAATTCTGGACATACTTCTTCTACGTGATTTGCTCCTAATGCAAATGAAGGAAGCCTAGAACAAGTCAATGTTGTTGGGATGCAGATGAACAAGCAATACAATCTCTATTCCAACACGTACAATCCGAGATGGAGAGATCATCCTAATGTCTCCTATCGGAACACAAGCAATGATCAAAACTTCCAACATGGACAACAGCTGTTGGTATGCATGCCCTGAGAGCTAATCATGGGATGATTGGTGGGATACATTAAGATTGATTTGATAAACATCAAAGGCAAGCTTCCAATTCTTTCTGGTTCAGTCATATGAGATAGCGATAAAACAGATTGAATGTCTAGAGAATGACAGTACTCAATGATGTATGCTTTCAAGTTGAGGACCTGAACGATAAGATCATACGGATGCTAAGATTTTGTACATTCTTGTTATGTCCCTAGTCGGATGTCATTGTGGAAGGTAGATAGACAGCAATGACACACAAGACTAGATTGGGGTGTTGGTTGATGACATAATCTCATTAGTCATGATATAGAGATATCAAACCAAACACATAGGTACTTGTTAGAGAACAAGTGTACCGGACAGACCCACCATGAGTTTGACACATGGAACCATGACATGGTAGTCACAATCAGTACTCACAGTGATGGTGGTGAGTGTCATTCTTTGACCTGAAATCACTACACTCAACACATGTCGTTGGGCACACTTTGACATCATCAAATGCAGTCTTGAAACATGGGTTGTTATAAAGGTGATGATTGGGTGGCTTTGACACATGGGTCTTTTGAGGGGTGAGTGGTAGATATGGGATTTGTCCCTCCTGAGGGAGTTTGATATCCATGGGCACTTGATGAGTAGGATTGAAATAGGCATGCGCACGCATGTGTGAATCAGTATGTGATATTGAAGTCATACATATCTCTTCCAATCTACTCTGAGATCAAGAAACTGAATGAACGTTGACAGGATGATTGTTCCATGCCTCGAGTTCATTTGGGATATCAGTGACAAAGGAATTATACATTCACTGTAACACCATTCACGGATTGTAGGATTGAAAGTTGTTCTCCAACTTTCTATTTCACTTGGGTAGCACTGATGTGTGACTAGGCACCGCTCTTTGCTTGTGAAGTCATAAGTGTTATGGACTTTCACTGCCAACGTGAAATGGACCTGTAGGGTCACACACATAGGATTTAACCTGGAAGAGGAGTTTTGTCCACAAACAATGTTTAGATTTATTACGAAAGGAGTATAGTAGTTAGATTAAACACTCAATTAATTGATAGCTCAATGTCATAATTTTCAAGGTGTTGGACACATTGATTAGAGTATCAGATTGATTGAAACTGCAATTGACTCTTTGTGCACAATCTGCACTCCCAACCGATCGGCTCATGTGATGAACTGATCAGCTCAGCTTGGTGAACTGGTCGGCTCAGGTTGTTAGTCGATCGGCTCATGGACAGGGTGAAACAATCGCTTCAAGTGTTGAAACGATTGGTTCAACTGTTGCAACCGGGCAAGTTGGGAAAGTAGGATTGGTGAGAATTTTCCTTTCATTTCACTTGCCCAATTTGATTGGAACAAGGATTGGTATTTGATACCAATTAGAAACAAAAGATGGAAAGTCAATCGAGAACTGACCAGGACCACGAACCGACCGGTTCAGAAGTGAACCGACCGTTTCATGGGTCCCAACCGATCAGTTGAGGTGTCAACCGACCGACTCAGGTCCCCAACCGACCGTTTCAGAAATGAAACGATCGATTCAGGTTGCGAGTTGGTTGTTTTTTTGGTGGAAAATCTCGAACCCTTATACTCCTTCTTTAGTCCCATATTGCCCGGGATGGAGAACCCTATCCCATGACCCTCCTATATATATAGGGGTATTGGGGGCTTTTCAATGTACAACCCAGTGCAACCAGTTGCTCTGTGAAGTTGTCGTTCTCTCTGGTTTTGGTAACTGAGAGAGAGCCCGAGCAAGTGCTACCCGATAAGGGAGGCACAACAAGGGAAAGACAACTGTAGAAGGCGACTGGTGGCAGGAAAGTGTGTCAGTGACTAGTACGCTGACAGGAGGGTGTGACTCCTTCCAATTCCTTGTGGGACAAGGAGATTGGAGTTCCAGGTGGTCCGTGTGGACTACTTCAGCGGCGGGAGGTTTTTGCCGCTCAGAGGACAACTGTCAATCCTGACAATCCTGTTGAGACCAGGAGTCATCAGTCCCGGTGCGACCAGGAGCTACACAGACACCGTCCAAGACCGGAGGTGAAGACCGCACAAGGCGCGAGGTATTGTCACCGAGCAAGCCTTGAGACAAGGTATGATTCCACAAACCATCCTTTCCTATTGTATAGACATTGACGTGTTTCCTTGTTCTGGGTTTGGGGAGGAAAATTTTTGTTTCTGCTGCCTTCTCTGCCTCCCCTAAAACCCAACAGTGGTATCAGAGCCACGTCAACTGCTATATACTTTAGGATTATCGATATGATCAGTTTTGGTTTGTCACCTATGTTTATTGCATACGATGCAAATAAAATTGGCTTTATGCATGTCCAATCCTAAATCCACAAATCCCAAATTACATATATGATATGTATTATTAATGCACTCGATACGTGTCGCTCTTAAACGAGTTTATGGTGGATGTATAACGTGGTTATGGCCAATAAACCCTATGTGTGTATGGTTGTATGTGGTTTCTTGCATTTTGGTCTGCGCACCGATCTTCCTTCTCCTATTCCTGATGTAACTCGAAATAATTCAAGATTTCTTTCCTACCTTTGCTCCCCTCGAATGTAACTCGAGGTTTCTCTTTTTACAATGTAAAATAGGATAGAATTTTATTTCCTGTTATGTCAAAGAACGGCGGACATCCTGACGACAGCTGAGATGATCGGTTCAAGGAGTGAACTGATCGGTTGACGTTCCAGACGATCGCTTCAAGGAGTGAGTCGGTCGGTTGATGACCGGCTCGAGGAGTGAGACGAGCGGGTGACGGCCATGATGAGATGCATGATGACCAGGCGAACCGATCGGTTGGAGGAGCCAACCGATTGGCTGGTGGCACCCAGCCGACCAATCTGATGGCGAGTCGATCATTCATGTGATGAGTTGATCAAATCCAGAAAGGCAAAGCACAGAGTTCATCTTGTACAGGTTGCATATGATGTAGACCTAGATGATCGTGATTCCTCTTGTCATGAGGAATCACATTAGGATGGTCATAATCATCACTTTTATCATTTTTCATGTTTTCTGTGGGATATAGCATGTATATGATACATATTATGTATTGTGGTGATTGGATATGTATATGTATATAAAACCAAATCCCTCATTAAAATATTAAGTCTTATATGCCTTCCATTAGCGGAACACATGAAAAACTCGATCGACCAAGCGTAGGTTATGCCAAAGCATGGTGCGCCGTCTATCTTGTGGAAGTGTGAAGGGTAGACATGTAGGTTCTACCAAAGCAGGGTGCATGTTTACCGTGTCGGCTTTTGGGTTAGAGATAACAGGTGATTCTTAGAGCGTCTAAGCCCAGAGGCAAGGAATGTTCATGTCAAGGTGTTGTGCATGTTCATTCATCAAGAGTTTCATATGATGCAATTGGCATGATGGCCTACCTAAATAGTCAAGATCGTGGGCGATCAGCCAAAGCTAACTCATGACTTGATGAAATATGGATCTTGCCCACTAAAAGGTTGTACACTGCAATCTTCTGAATTGATGGTGAGGGCTATCAATTTGAATTAAATAGTGGGAGCGATAATTAATTAAAGGCCTAATTTTATCATCAACTTTTCAAATCAATCAAACAAGTCAAAAAGAGTTTTGGACTAAAATTGCATATATTTCCTTTTGTTAAAATAAATGGTTAATCCAAAAATCACTTTATTTGTGATCGGTCTTTAAGACCAACAAATTAAATGGGAATAATTCCACGACTGGTTAGGATGATGAGAAGTGTTCTCAAAGAGAGAAAGCTCTAAGACCTAGGTATACCAGAACCAGATGAACTCAATCCCACCACATCAATGGCTGAAAGTATGCTTATGGAAGCATACCGAGGATGACATTGATGAGGAGTGCTTGATGTTGTGTTCTCTGAAGTATGAGTTGTAGAGACAACATGAGACATGAAACGTCTATTTCGAGAAAACAAGATTAACTAATGCGGAAGCGTTCACTAAGCATCGGATTACCAAAAATCACTAAAAATTTTAAACTTTTTACAAAGAGATCCTTTAAAGGTAAAGCTTTCTCATAAAGCAACATGATAAGTTGTTTACAACTGTTCCATCAGTAAAACTCTATAAGGCAAGATACAAAAGTCTCTAAGGACTGGACCAAAAACTCGAAAGCACTAACTATTACTCTGAGGACCTGAGAGTACAGAGACGACATATAGGACTCTAACACTATCTACACATGACATAGCAGCCAATGCCTCCACCTGAAGCTTCACTGCTGTCCTTGGTACTGTTGATGCTGCCCTTCACCTATTGAAGGATTTCTGCCTCCTCGCCCACGTCCACCTAAAGGTTGAAATCTACGGGGTGAGACAATTATAAAAATTGTCCCAGCGAGAGATATAACTCTTCGCCAGAAGCATAATTATTGCAGCATAAGAGAATAAATGTACACAAAGAAGTTATGTATATTTGAGAGTAGTTAAAACAATGTTTAACAGATTAAACTATTCTTTCTACTAAAAGCAATGCAACTATAAATTGATAAAATCACATGTCACTTATCACATCACTAACTCCCTTCAGACTTGGATCATATATCCATTGCCTGGCATTATTATTTGGGAAAGGATGGCCTGTAGCCATACTCCTTCTCCCAAAGTGTTAGGATTCCAACTCCACAACATATCTACATAAATTGTACATATGATATCAGACTTAACATTACTTATGTAATACAAGGGTTATTTACATTCATAACCCATTAGTCTGTAGTTAAGCTTTTCATAGGATTATTCCGTAATAGAATTTCACATAGAAACACTTTGGTTTAGGTCATACCTCATATTTTTAATATTGGGATATCAATCCCTAACCATCTTATTAATATGAAATCCGGAATGTGGGAGTTCAAACCCCTGGACTAATCATAGCATTTGTTACCAAGTAACATCTCATTTTATATGGTTATCTAAATAATATGACCTTTGAAGATCAACACATCATATTACCCGTGGCTCATTCAACCTATCAAGCTCATATGTTATCACTTACCAGATAACATGACAATTAGTTATACTCTTGAATTATAGGTAACAAGTGTTCTTAATGCAATTAGCATTATAAATCTTACCTGGATATGATCACCTCTATATGAAACCTGTCAAGCTTAACTTTTATCAGTTATTCCATATACTCCCACATACTCTAAAGTATGTGATCCAAGAGTTCTTTCACTATTATTTAAATTCTGACAATGATGGATCTATGATCAGGGCTCTACATGGTATGATTATACTTGATTATTAGGTACATATCTGTATTCTTTTAGCATCATACATGTTTCCAAACATTCAAGTACTAAACATGGCTATAATAGAAGAATACTAAATGTACAAGTATAACTCATATCAATTATCAATTGGATATCAATTCTTAATCATCTTCTCACTATGATTCAAGAACATGGGTTCTCACACCCTTATATCATCATAACACTTGCTATCAAGTGCCATATCAGCATCAAGTCATCTATTAGCATGACCTTGATTGAAGCAATGTATATACTTTTCACATATCATTACTCTAAAAGCTTATAATTGTTTTCAAGGAATATGACATCATAACTCATACCTGGCTATGATTACCTCATAATATCAACCTGTATGACTTATACAAATAAGGACATGCATATATAACAATGTCAGCACAATACCAAAACTTCTCAATTTCTATATAGGACACCACGACCGTGCCACCTTGCACGGTCGTGCAAAGTAAGACTACCACGGCCGTGCTCCAGCAGATCATTACATGATTCATATTTCTATCTATCTATATATATATATGTATTATAATTTCTCATTCTTTCAAATTGATTAGGTCACATCGACCTTTCAATCAAGTACATAATACCATGGTTAACATAGTGTATCAAGCTATTAATCCTATAAACAATTAAGAATTCTCCCTTTAATTGGTTCTTAATCACTTAGGTATTATTAGGGTTTCAACCTTCACACCTTCATTGATTATCATTACTAATCATTATTGGATCAATAGAACATTCATCATCTTAATTCTCAAAGATTCAATCACATTGGACCTCCACTTCATAAGGTATCCAATTGAATTAGGGTTTCCAATGTTGATTCCTTCAATATTTGAATTCATGGAACCAATCATCAATTGGACCTATACTCATACCTTAATTGAGTTTAATAGGTCAACCTTCAACTGATTTGTCCCTCACGTGACCCTTAATTGACCATCAATTAGGGTTTAACTCAAGTGAATTAGGGATTGGAATCAATAACCCTTCAACATATTTCAATGTGGGACTAATTGATTTGAACCTATTGAACCATCATTACATTGGGACATGACCTGACCCCAAACGGTCTTGAGGTCGTTTGGATGACCTCCAAACGGTCTTGAGACCGTTTTCCCATCATATCATCAAAATCTAAGTCAACCAATTAAGGTTTGGATCATTGGATTGATCACCAAAACAACAATTGATTACATTCCAACTTTAGTATCATTGTATCATCAATTGCTTAACCATACTCACCCCTAGACCTCCAAACGGTCTTGGGTGACCTACAAACGGTCTTGAGACCGTTTGGATGAGTTCCAAACGGTCTTGAGACCGTTTGGCTCACCCAACCCTTGGATTCTAGTGAAAAATCATTAGGGTTTGAGCTATTGAGTTGATCATCAAATCAGCAATTGATTGCTTTGTAATTGTGTACCTTTGGACCTTCAATTGGTCAACTATACTTGACCCCAGACCTTCAAACGGTCTTGGGTGACCTCCAAGACCGTTTGGGTCAATCAACCCAAAACAATCAACTCAATTCAATGCAAATCCAACACTTAGCCGATTAGGTTTCACACCACATCTTTGGATCTTCAAACCCCTATCCATACTTGACCCTAGACCTTCAAACGGTCTTGGGTGACCCCCAAACGGTCTTGAGACCGTTTGGATGATCCCCAAACGGTCTTGAGACCGTTTGGGTAAGAAAACCCAAAAAGTCAAATCAATCAAGTTGAAAGTCAGCACTTAATCCAATTAGGGTTTACATAATTAATTAGCCTTCAACTCACGATTCCTTTGGAGTTAATCCCTCAAATTTGGAGGGTCATTAACCAACATGATTATGAACAGGAATCCCGAACGGTCAACGCTTGGTCAACTCACTCAAACGGTTTGAAACCGTTTTCCCAAAAAGTTCAAGTTAATCAGATTGGAAAATCAGCACTTAATCCAATTAGGTTACCTAATTGTTTAGCCTTTAACTCATGATTCCTTGGGAGTTAACCTATAAACTTTGGAGGGTTATTAGACCACATCATTAGGAACAGTAATCCCAAACGGTCCATGCTTGGTCAACGCACTCAAACGGTTTGAGACCGTTTACCCAAGAAGTTCAAGTTAAACAGATTGGAAAAACAGCACTTAATTCAATTTGATTTGCCTAATTGATTGGCCTTTAACCTACGATTCCTTTGGAGTTAACCCCTCAAATTTGGTGGGTCATTAGCCTACATAATTATGAACAGAAATCCCAAACGGTCCACACTTGGTCAACGCTCTCAAATGGTCTTGGAGACCGTTTTCTCCAACCGACCATGTGAAACCGTTTGCCCCTCAAACGGTTTTGCAAAACCCCCAAACGGTTTTGCAAACCGTTTGGCCAAGGGTGCAAGACTGTTTGCTAAAGTGACATAGGTATTCACGCCCCCCTTCTTCTACCTCCAGATCCAGGTCTGTTCCTCATGGTTTTAGATGCAAGAAAGCAAGGAAGGATGGGGGAAAGAAGAACAAGCTACTTTTGCAAGTACAAAGATATGCATAAGAAAGCAAAAGGTTTAGAGTTATAAAACCCGCCTTAAGGTCGTTCCTTGAGCTCCAAGCTTCCAATCTTCCATTCTTTAATGGTGTCTTGAGCTCCACAGGTCGGCCAAGGGTGTTTCTCCAAGGAAAGGTTGGGAAAAGATGGCTAGAAAGAAGAAACAAGTAAGGAAGACCATAAAACCAACCTTGCACCATGAATTCCTCCATGAATTCGAGCAAGATGATGATCAAAGCTTACCTAGAACTGCTTGGCCGTTCTCCTCTTCCCCAGAGCTCTGTCCTAAGTCGGTCTAAGCAAGGGAATAAGAAAGGAAGTGAAGGAAATGATCATTGCTAAGTGAGAAAAGGTGTATATATACTTTAGGTGAAATTTCAATCATAAGGACAACTTGTTTCTCCATTTCTCCTCTAGGTCCTTCCCTTATTATAAACCACGTTTCTCCCTTCCATACTTAAGCAAAACTCATCTTAAACCCAAGGTCTAAAGGTGAAGAAAGCCAACTTCTTACTAAGTTGCACATATAGAAGGGTTATTAGACTTATAACTTGATCATTTAATTTATAAGGGTTATCATTCTTATTTAATTATTCAATTGAAGTGACATCTTCATCATTCTTACTCTTAATGATGCCAAGAGTCATAAAAGATACTCTAGAAGGTGTATTTTACAAGTTGCACCCCATATTTTGGGTCAATTGCACTTTACACCAAAACTAGAGTTTTAAGTACAAGGATTGCTCCACAAGCTGCATCTTGGTGCCCAAGCTTGGAGAATCCATCATACTTTATCATATTCATTCTTATGATGTCTCAACACCAAAGGAATATCTTAACATGTGCAATTTGTAAGTTAACCCCCTTTAATTGGGTAATTTGCACATAGGTCCCTGTATTACAAAACAATATTACAACATTGTTCAAAAGGGACAGAAATGAAATTATAGATTCTTCTAAAGCTTAATGACATATAAAGGGGTAATCACAAGCCTCTAATCATATTTTAAGAAAAACATCTAAGGTTAGTTCATAACCCAGGTCAGGGATGTTACAAGACATATGATGTCTCAAGGACACTGTCCTAGTATGTCATGACAGAAGGAGATCCAGTAAGGTATTCACACACTCAATATGATTGGGTATGTGGAAAACCTGACTAAGTAGGATTCCCTCTGAGCCAAGAGTTGGCAATTGGTATGATACTACAAATGTTGCGAGAATCATACAATTCATGATAAGCTACAACATGAACAACTTTGACAAGCGTTGACAGAGTTGTTGGACATGTTGAGGATAGTAGAGGCAAAGATGAAGACAGACAACCCATAATCTTTGATGTGCTCAAAGAAAAGGTAATTCTTAAGGGCAAGGATAAGGGCAAAGCAAAGAAGTGTTCTGATGCTAGCCAGCAATCTAAGCCGTCCTCAGCCTCAAGGCACATGGGGAAAGGGTGTATGAGGGAATTGCCCTCTATATCTGGAAGAACAAAAGAAGATGAAGGAGGGGATGGAGATCTCCACCTAAGGTATCATGAAATGAACCGCTTCTTTATCTGATGTATATGATACCAAGATATGGATCTATCATATATGATATGCAAGATCTGCAAAGAAGTGATGGTCTTTGTGAAAGGACCAAGAAAGAAGTACCCATCATTGGAGCATTGTGTTGCTTCCATAGATAGGAGTATCTTTCAGTTTATTTCAGCCTAAAGGGCACGAAATAGAGTTGAGAATTGCTATTTCATAAATTTCCAATAGATAGAAAGACTTTATTTTTGCATATTGTATGACAATGATGGCAATCAATAAAGAGATGTTTCAATTTCTAAAGATATGATATTTGTGGGAATGCCTTGTTTATCTTGTGGTATTTGATATGCATAAGATAAAATGATACTTAAAAGTTATAGATAACTCAAACAATCAAATTAGCATCAATCATGAGAAACTCATTTCTAGTTTCCATGTGATGGATAAATATAGACTCTTTTTGGTTAGAGAACCAGTAAGAGACATGAATATCTTGGACATGATTAATCAATCTTCACTAATGGTAGTGGGAGAATGATTATCCTATTAGGTATAATACATATGATGTATTTACATACCTATTGGAACAAATGCTAATACTTCAAATGGTGTTTAGAGAAATACCAATATGAATATCTTGAAGTGTTCAAGATTATCATAGATGAAGTACAAATTTGGTAAACTATTAATTCTTGATGAGATCAATGAATGAAGTACTTGGACAAAATGTTTGAGATCCTTTTGAGTGATTATGATAGTGTATCATAGTGAGCTCATGATTAAGGCATGGTGATGTCTAAATCAAGAAGGAATCATACTCTAGGGAGTTAGGGAATGATTATCAAATAACTGAATTGTTCTTAATAAAATAATATCCCACGCTAATAAAGGACATTAAGACTCACAAGGAGTTGTAAGTTCTTATATCCTTGACAGATACACCTCATTTATCTATGTGACGAGTTGTTCATGAGATGAGTCAACTATCTAGATGAATATGAGGAACCAAATTTTGAGTTATGATTTATGACCATTACATCCTAAATGACATCCATGTGAACCATAAGGTATGACCTTGATGGTAGCACCCATTGGATGAAATCCATAAGTGAAAATAAGTCTTAAGTGTTAAGACACATGGATAACATTTTGAGGAGGATGATGCTTGTTGATTGCAACTTGATGACTAAGACATTTGGCATATGGATACTAAAACCGCATTCCTATGAGGAATAAAACAAGGATGTATACGTGACACAACCTAAAAGGTTTATGAATCCACTAATGCAAATGAAGTCTATAAGTTACAATGGACTAATCAATGTGATTGATTGCTTACAAGCAACTCAGAATTGGATCTTTACTTTGATGATATAGTTAAAGGGTTTGACTGATATGTCAAAGATAAAGAAGGGATCTATGATTTAGTGGGAGCGTGTTCACATTCCACATATTGATGTGAAATGGAAATGTTCTAGGATGGAAATCCAAAAGTGGAAAATATCTTTAAGGAAGATAGAGATGTTTCCAATGAGATAGGAATAGAGATCTATAGAGATAGTTCTCGAAAAATCTCTTGACCTGAAAAGAGAGAGCATACATTGGCAATTTGTACTGAAGTGTTCAGTATGCACAGATTTAGTGGGAGAAAAACTTGTCCATGCTACATGGAGTTAGTATCCCAAGGCCAAGTGTCCAATTCTTATGAATAATGGGAACACTAAGAATAGATATGGATCTATCATGTATGTAATCATCCCATTATCTTGCATGTATCAACATGGCAAGAACAAAATGCATTCATCATCTTGTATGTAGGACATGGCAATATGATGTGCTCATCCTGATAACTCATATGTGAGACATGACGAGTGGATGTGTGTCTTCTTCCAATAAGGGTTACTGGAATACCATGAGAACTTGAAAAGTAATTGAGAAGTACTAGTTCTATGGAGATAAGGAAGAGTTCAATGTAAAGAGTTACATTGATGCAAACTTCTGAAAGGACAGAAAATTAATCGCAAAATATATATGAGTGAAAGTTTGTTGATAATTGGAAGTGTTCCAATAAAACCATTTAAAAGGAAATGTTGAGTATCTATGTGTTAGAGAACAACAGTGGATACTATATGGATCTGGAAGTTCATGAGATGAACTTATAGATATTCTGGTCATAGATGACAAGTATGGAATCCTTGATCATGCAATGTGGCTAAAGGTTAGCAAAGGAATACTAGATCGCATATTACGACAACTCCATCTCATACGTGTGACGTACATCGAAGAGATGAGAGACATGCATTTAAAACTGACTTTGGAAAGGTGTTGTCATTACTCACTATGATCGCACTCGAGCAGAGTAACATGTGGGACATGTTTGAAGATCACTAAGAATATGATTCAAGGGTGATTGGCTCGCAGTGTAAGAGGGAGTCTGTTGGTATGTATGCCCTGAGAGCCAATCATGGGATGATTGGTGGGATACATTAAGATTTATTTGATAAACATCAAAGGCAAGCTTCCAATTCTTTCTGGTTCAGTCATATGAGATAGTGATAGAACAGATTGAATGTCTAGAGAATGACAATACTCAATGACGTATGCTTTCAGGTTGAGGACCTGAACGATGAGATCATATGGATGCTAAGATTTTGTACATTCTTGTTATGTCCCTAGTCGGATGTCATTGTGGAAGGTAGATAGAAAACAATGACACACAAGTCTAGATTGTGGTGTTGGTTGATGACAGAATCTCATTAGTCATGATATAGAGATATCAAACCAAACACATAGGTACTTGTTAGAGAACAAGTGTACCGGATAGACCCACCGTGAGTTTGACACATGGAACCATGACATGGTAGTTACAATCAGTACTCACAGTGATGGTGGTGAGTGTGATTCTTTGACCTGAAATCACTACACTCAACACATGTCATTGGGCACATTTTGACATCATCAAACCAGTCCTGAAACATGGGTTGTTATTAAGGTGATGATTGGGTGGCTTTGACACATGGGGCTTTTGAGGGTGAGTGATAGATATGGGATTTGTCCCTCCTGAGGGAGTTTGATATCCATGGCCACTTGATAAGTAGGATTGAAATAGGCGTGCGCACGCATGTGTGAATCAGTATGTGATATTGATGTCATACATATCTCTTCCAATCTACTCTGAGATCAAGAAACTGAATGAACGTTGATAGGATGACTGTTCCATGCCTCGAGTTCATTCAGGATATCAATGACAAAGGAATTATACATTCACTGTAACACCATTCACGGATTGTAGGATTGAAAGTTGTTCTCCAACTTTCTATTTCACTTGGGTAGCACTGATGTGTGACTAGGCACCCCTCTTTGCTTGTGAAGTCATAAGTGTTATGGACTTTCACTGCCAACGTGAAATGGACCTATAGGGTCACACACATAGGATTTAACCTAGAAGAAGAGTTTTGTACACAAACAATGTTTAGCTCAATTACTAAAGGAGTTTAGTAGCTTAATTAAACACTCAATTAATTGATAGCTCAATGTCATAATGTTCAAGGTGTTGGACACATTGATTAGAGTATCAGATTGATTGAAACTGCAATTGACTATTTCTGCACAATCTGCACTCCCAACCGATCGGCTCATGTGATGAACTGATCGGCTCAGCTTGGTGAACCGGTCGGCTTAGGTTGTGAGTCGATCGGCTCATGGACAGGGTGAAATAATCGCTTCAAGTGTTGAAACAATCAGTTCAACTGTTGCAACTGGGCATGTTGGGAAAGTAGGATTGGTGAGAATTTTCCTTTCATTTCATTTGCCCAATTTGATTGGAACAAGGATTGGTATTTGATACCAATTAGAAACAAAAGATGGAAAGTCAATCGGGAACTGACCAGGACCACGAACCGACCGGTTCAGAAGTGAACCGACCATTTCATGGGTCCCAACCGATCGGTTGAGGTGTCAACCGACCGGTTCAGGTCCCCAACCGACCGTTTCAGAAACGAAACGATCGGCTCAGGTTGTGAGTTGGTTGTTTTTTTGTGGAAAATCTCGAACCCTTCTACTCCTGCTTTAGTCTCATATTGCCCGGGATGGAGAACCATGTCCCATGACCCTCCTATATAAATAGGGGTATTAGGGGCTTCTCAATGTACAACCTAGTGCAACCAGTTGCTCTGTGAAGTTGTCGTTCTCTCTGGTTTTGGTAACCGAGAGAGAGACCGAGCAAGTGCTACCCGATAAGGGAGGCACATCAAGGGAAAGACAACTGTAGAAAGCGACTGGTGGTAGGAGAGTGTGTTGGTGACTAGTTCGCTGATAGGAGGGTGCGACTCCTTCAAATTCCTTGTGGGACAAGGAGATTGGAGTTCCAGGTGGTCTGTGTGGACTACTTTAGAGGCGGGAGGTTTCTGCCGCTCAGAGGACAGCTGTTAATCCCAACAATCCCGGTGAGACCAGGAGTCGTCAGTCGCGGTGTGACCAGAAGATGCACAGACACCGTCCAAGATCGGAGGTGAAGACCGTGCAAGGCGCGAGGTATTGTCATCGAGCAAGCCTCGGGACAAGGTATGATTCCACAAACCATCCTTTCCTATTTTATAGATGTTGACACGTTTCCTTGTTCTGGGTTTGGGGAGGAAAATTTTTGTTTCCGCTGCCTTCTCTACCTCCCCAAAAACCCAACAACAGCAACTGTAGCAACAACAACACTTCAACCGGCAAAACAATGGGAATCCTATGGGCTTCAACAACAATAGGGGTTACCAACAACAACAACAACCCCAAAGTTCTTCCTTGGAGGCCGTGATGGAGAAATTTATCTCCACACAGATGCAGCAAAATGAAGAGTTTAGGGGAAATGACAAGCTCTTGAAGGATGCAATTCCCAACTCTCCTCAAAAGTGGATGGCATTTCCACTCATACAAGGATGTTGGAAAATCAAATTGCCCAGCAAGCCTTGACACAGCAAAAGAACACTCAATCTGGTTCCCTTCCCAGCCAACCGAAGGTGAATCCAAGACAACAGGCGAATGCTATCACCTTGAGGAGTGGAGCTGAAATCCAAAGATCTTCTCCACCCAAGGAGAAGAGTGTTGACATCTCTTATGAAGAGATGCTTGACACCCCTATGGGTGACAAAGGAAGAGGTTCAGTTGAGCTACCACCTTCTATTGAAGAAAATGCACCATTTCCACAAAGACTTGCAAATAAGAAGGAGGATTCAATGTTTAGGAAGTTTATGGACATTCTAAACAAACTCCATGTCAACCTTCTGCTAGATGAAGTTATAGCAGAGATGTCTTCATATGCTAAGTTTTTAAAAGACATCCTCACCAAGAGGAGGAAGGTGGACCATGTTGAAATGGTGATGCTTTCTGAAAGAATCAGTTCTATCATTCAAAATAGACTTCCTGGGAAGCTAGATGATATGGGAGCCTTTACTCTACCATGCAAGATTAGCAACACCACATTTGACAAAGGTCTTGTAGACCTTGGATCTAGTATTAGTCTCATTCCATCTATTTTGTGGCAGGAGCTATATCTTGGAGGTCTAAAACCTACAAAGATGGCCATTGAACTAGTCAATCATTCCATCAAATATCCCAAAGGTATCATGGAAGATGTGCTAGTGAAAATTGGTAAAATTTATATTCCATGTGATTTTGTTGTGTTAGATATGGTAGAAGTTCCTTCCAATCCCATTCTTTTTAGGAGACCTTTCTTGAGAACTGTTGGATGCCTTGTTGATGTGCGAGAAGGCAAACTCACACTCTGAGTTGGCAAAGAAGCCATGCAGTTTTATGCATATGATGCCATGAACACACCTTTACATCTAGAAGAAATATGTTTATTGGACTCTATTGATTCTATTATAGAAGAAGATCATGATGTTTCTAATTTGATACTGAACTACTATGATGATGATGAAGGTATAAACAATAAATCTGAAAATTATGGGGTATTTTCTATTGCTCAATTAGAACTACTAAAGAAAACACTCTACTTGTTGATGACAAAACCAAAGAAAATGCATATGGGAGAAATCTAGAACTCAAAGCCATTCCACCATGGCTGAGGTATTCATTTCTTGATTCCGACTCTACTTCTCCCGTAATAATCAATGATGAGTTAACTAATGTACAAGAAAATAAATTGCTTGTCGAATTGCGTTTGTACAAAGATGTCATTGGTTACTCTATTGATGATTTGAAATACATTCATCCTTCCATTTGCATGCATATAATAAATATGGAGGATGATGCTAAACCCACCATTGAACCACCTTGACATTTAAATCAAAATATGCTTGAGGTAGTTAAAATAGAAATATTTTAGTTGGTTGATGTCGGTATCATTTATCCTATAAGTGACATCCCTTAGGTTAGTGCCATTCATGTGGTACCTAAGCAGGGGGGTGCAACTGTCATCAAAGGAGATAATCATGAGTTTATACAAACATGTATAGTCATGAGTTGGCATATGTGTATTGATTATTGGCATTTGAACAAAGCGACTCACAATGATCATTTTTCGTTGTCGTTTATCGACTTGATGCTTGAACATCTTGCAAAAAATTCTTATTTTTTTTACTTGGATGGGTATTTTGGGTTTTCTAGATTCCTATCTACCCTCCTGACCAAGAGAAAACCACTTTTACATATACGTATGGAACCTATCCTTACCATCGCATGCCCTTTGGTCTTTCAAAAGCTCCTGTGACGTTTCAGCGATGCATGATGGCTATTTTCTCCAATTTTATTGAAAACATAATGGAAATATTCATGGATGATTTTAGCATTTATGGAGATTCATTTGATCAATGTTTATGCAACTTGTCATTAGTCTTAACCCACTGTAAAGAGGTTAACCTAGTACTAAACTGGGATAAGTGCCATTTCATGGTACAATCCAGTGTAGTATTATGCCATGTTGTATCTAGCAAGGGTATTGAGGTTGACAGGGATAAGGTGGAAGCTATTGAGAAGATGTATACTCCTTCTTCTATCAAGGACATCCGTAGTTTCCTTGGTCATGTAGGGTTCTATAGAAGATTCATTAAAGACTTCTCCAACATTGCAAAGCCATTATGTTCTTTACTTGTAAAAGATGTTGAATTCATATTCAATGATGAGTGTCGTAACGTTTTCACCAAGCTTAAGGAAGCTCTTATTTCAGCCCCAATATTCAACCACTGGACTAGAATTCTCCTTTTGATTTGATGTGTGATGCAAGCGACTATGCAGTAGGGGTTGTTCTGGGATAGCAAAAAGAAGAGAAGCTTCATGCCATTTACTATGCAAGCAAGACCCTAGATGAAGTACAAATCAATTATACAACCACCGAGAAGGAGATGCTCACTATAGTGTACACCTTCGACAAATTCTGATAGTACTTGGTAGGATCTAAGGTAATCATGTATACAGATCATGCTTCCATTAAGTATTTGTTAAACAAGAAAGATGCAAAACCTTGTCTCATCCGTTGGATACTGCTCCTACAAGAGTTTGATCTTGAAATCTAGGATAAGAAGGGGATAGAGAACAATGTTGTTGATCATCTTTCTAGATTGACTATAGATGTTGGAGACTTATTACCTATTGAGGACCATTTTCCTATTGAGAAGCTTTATTCATTATCGTCCACACAAGCACCATGGTTTGCAGACATTGTGAATTTTCTTGCTACAGGACAGTTGTCGCCAGATTTGACATACCAACAGAAGAAGAAGTTCTTCCATGATGTAAAGTTCTACTATTGGGACGACTCCTTTTTGTTCAAACATGGGAGTGATGGACTCATTCGGAGGTGTGTTGCTGAAGAAGAGATTTCTACTATCATTTCTGAATGCCATGCCTCTCCTTACGGAGGTCACTTTGGAGGAGAGAAGACTGCAAAAAAGATTCTCTAGGTTGGTTTCTATTGGCCAAAATTATTTAAGGATGTCAATTTATTTGTCAAAGCTTGTGATAAATGCCAAAGGACCGGAGGAATATCTAGACGTGATGACATGCCTCTTAACTCTATCTTAGAAATTGAGGTATTTGATGTATGGGGAGTTGTTTATATGAGACCATTCCTATCTTCTTGTGGCTATAAATATATATTAGTTGCTTGTGAGTACGTCTCTAAATGGGTTGAGTCCATTCCAACCCAAGCACCAGATGTGAAATCTATAGTCAAGCAATTTTAGAAAATCATTTTCTCTCAGTTTGGAGTTCCTAAAGTTGTAATTTCTGATGGAGGCATGCATTTTGTTGAGAAGCAATTCAATAACCTTCTATCTAAGTATGGATTCACTCATAAAATCTCTATGCCCTATCATCCTCAAACTTTTGGGCTAGTAGAAGTCTCCAACCGGCAGCTGAAGAGCATTCTAGAAAAGACGGTGTCTAGCTCAAGGAATGACTGGGCATTGAAGATTGATGATGCATTATGGGCATACTGGATAACTTACAAAACCATCATAAGCACAACTCCATTTAAGCTGAAATATGGTAAATCTTTTCATCTTCTATTAGAGCTAGAACACTGTGCTCTATGGGCTATCAAGTTCTTAAACTTTGACATGAAGAAAGCTGGTGAAAAGCATCTATTGCAGCTGCAAGAACTAGAAGAACTCTAGCTAGATGCATATGAAAATGGAAGGCTCTACAAAGAAAGAACAAAAGTTTGGCATGACAAATGAATTCAGAGGAAATATTTCAAGGAAGAGACAAAGTGTTGTTGTTCAACTCAAGACTCAAGCTATTCATTGGAAAACTAAAGTCCAAGTTGTCCAGTCCTTTTCTTATATTGAAGATATTTCCATATGGAACTCTTGAATTACAAGGCAAGGATGAGCTTTCAAAGTAAATGGGGAACGTTGCAAGCTATATACCTCAAGAGATGAAGTTCACAAGGGAGCCTCTTGCTCCCTCCAAGACGCATAATGAATAGATTGAAGGGTCTCACTTCGGACTCTAAATGGAGGACCTTGTGGGAGTTGAACCCATATTAGGATAAATTTCTTTTCAAGTTATTTGAATCAAGAACACTCTTTACTTTCATAAATAAGCTTGTCATGGATGAATGTAATAATTTAGACAATTCTATTGCCATATATGTTATTAGTTCTATGTTGATGAGAAGCTATTTTCTGTGAAACTATAGAAGACATTGCGTGTCTTATTTAGACACGGCGTGTCACTACTCCCAGAAATATAGCAGTCGAGCCATATCTCCAGGTACATGACGTGTCCTTATTTGACACTTTGTGTCACTATCTAGTAGATGCAAAGTATTTCTTGACCTAGAAAAGTACACATCGTGTCCTAATTTTTAGACACGACGTGTACCACAACAGAAAAGGGAAGGAGAAGAAATCTGGAAAACAAACATGGCGTGTCTTTATTTGACCACGTCGTGTAATTATTAGTGAAATGGCAGCATTTTGAATTTCTGGATCCTAACACATCGTGTACTTTCTAGAACATGACGTGTCTTGTAATACAGAAAGGGAGTTCTAACGAGACACACGACATGTCATTATTTGAACACGCCGAGTCTTTTATCGAATATGGGGGTTTTTGATCTAGCACACAGCCACCCCTCTCACTCATGACTTCATTCGAGCCGTGTGAGATCATAACAGCCATTGTGTGCCCTAGCCCTAGCCCTCTGCTCCCTTGTCGTTGTGTGCCCTAGCACACATAGCAGCTGCCGACGTGTTCATTGGGCATGTCTTCTTCAACCTTGAGCCAGCTGTCATGCTCCCTTAGCTCACAGCGTGTCTTCCTCAAGCTCAAGCGTTTCTTTTCAACCACCGTCGTGTGCCCTAGCACCAAGGTGGTGCTCTTGCCAGCAACCTTGCAGCTGCCATCATCCTCTCTAAGCATTGGATCGATGCCAACTCTTCTTCAAGCTCAAGCTGCCACCAACAAGGTGCTCACGCCAGCGCTGTGTGTCGAGAACGTGAGCAAAAGCTTCATCGTCCTCCTCTCCAAGTGCCATCCTTGATGCCGAGAAGAAGGCCCACGGATCTCCTCCACCATGCAAGGTCCAACACCAAGCACCGCCATCAATTTCCTCCATCATTTTTCCCAAAATAGCAGTTGTCCCCGTCTGCAGATTGTAGAAAATTTACATACACATGTCGTGTTCTCTCTTGCAAACATTGTGTGCATCGCTTCTTTAGTCACAGTTTTGCCTCTGCAAACGTCGTGTCCGTATCAGCACACAACATGTCTCGGTCAGTTAGTGGCAAAATGGCACCTTTCTAACAAACCTCCAACCACAAGCATGGTGCCCGTTCCTCCCAAACACCAATGTATGTCTCTACGACTCTATTTCGGGTCACTCCTGAGGAAGACCTGACATACCAGTTCCTTATTGCAACAAGGGTACTTCTGACTTGATTCGCTTGCGAGTAGACATTGACGACTTTGGGCTTCAAGGATGAAGTTCTCATGTGTCTGCAAGATTTGGAGCTAAGATACATCTACTGTACGGTATCAAATACTTACCTCCACCTATTCTATCAATTTTTGACAATGCTCACCATGGAGCAAGACCCACAAAGGAAGTTGGAGCCCTATGGTATTATTCATTTTAGGCTTTTAGGTTGTGGTTTTAAGCTCATCTTTAGGTGTTTCTGTGAGTTGTTGGAGTGCCATTATGACGGGGGGATTAGTTGCCTGCCAATTTTTCACAGCGACGAGTTTTGGTTTGAGATATCAGATGAGGAACACCATGAAGCAAAGCGAGCCAGAGCATCTGCTATCCATAACCCTATTTTCCAGTACATACACCGCCTTCTTAGTACCATAGTTTTTGCCAAGAATGAAACCCAGGTGTTTGTTGGAAAGCAATATCTTTTCTTCTTATGGGGAATGATGTATGAGCATCTTATTAATGCTTCTTATTATATTCTTACACATTTCCTAGACATTAAGACGGTGAAGAAGAGGGATGTTGGCGACATCATGTATGGTGGTTTGATTACTCTGATTGCACAGAAGCTTGATATTGATTTGACAGGGCTTGGGGTTGCACCAGGTAGAAACCTGGTACACATTCAGTACCTTCTTTCTATAGGTTTAATCTCAAGAGTTGCCAATAGTGACACCAAGTTTTGGCAATTCTTCGATGATGATCAGTTCATTGACATTCCAGATCCTAAGCATATCACTTTGGAGAACAAGGATAATAGGAAAGTAGTGTTGAACACTGATGAAGAAGTTGATACAACTAGAGTTGCTAATGAAACTGTGGCACCCCCTTCTTCTCCACCACCTCCCTCCACCAGAACTCAGATGGAGTACTCCTAGGCGATGCCTAATGTCAGGCATCTATATGTCTGTGTATAGCAGCGGTTTCATCACATTGACAGCCGCCTGGATCATCTAGGTACGCTGTATAATGTGATGCACAACATGGTCCACCACATGGATTCATTGTATATTTCACAGGGTCACTACTCCATCCCACAGCCATATCAGCCGCTGCCACCTCAACAACCTGAGTCTGTCCCACAGCCCACACCGACGGATGTTCCTGAAGATGATTTTGTCAGCCAGTTCTTTCTACCATACCATGGGGGCCTTGGCCCCTCTTTTTGATTTCACCCATGACATGTATTTTATTATTACCTCCATGAGTTCGATTGATGTAGTGAGTACACTGCAAATTTCAAGCTTCGGGGGGGGGGGGGGTAAAACCGGACCGTAATGTAGATTTTGCTTTCATTTTCTTATGTCATTTGCTTTTGTTAGTCATGTCAGTCTTTTATTTTAGTCTTTTATTTCATCATGTTTTATGTTCTGTATTTCTATTCATGGCAAGTTTAAAATGAAATGAGACTATTGTGATGGAATGAACTCTTGTACCTTGTATTCTTGAACCATCTCGTCCCTTGTACTTCTTTTGGCCATATGAAAGAATTAGTCAAGAGCATGCATGAATCAAATGGAAAATGAAACTCCCCATGTACATGATCTTGGTTTGTATTTGTAGCTTGAACTCTCAATTTTCACATCTTTGATTGCTAAATACATGTAATGCTCTAAACGTTTAGTGAATAAACCAACTCTACAACACTTTTTAGAATACGAGATACTCTTGTCAAACCTTTAGTGCATATACAATTGAATTTTTAGTGAAAACATTGCAAAATAATGAATGGAATCTTGTTAACTTAACTTTCTAGTTGACTCTCATGTGTTATGCAAAAACCTCTTTTATCCTTTTCTCCCTTTACCCAATAAAATATGGCAAACTGCCCACATATCATGCTAGCCTAGTGTGAGTCCGATCCGGCAATGATGGTTAGGTGGTATTAAATCAAAAGAGGGTAAAAATAACACCCCAACTGGCACTCAACATGTGCATAAGCCTAAATTAGTAGCTGAGTGTCGGAATCCCAAAAATCAATTGTCATATCTTTTTTGAGAAGACAGCTCAACTGAGATTGTTTAAGTTAGCTAAGATTTCATCATTTACATCAGTAATAGCTAAACATTTTGTGTTGTACATCCACTAGTTGTTTGTCCTGATTATCCAAATCCTATTTAGTGTTGTTTAGTTGATTATTTCATTTAATTTTTGACCACCATTGTTGAACTAAAACTTATCTATATTGGATGTTTCAATTTAGATGATGGCTATGAATATAAACCTGATGTACATGGTTGGTTGAGTTAATTGCATATCCTCATTTCATTTAATCCATGCATGAGCTTGAATATTCCTTCATTTTTGTGGCTATCCTCCTTTTTGCTTGAGGACAAGCAATGGTTCAAGCTTAGGGGGATTTGTTGTGTTCTTTCCACATCAATGTTTCATATGATTTCACACACAAATTTAGTTCATGTTGTTCTCATTTAGCCTCTATTCATATTATTCTTGCCACCTTTTTGTTATTTTTCTTATCACATGATGTGTATTGCAGATATGCTTCAAAAGGATCAAATTGGAGATAGCCCAACTCAAATTCATCATCATTGGGACTTCTCCACGCCTTGTAGACATTCAAAATTATAATTTTGTTGAAACAGCAAAGCATACAACGTGTCTTATTTAAGACACTGCGTGCGCATTTCCAGTTGGCCATATACTTCAGACGTAGAGGAAAAGTACATGGCGTGTCCACCACATACACGGCGTGTACCTAGGAATTCAAAACCGATCCTTGTACTTCTGGTAACATACACTGTGTATTTTAATTCAGACATTCTGTGTGTTTTACACTGGGAACAACTATCAGAGACCAAGACATGACGTGTCCTAAGGGAGACATGTCGTGTCTCTGTCAGTTTCAGCAATTTTGAAATATGACTCCTCTCATTTTTAAAGATAAGACACCATATGGAGAAGTTATCAAGGGTCATAATTCAAAAGTCTTCATCCAAGAGTAGGTCCAGAGCTAAGGAGGGCGATTTTGGGTGGAAGAAGGTGGTTACTTTCCAAAGAACCTCCATTCTTCTTCTCTTCTTCTCCATTTTCTTCTCTGCAGAGCTTCTTCACTCCACAAAGCTTCTCAGGACGGAAGTTTGTCTAGTTTGGAGCAGTTGTAGGAGTGGAATTTCATCTCCAAGATGGAATTCTACTCTTCTTGGGTTACACCTTTGGTTCTCTTAGCTCTTCCTTCTATAAACAATGTTGAACTCTAAACTTTCTGCATATTTTCTGTTGTACATCATCATGGATGAGTAGATTCCTTTTCTTGGACATGTGAGAGTAGCTCCCATGTCATAGCATGTATGGAACATGATAATTTTGTACTAAATGCTAAGTTGCTTGTTTTTCCACCTTGTGAGTATCAGTTTCTTTCTTCTTGCATGTATGGATGGCAACTTTATGTGCATGTTTTATGCTTTCTTACTTGATCTGAGAAGATAGGTAGGAGATTAAGGAGTTACTCTCTTGGCAACTCCATCTTTACCACGAGAGTGGAAATTATGGAGATGAGGAGTAGATTTGTGATCCAAAATGAGATTCATACATGAGAATGTTGTTTTTAGTTAGGATCGTTGTACTTGCATCGAGAGGTGAAGTGCAACATACAACTCTCCTTTAAAACAAGTGCTTAGTATGTCTAAATTTCATGCTCCTATTTTATGCTATGATATGTTAGTGAAAACCGAAGTCCAAGATTTTTCCATATTTGAAATCAACCCTCTTTAGTAATCCATTTATTGTTTTGTTTAATTCTGAAATTTTAGCTTAATCAACCAAATCACATCTTTAAAATGGTCTAGATTGTTGAACCTTAGCACCGCTGCATTTAATTGATTGCTAAAGCTCTTTGTGTTCGATCTCGACTACATCTAATCTCGTATACTTGCGGGAAATGGTTAGTTGAGTAAAACATCTTTCTTAAGATTGAAACTCATTAGTGTAACAAACCAACAGTTACCAAACAACAACTAAAGGTAAACCCTAATTAAAATCATCTCCATCAATCATGAAAGTAATTAGGTCAACCATTATCATTATAGAGTCAATAAAACATGATGATCCTATAGATCAGAAATCTTTGCAACCATTGGATAGAATTCTTCATCGAACACATACAACATGAGCCACTTTGGAGACTGATGAGATTAGAGTTCAACCCTTTGGAGACCACTGAGGTTAGGAATCTCAGCCACCACCTAGGTCAAAGATCCTCATCGACCGCTAAAAACATGAGGCATTGGTGACCAAAGAAATCATGAGTTGTAACGACCCCACCCCTCGGTAACCCCCAATTATGGAAGACCAAAAAGCTGGTGTCGTTATCCCAAAATAGTATCAAGGGTTTTGTAAATAATAAAAACTAATTAATAAATTCTACCACAAACTAAGCTTGAAACGGGAAAATTATTTTTTTACATACCTTTTAAAATATAGGAATTGAGGAACTTTACCCCAGATAGGAATCTATCTATCTCCAATCCTCCAATCTTTATTTAACTTTATTCTTTCAATGTCACTTCAAAAGATTATCCACTTTCAGATAAGCATATAATTGTATGTGACCTAAAATGCCGAAAAACAAAACATCGGTCAGTATAATGAATTATACTGGTATGTGGGGGAACTAAAAGCTTGCACATATACTGTAACAACATATTCACATCAAATATTTGTTACCTATCAAAGTTTACATTTTCATTATAACTTCCCAACTATTTTTACCCATCCTCTGATATACCCTTTCTTAGGGTTTAGTCCTGCAATGGTCATTAGGCTACCATCTCCATCCTGAGCTTTGTACCTCATGGGCCATCTCTCTAGGTGCCATGTAGTCTTCCCATGCAGGGTTTGACCACTCATGACCTTTCCTTCCGGGCTTTGTCTCTCATCATCATAAATCATAAATCATAAATCATAAATCATAAATCCAGAGGTAGTATGTAGGCAAGTCATAAGAAATATATAGGGATAATCATAGTCACTTTATAGATTGTAGGAAATAAAGTCATCCAAACATTTTTTTTGGTCGGTCAAAAAGTGTGTTACTATTAATACCAAAAACTTTGGGCACTAAGTATCCCATTACATCAACAGAGAGCTAAAAAGCTCGATAAGGTTCAAATCCCCACGTAGGGGGACATACAAACTTTTTATGCAAAGAAACACTAAGAAAACCAAACAGTCTAACAAGCTAGATCCAGGCAGACCAATGAGAAGAAGGCTACAACAAGCCACTATTACATACAGTCAGCATACCCACAAAGAGTAATAGCAACATGACATAGACCAACCACAAGCAAACCAGCCTGTAGCTAGACATGAAGATTCTGGCCTTCTCAGCATCCCAACACCAGGAAACATAAAGGGCAAAACCCAAAAGGAGGACTCCTAGCAACAGGTCAGCATAAAGTTGAAACAAAACACAGAAGAAACAAGAGCCAACGCTAATAAACAACAAAGATTAGGAAACAAGTTAGCTCTAAATCATGCCTTCATACGTAGCACAGCACCAGCTATCTAATAAGGTTACCCACAAATTGTGGTACAATGCCAGAATAAGGGAGATCCTTCAAGCTGACAACCCCCAATCAAAAAGGATGTGCGCCAGCACTGGACCTTGATCTATCTGTAAGCGCTGGTACACAGTAGCAAACACAAACACCCAAGGGTGTTTCCTTCACTCAAGAGAAAATGGCCAGAGAAGAGGAGACCTCCTCTTAATCCCAACCCCCATAAAGCACCTGTATGCTTAAAGCATAACGTCGAACACCTTAACGGTGTTCCGGAAAGCTATAGCAGAGAACCATCACCATCATGAGGCACAGTAGCGACAAAGCTCGAATAGCTTGGGGCGACCAGAAAGGCCGCCCGCCGCCAGCAGACGAGGTAGTCGAATCTAGCCCAAATCCAATCATCGCGCGTGAACCACCACGCCCAGATCTAATCATTTCCGCCAGGGAACACCTGCAATTTGATTTCTCTAACGACTGTCGTTGCTATTATGACGGGGTCAGAACCCCTGAGCAGGGAGTACAGCCTGGATAAGGGGGTGTCATCAGGTGAGACTTGGAGGAGTCCCAGCCTGAGGCAAGCCACCCAGCATCATGGTCGCTGAGGCAACCCATGGGACCGTGAACTTGCTCAGAGAGAGGAAGAAAGGGGTGCCTGAGAAGCAAGGGCAACGGATCCCCTTCGCTTCACCTACGAGACTGGAGTATCAACGTGGACCCCCAGATCTAGGAGGGGAGACTCTTCTCCATCAGTCACCTTAAACTGGATGGAGGTCGATCATATCGACAAAGCTGCTCCACAGATCTGCGCTTAGCTTCTCGTGACGCTCCATGTCTTTCCCCCTTCCTCCAGCTCAGCTGAGGAGAAGGCCCCAACCGCTACTTAGCTCCAAAGCCCCATAACAATCTTTGATCAGATCTCGTCGTGGCTGTGTGGATGCCAAGGGGAGGAAAGCACTAAGGAATAGCTCCCTCCCCCCAGCGACGGCCGCCAGGAAGGTCTAGAGAGAAGGGAGAGAGGGTACCCTAGAGAGAAGGGAGAGCGGCTGTCGAAACACTAAGAATAGTCATGAAACTAAAGCAATTAACCATAATAAGAACCACATACATGATTTGGGAGTCTCAAAGAATCAAGCAAGATATCCAATCCAAATAGGCAGTCCAATCAACCAATCAAGCAAATCACACAAGCAATCGGAATCCTAAAAAGACAATTTGAGATTTCCATCAGTAAAACCTTAGAAATTGCCATGAAACTAAAGCAATTAACCATAATAAGAACCACATACATGATTTGGGAGTCTCAAAGAATCAAGCAAGATATCCAATCCAAACAGGCAGTCCAATCAACCAATCAAGCAAATCACACAAGCAATCTGAATCCTAAAATGCATGTATTACCTAATCATTAAATACTCATCAAAATCCCTTTATTGACTTGAGAATCCCTTCTAGGGTTTCTAGCTTTAATTAGGGTTTCCTTAGGGATTCTTAGATCTATTTCTCAATCTTTACCTTTTTAGGTCAACAAGCCCTAAAATAGCTTTTCTACTCATAAAAACCCTAATTACTCAAATTATCCACATTAAGGGTCTTTAATCTCAAATTGTCTTTAGAACATCATATCTCTGTCTTATTCATGGATTTTCACAATTAAAACCATTAAAAGTAATAATTGCCAAAATTAGGGTCTCTAATCTCGTTATTGCACTTTCATATACATGGAACCCTAAATTAAGACAATTATGCTCAAAGATCATCCTTTTAGATATATTGTTCCCTTTTATTAACAATAGGTTAATTGTCAACTCTAAATATTCAAAAAACATCATTAGATCAAATTATCATCAAACTTAGGGTTTTTCATTAATGAAACCATTAAAGATGATAAATTTATACACTTTTTAAATTTCAAGTAGATTCAGGCTTCAATACTATTTTTAATTGATTCCTTGCATTTTTCTAATCAATTTTCATATATAACTTATTTTCATCAGAGCATCTTAGAAATTTCAATACTTTTTGTAAGATTATCATTAGTTGGCCAATTAGGGCATGTCATGTCATAAAAAAATAGTCTTTACCTTAATTTCCACATGGATGGTGTAACAACCCTGCCTTCCGGTAACCCCCAATTAAGGGAGACCGAGAGGTTGCTGTCGCTATCAATTTCCGGATCAAGATTCAGCAATTAATTGATAGCAATTATTAAATTCTACTAGACTAAGCTGAAAAGTTGTAATAAATAAAAAGTTTGCATACCTTTGGAAATTTTGGATTTCTAAACTTCTATCCAGAACTGGGACTAACTAACTAATCCTCCTTTGGATTTTAATTCGTGTACTTCACAATATGACAGTTTACTGTTTGTCCTTTTTGTTTGTACCTAAAACGCCGACAAACAAAACATCGGTCAGCCAATGCTGGTATGTGGGGGATTCACTAATCATGCAATTATCTATAACAATGTATTGCATTCAATTATCATTTAACAAACAATTTTACGTTTTAAGTATAACTACGCGATCCATGTATACCATGTTCCCATTATACCCCTCATGACTTCACCTAACAGGTGAATCAATTTCTAGGGTGGAGTCACATGGCACTACCCATAAGTAGTCCACTCCTTAACTCATGGTAGGCTAGAGTCTCATGGCACTACACATGGGTAGCCCAGTTTCTAACTCAGGATACCCTAGACCTTGCTCTAGGTTATCCTTAGCCTTTGCATAGCCACAGGGGTGGACTCGGATCTAGCTAGTTATACATGTATACTCATAGTGATAGTCATAGTCACTTTATAGTTGCATGAATTGAAACATCCAACAATTATTACAAGCATTGAGGGAAACGTCGATAAAATCCTCAGAAAACTAATCGGTATAGTCATAAGCATAACCACATACCTCTTATTGCATATTTGGTTACAGAATTAAGTATGAAGAGAGAGAATGTCCAAGTAAGCAAGCAAACTGCACAAAAACCCTGAAATAAACATTCCAACTTCATTTTATCAAAATTTATCCAATTCCATTTTATTCCTTAGGGTTCCTATTCCAATTTTAGGGTTTCCTTGAAAATTAGGGTTTTGTTTTCATTTATAGGTAATATGAACCCTAATTTATCAAATTCAATTAAAATATTTAAATTCTATCCTTTTAAAAATTCCTAACAGTTTTAGGATCATTATTTAGCAATTTACTTCCTTAATTCACAAATAACATGGGTTTCTTTTTCCTTTTCCCTAAATTAGGGTTTCCATGTACCTTATCATTCATTTATAGTCATAAACCCTAAATTAACCTTCTTTGTACTCAAAACGGATGAAAACTCCATGTTATCAATTAACAGGTTGATAATCCTCAAATTAACCCATTAAGTTACAAAGAAACATCTTTTATATGCAATTAGAGTTTCCAATTACTTCTCAATACATTTTTCTTTCAAGTTAAAGTACTTTTGTAAAACGAAATAGAATCAGGTTCTTAAACCATTTTTATCAGATTACTTGCATTTTTCTACCCAACTTTCATATATAAAGTTCCTTTATATGAGATTCCTAGCTATTTCTATGGTTTTAGCAAAGAAAAGCAATTATTTGCAATTTCTATCAGAGAGAGATAATTTACCAAATTTTGGTAACCGCTCAATCTGTGGACCGGTGGTCCACTACTCAGATCTGATGGTTCCTCTTGCGCGCATCTCTCTTTTGCAGGAGTGTTAGATCTTATTGAGTCCACTGTGGACCGCGATCAGAGGGTGGGCGCCTCGTCAGCTACCTCCGCGCTGAGCAAGGAGCTGCGGTCACCTCCCGAGTTGACCTTCAACTCGAGGCCACCCGCAGATCAACTGAGGAGCTACGAAGCTTCTCCTTCAAGGTCCGAACTCGATGTGCTAGACAATTTCATGATCCCACTTGACCCTCACCACCAACGTGGTGCCGGAAAGTCGTCGCCGACTTGCAGGTCATGGAGGGGGTGTATTAGGTTAGAATAACCAATTGGAAGCATCGTTACACTCGTCTTTGTGCTCTGCAGCAAAGGGAATAGCTTTTAGGGATGCCAGTACCCTCACGCTGCTCCCCCTTATATAGGGCTAGGTTCTAGGAGTCCAGCGTTTGGGGGTTTCTCCCCCTGACGACGATTTCCCAAAAAACTTGGGTCTAAATTATTCGTATAGATCACTCGATCCTAATGGGACCATTATATCATCGTTTCACTGCCTCAAAATTGAGAAAGAAGAAGAGGAAACTTCCCCTGAACCAGCCAGAGTCCTCATCTTACTGGGACCTAGAGGATGAGTGGTGCACATCAGATTAAGATCCAACGGCCCTCATCGCGCCCGTTCTAACAAAAGGAAACTCAGTTTCCTAATTTTCGAAATAAAGCCCAAAAATAAGGATAACCTGCAAAATTGATAACTCCCAAATATTAACTCCTTTTTCCTTCAAATTTTGAGGGAAACTCTTTTATGTTTTTATCTTTCATCCTGTAAAAATTGGGATCGTTATCTCAATTAAAAGTTCCTTTTCTTTAGTTGCAAGAAAACACCTCTTTATTCACATTTTCCACATATTCTTTATTTCCCTTGCTATTATTTAATTATCATGAGTTCCCTGAACCCCAAGGAACCTTTATAACACGAAATCCTATTTTAGGAAATTATCTTTTAGCCTTTTAATTATCCTTTATCCATTTTCTTATATTTCCATTATCCCATTGAATTCCTTTTTCCTTTCTTTTTCTTTTTCTTTTTCTTTCAATTGGGCTTAATGGCCAGTAAGGCCCATCAAAGAGCATGCAAGACTATTATTCACAAAAAAATCATTCAAAATAAACCATGACATCAAACATTGATCTTAATTTTCTTTTAAAGGAGATTCACAAATCTCATTACATGTTTTGGAAAATGATGTTATAACATCCTCCCCTCCTTATAGGAATTTTGCCCTCAAAATTCAACAATCAAGAAAACAAATCAGGATATGCTTTTTCCATGTCTGTCTTCAGCTCCCATGTGGCCTCATCCTCTCCATGGTGCTTCCAAAGAACCTTTACCATCTCAATATTCTTATTTCTGAGCTCTTTTACCTTGGTATCTAGAATCCGCAAAGGCAACTCAGGATAAGACAGCTTCCCTTGAAGCTCAATAGGTTCAATGCTCAGCACATGACTTGGATCTTGCACATATCGCTTCAGATTAGACACGTGAAACACATCATGCATCATACTGTATTGAGGGTGTAACGCCAAATGATAGGCGGCCTCACCAATATGTTCTAACACTTCAAACGGACCCACGTATCGGGGACTCAACTTTCCTCTATTCTTAGCTATAGCTCTGAGCGGTCGGATTTTTAGAAAAACATGTTCTCCCACAGTGAAATGCACATCAGTCCGTTTCGCATTAGCATACGACTTCTGTCAGTCCTGGGCTCTCTTTAGCCTTTGCCTGATCAAAGAGACTTTATCAGCATACACTTGGAGTTCATCTGACCTCAATAAGGTCCTTTCCCCAACATCATCCCAGTGAAGTGGTGACCAACATGGTCTCCCATATAGAGCTTCATATGGAGGCATCCAGATACTGGCTTGGTAACTATTGTTGTAGGAAAACTCAGCTAAAGGTAGGTAATGCTCCCATGATCCACCCCAATCGAGCACACAAGCTCTCAGCAGATCTTCTAAGGTATGAATTGTCCTTTCTGACTGTCCATTTGTCTGGGGGTGATAAGCGGTACTGAACTTCAACCTTGTACCTAGTTCCTCTTGAACCTGCTTCCACAACTTGGAAGTAAACTTTGGGTCCCTATACGAGATGATGGAATGGGATATGCCATGCAAGCGTACTATCTCTCTGATATACAGCTCAGCTAAGTCCGACACTTTGGCAGTGGTTTTCAGGGAAAGGAAATGTGCTGACTTGGTAAGGTGATCTACCACAACCCATATCGCATCATGACCTCTCTTGGTCCAGGGTAGACCCACCACGAAATCCATGGTGATCTGCTCCCATTTCCATTCTGGAATCTCTATAGACTGTAAAAGTCTGTCGGGTCGTTGGTGTTCAGCCTTCACCATTTGGCATGTAAGACAACTGGCTACATAGGCTGCAATATCTCCCTTCATTCCTGGCCACCAGAAAAACCTCTGCATGTCCTTAAACATGTTAGTAGTCCCTGGGTGCACCGTGTATTTAGAACCATGAGCCTCTTGTACGATACGTTCCTTCAACGGTGAATCTTCAGAAACCCATATGCGATTCTCAAATCGTATTCCTCTGTCTATTCCCAAAGAAATACGGGTCGGCGGCTTATTCATCAACCCTTTCATCTTATCAAGTCTTCCACTGGCCAACTGTGCTGCGACAATCTGGTTGGTATGTATGCCCTGAGAGCCAATCATGGGATGATTGGTGGGATACATTAAGATTGATTTGAAAAACATCAAAGGCAAGCTTCCAATTCTTTCTGGATCAGTCATATGAGATAGTGATAGAACAGATTGAATGTCTAGATAATGACAGTACTCAATGACGTATGCCTTCAAGTTGAGGACATGAACGATGATATCATATGGATGCTAAGAGTTTGTACATTCTTGTTATGTCCCTAGTCGGATGTCATTGTGAAGGTAGATAGAAAGCAATGACACACAAGACTAGATTGTGGTGTTGGTTGATGACAGAATCTCATTGGTCATGATATAGAGATATCAAACCAAATAAATAGGTACTTGTTAGAGAACAATTGTACCAGACAGACCCACCGTGAGTTTGACACATGGAACCATGATATGGTAGTCACAGTCAGTACTCACAGTGATGGTGGTGAGTGTGATTCTTAGACCTGAAATCACTACACTCAACACATGTCGTTGGGCACACTTTGACATCATCAAACGCAGTCCTAAAACATTGGTTTTTAAAAGGTGATGATTGGGTGGCTTTGACACATGGGGCTTTTGAGGGGTGAGTGATAGATATGGGATTTGTCCCTCCTGAGGGAGTTTGATATCCAAGGCCACTTGATGAGTAGGATTGAAATAGGTGTGCACACGGATGTGTGAATCAGTATGTGATGTTGATGGCATATATATCTCTTCCAATCTACTCTGAGATCAAGAAAGTGAATGAACATTGATAGGATGACTGTTCCATGCCTCGAGTTCATTCGGGATATCAGTGACAAAGGAATTATACATTCACTGTAACACCATTCACGGATTGTAGGATTGAAAGTTGTTCTCCAACTTTCTACTTTCACTTGGGTAGCACTGATGTGTGACTAGGCACCGCTCTTTGCTTGTGAAGTCATAAGTGTTATGGACTTTCACTGTCAACGTGAAATGGACCTACAGGGTCACACACATAGGATTTAACCTGGAAGAGGAGTTTTGTCCACAAATAATGTTTAGATTGATTACTAAAGGAGTTTAGTAGTTCAATTAAACACTCAATTGATTGATAGCTCAAAATCATAGTGTTCAAGGTGTTGGACAGATTGATTAGAGTATCGGATTGATTGAAATCGCAATTGACTAATTCTGCACAATCTGCACTCCCAACCGATCGGCTCATGTGATGAACTGATCGGCTGAGCTTGGTGAACCGGTCGGCTCAAGCGTTGAGTCGATCGGCTCAATGATAGGGTGAATGATTGCTTCAAGTGTTGAAATGATCGGTTCAACTATTGCAACCGGGCGAGTTGGGAAAGTAGGATTGGTGAGAATTTTCCTTGCATTTCACTTGCCCAATTTGATTGGAACAAGGATTGGTATTTGATACCAATCAGAAACAAAAAGTTGGAAAGTCAATCGGGAACTGATCTGGACCATGAACGGACTGGTTCAGAAGTGAACCGACCGGCTCATGGGTCCCAACCAATCGGTTGAGGTGTCAACCGACCGGTTCATGTCCCCAACTGACCGTTTCAGTTGTGAAATGATCGGTTCAGGTTGTGAGTTGGTTGTTTTTGTGGAAAATCTTGAACCCTTCTACTCCTGCTTTAGTCCCATATTGCCCGGGATGGAGAACCCTATCCCATGACCCTCCTATATATAGGGGTATTGGGGGCTTCTCAAAGTACAACTCAGTGCAACCAGTTGCTCTGTAAAGTTGTTGTTTTCTCTGGTTTTGGTAACCGAGAGAGCCCGATCAAGTGCTACCTGTAAAGGGAGGTGCACTAAGGGAAAGACAACTGCAGTTGCAACTGGCAGCAGGAGAGTGTGTCGGCGACTAGTACATAAACAGGAGGGTGTGACTCCTTCCAACTCCTTGTGGGACAAGGAGTGTGGAGTTCCAGGTGGTCTGTGTGGACTACTTCAGAGTCGGGAGGTTCTGCCACTCAGGAGGACAACTGGCAATCCCGACAGTCCCGGTGAGAGGAGGAGTCGTGAGACCCGGTGTGACCAGGAGCTGCACAGACACCGTCCAAGACCGGAGGTGAAGACCACACAAGGCACGAGGTATTGTCGCCGAGCAAGCCTCGGGACAAGGTATGATTCCACAAACCATCCTTTCCTATTATATAGACGTTGACGCATTTCCTTGTTCCGGGTTTGGGGGAGAAAATTTTTGTTTCTGCTGCCTTCTCTGCCTCCCCTAAAACCCAACAGTGGTATCAGAGCCAGGTCAACTGTTCTATATTTTAGGAATATCGATATGATTGATTTTGGTTTGTCGCCTTTATTTAATGCATGCGATGCGAATAATATTGTCTTTATGCATGTCCAATCCAAAATCCACAAATCCCAATTACATATATGATATGTATTATTAATGCACTCGATACGCGTCGCCCTTAAATGAGTTTTTTGGTGGATGTATAGTTTGGTTATGGCCAATAAACCATATCTGTGTATGGTTGTATGTGGTTGCTTGCATCTCAGTCTGCGCACCGATCTCCCTTCTCCTATTCCTGATGTAACTCGTAATAATTCGAGATTCTTTCCTACCTTTGCTCCCCCCGAATGTAACTCGGGGTTTCCCTTTTAAGCAATGTAAAACTAGAATAGATTTTATTTCCTATTATGTCAAAGAATGGAGGACATCAAGACAGCAGCTGAAACGATCGGTTCAAGGCGTGAACCGATCGGTTGACGTTCCAGACGATCGGTTCAAGGAGTGAACCGATCGGTTGATGATCGGTTCGAGGAGCGAGATGAGCGGGTGGCGGCCAGAAGGAGATGCACGATGACCAGGAAAACTGATCGGTTGGAGGAGCCAACCAATCGGTTGGTAGCACCCAGAAGACCGGGCCAGAACAAGCAAGTCAATCATGTGATGAGCTGATCTACTCCGAAGGCAAAGCACAAAGTTCATCTTGTACAGGTTGCATGTGATGTAGACCTAGAAGACCGTGATTCCTCTTGGCTCGAGGAATCACATTAGGATGGCCATAATCATCGCTTTTATCATTTGTGCATGTTTTCTGTGGGATATAGCATGTATATGATATGTACTATGTATTTTGGTGATTGGATATGTATATGTATATGTATATAAAAACCAAATCCCCCATTAAATATTAAGTTTTAGATGCCTTCCAAATGTGACACACGTGAAAAGCTTGATCGACCAAGTGTGGGCACGCCCAAGCGTGGTGCACCGTCTATCTCGTGGAAGCGTGAAGGATGAATGTTTGGGTCTGCCCAAGCAGGGTGCATATTCATCGTGTTTGCTTTGGGTTGGACTTAACAAGGTGACCTAGATAGGATCTAGCACCTTGAGGCATGGATATGATCATGGCAAGGAGTTGCATATGACATCTTATCAAGAGTTGCATATGATGCAATTGGCAAAAGTTTCCTACCTAGGAGATCTATGTTGTGGGTGACAGCCCTAGCTGGTCCATGGCTTAAAGGATTTCAGGATCTTGCCCACTAGAAGATTGTGCACTGCAATCTTCTGAATTGATGGTGAGGGCTATCAATTTGAAGTAAAATAGTGGGAGCGATAATTAATTAAAGGCCTAATTTTATCGTCAACTTTTCAAATCAATCAAACAAGTCAAAAAGAGTTTTGGACTAAAATTACATATATTTCCTTTTGTTAAAATAAATGGTTATTTAACAAATCACTTTATTTGCGATCAGTCTTTGAGACCAACAAATTAAATGGGAATAATTCCACGACTGGTTAGGATGATGAGAAGTGTTCTCAATCAAAGAGCAAAAGCTCTAAGTCCTAGTTATACCAGAACCAGATGAACTCAATCCCACCACATCAATGGCTGAAAGTATGCTTATGGAAGCATACCAAGGAAGACATTGTTGAGGAGTGCTTGATGTTGTGTTCTATGAACTATGAGTTGCAAAGACAACATGAGACGTATGATGTCTCCAAGACACTGTCCTAGTATGTCATGAAAGAAGGAGATCCAATAAGGTACTCACACACTCAATGTGATTGGGTATGTGGAAAACCTAACTAAGAAGGATTCCCTCTGAGCCAAGAGTTGGCTATTGGTATGATACTGCAACTGTTGCGAGAATCATACAATTCATGATAAGCTACAACATGAACAACTTTGACAAGCGTTGATAGAGTTGTTGGACATGTTGAGGATAGTAGAGGCAAAGATGAAGAAAGACAAACCATAATCTTTGATGTGATCAAAGAAAAGGTAAATCTTAAGGGTAAAGGCAAGGGCAAAGCTAAGAAGTGTTCTGATGCTAGCCAACAGCCCAAGTCATCTTCAACCTCAAGGCACATGAAAAAGGGTGTATGAGGGAATTGCCCTCTATATCTGGAAGAACAAAAGAAGATGAAGGAGGGGATGGAGATCTCCACCTAAGGTATCATGAAATGAACCGCTTCTTTATCTGAGGTATATGATACCAAGATATGGATCTATCATATATGATATGCAAGATCCACAAAGAAGTGATGGCCTTTGTGAAAGGACCAAGAAAGAAGTACCCATCATTGGAGCAAGTGTTGCTACCATAGATAGGAGTATCTTTCAGTTTATTTCAGCCTAAAGGGCACGAAATAAAGTTGAGAACTACTATTTCATATATTGCTAATAGATAGAAACACTTTATTTTTGCATATTGTATGACAATGATGGCAATTAATAAAGTTGATGTTTCAATCTTAAAGATATGATCTTTGTGGCAATGCCTTGTTTATCTTGTGATACATGGTATGCATAAGATAAAATGATACCTAAAGTTATTGATAACTCAAACAATCAAATTAGCATCAATCATGAGAAATTCATTTCTAGTTTCCATATGATGGATAAATCTAGACTATTTTGGTTAGAGAACCAGTAAGAGACATGAATCTCTTGTACATGATTAATCAATCTTCACTAATGGTAGTGGGAGAATGATTGTCCTATTAGGTATAATACATGTGATGTATTTACATACCTATTGGAACAAATGTGAATACTTCAAATGGTGTTTAGAGAAATACCAATATGAATATCTTGAAGTGTTCAAGATTATCATAGATGAAGTCCAAATTTGGTAAAGTGTTAATTCTTGATGAGATCAATGAATGAAATACTTGGAACAAATGTTTGAGATCCTTTTGAGTGATTATGATAGTGTATCATAATGAACTCATGATTAAGGCATGGTGATGTCTAAATCAAGAAGGAATCATACTCTAAGGAATTAGAGAATGATTATCAAATAACTGAATTCTTCTTAATAAAAGGATACCCCACCCTAATAAAGGACATTGAGAATCACAAGGAGTTGTGAGTTCTTATATCCTTGACAGATACACCTCAATTATCTATGTGATGAGTTGTTCAGGTGATGAGTCAACTGTCTAGATGAATATGAGGAACCAAATTTCGAGTTATGGTTTATGACCATTACATCCTAAATGACTTCCATGTGAACCATAAGGTATGACCTTGATGGTAGCACTCATTGGATGAAATCCATAAGTGCAAATGAGTCTTAAGTGTTAAGACACATGGATAACATTTTGAGAAGGATGATGCTTTTTGATTGCAACTTAATGACTAATACATTTGGCATATGGATACTAAAACTGCATTCCTATGAGGAATAAAACAAGGATGTGTACGTCACACAACCTATAAGGTTTACGAATCCACTAATGCAAATGAAGTCTATAAGTTACAATGGACTAATCAATGTGATTGATTGAGTACAAGCAACTCAAAATTGGATCTTTACTTTGATGATATAGTCAAAGGGTTTGACTGATATGTCAAAGATAAAGAAGGGATTTGTGATTTAGTGGGAGTGTGTTCACATTGCACATATTGATGTGAAATGGAAATGTTCTAGAATGGAAATCCAAAAGTGGAAATTATCTTTAAGGAAGATAGAGATGTTTCCTATGTGATAGGAATAGAGATCTATAGAGATAGTTCTCTAAAACCTCTTGACCTGTAAGGAGAAAGCATACATTGGCAATATGTACTGAAGGGTTCAGTATGCACAGATTAAGTGGGAGAAAACTTGTCCATGTTACATGGAGTTAGAATTCCAAGGCCAAGTGTCCAATTCTTATGAAGAATGGGAACACTAAGAATAGATATGGATCTATCATGTATGTAATCATCCCATTATCTTGCATGTATCGACATGGCAAGAACAAAATGCATTCATCATCTTGTATGTAGGACATGGCAATATGATGTGCTCATCCTGATAACTCATATGTGAGACATGACGAGTGGATGTCTGTCTACTTCTAGTAAGGGTTACTGGAATACCATGAGAACTTGATAAGTACTTGAGAAGTGCTGGTTCTATGAAGATAAGGAAGAGTTCAATGTAAAAAGTTACATTGATGCGAACTTCCGAAAGGACAGAAAATTAATCGCAAAATATATATAGGATATATAAAAGTGAAAGTTTGTTGATAATTGAAAGTATTCCAATAAAACCATTTAAAAGGAAATGTCGAGTATCTATGTGTTAGAAAATAGCAGTGGATACTATATGGATCTGGAAGTTCATGAGATGAACTTTTATTCCGCTCATTGATTACAAGTATGGAATCCTTGATCATGCAATGTGGCTTAAGGTTAGAAAAGGAATACTAGATCACATATTACGGCACCTCCATCTCATACGTATGACGTACAATGAAGAGATGAGAGACAAGCAATTTATACTGACTTTGGCAAGGTGTTGCCATTACTCACTGTGTTGGCACAAGAGCATAGTAACATGTGGGACATGTTTGAAGATCACTACGAATATGATTCAACGGTGATTGGCTCGCAGTGCAAGTGGGAGTCGGTTGGTATGTATGCCCTGAGAGCCAATCATGGGATGATTGGTGGGATACATTAAGATTTATTTGATAAACATCAAAGGCAAGCTTCCAATTCTTTCTGGATCAGTCATATGAGATAGTGATAGAACATATTGAATGTCTAGAGAATGACAGTACTCAATGACGTATGCCTTCAGGTTGAGGACCAGAACGATGAGATCATACAGATGCTAAGAGTTTGTACATTCTTGTTATGTCCCTAGTCGGATGTCATTGTGGAAGGTAGATAGATAGCAATGACACACAAGACTAGATTTTGGTGTTAGTTGATGACAGAATCTCATTAGTCATGATATAGAGATATCAAACCAAACACATAGGTACTTGTTAGAGAACAAGTGTACCGGACAGACCCACCGTGAGTTTGACATATGGAACCATGATATGGTAGTCACAGTCAGTACTCACAGTGATGGTGGTGAGTGTTATTCTTAGACCTAAAATCACTGCACTCAACACATGTCGTTGGGCACACTTTGACATCATCAAACGCATTCCTGAAACATGGGTTGTTATAAAGGTGATGATTGGGTGGCTTTGACACATGGGGCTTTTGAGGGGTGAGTGATAGATATGGGATTTGTCCCTCCTGAGGGAGTTTGATATCCATGGCCACTTGATGAGTAGGATTGAAATAGGTGTGCAAACACATGTGTGAATCAGTATGTGATATTCATGTCATACATATCTCTTCCAATCTACTCTGAGATCAAGAAAGTGAATGAACGTTGACAGGATGATTGTTCCATGCCTCGAGTTCATTCGGGATATCAGTGACAAAGGAATTATACATTCACCGTAACACCATTCATGGATTGTAGGATTGAAAGTTGTTCTCCAACTTTCTACTTTCACTTGGGTAGCACTGATGTGTGACTAAGAACCACTCTTTGCTTGTGAAGTCATAAGTGTTATGGACTTTCACTGCCAATGTGAAATGGACCTGCAGGGTCACACGGATAGGATTTAACCTGGAATAGGGGTTTTTTCCACAAACAATGTTTAGATTGATTACTAAAGGAGTTTAGTAGTTCAATTAAACACTCAATTGATGGATAGCTCAAAATCATAGTGTTCAAGGTGTTTGAAAAATTGATTAGAGTATCGGACTGATTGAAATCGCAATTGACTGATTCTGCACAATCTGCACTCCCAACTGATCGGCTCATGTGATGAACCGATCGGCTGAGCTTGGTGAACCGTTCGGCTCAAGTGTTGAGTCGATCGGCTCAATGACAGGGTGAACGATTGCTTCAAGTCTTGAAACGATCGGTTCAACTGTTGCAACCGGGCGAGTTGGGAAAGTAGGATTGGTGAGAATTTTCCTTGCATTTCACTTGCCCAATTTGATTGGAACAAGGATTGGTATTTGATACCAATTAGAAACAAAAAGTTGGAAAGTCAATTGGGAACTGATCAGGACCATCAACTGACCAGTTCAGAAGTGAACCGATCGGCTCATGGGTCCCAGCCGATCGGTTGAGGTGTCAACCAATCGGTTTAGGTCCCCAACCGACCATTTCAGTTGTGAAACGATCGGTTCAGGTTGCGAGTTGGTTGTTTTTTTGGAAAATCTCAAACCCTTCTACTCCTGCTTTAGTCCCATATTTCCCGGGATGGAGAACCTTGTCCCATGACCCTCCTATATATAGGGGTATTGGGGGCTTCTCAAAGTACAACTCAGTGCAACCAGTTGCTCTGCAAAGTTGTCGTTTTCTCTAGTTTTGGTAACCGAGAGAGCCTGAGCAAGTGCTACCCGCAAAGGGAGTTGCAGTAAGGGAAAGACAACTGCAGTTGCAACTGGCAGCAGGAGAGTGTGTTGGCGACTAGTACGTCAACAGGAGGGTGTGACTCCTTACAACTCCTTGTGGGACAAGAAGTGTGGAGTTCCAGGTTGTCTGTGTGGACTACTTCAGAGGCGGGAGGTTTCTGTCGCTCAGGAGGACAACTGTCAATCCCGACAGTCCCGGTGAGAGGAGGAGTCGTGAGTCATGGTGCGACAAGGAGCTGCACAGACACCGTCTAAGACCGGAGGTGAAGACCACGCAAGGCGCGAGGTATTGTCGCCGAGCAAGCCTCGGGACAAGGTATGATTCCACAAACCATCCTTTCCTATTATATAGACTTTGACTTGTTTCCTTGTTTCGGGTTTGAAGGAGAAAATTTTTGTTTTCGCTGCTGTGATAACCTAGATTTTGAGTTTTAATAACTAATACAATATTTGAGAGACAAGCATTCTATGTATAGGACAAATACCAAATTGAGGAATTGGTAATACAATCATGGATTCCTTCACCCAAATTAGGTGATTTGAGATATGATAGAGGAATATGATACCTAATTGAAGTCAATTGTGAATGAATACCCTTACTAATTGATTAAGCTCTCATTAGACCAATCATTCCATAGTGATCCGTTGAGTAGTGAACTAATTTCTTTTGAGGAATTATGAATCAATGTTAGAGTTTGATGTCAAACTTGATTGAAAGCTAAATTGCATGCTAAGGAAGTAATGATGAAGATTTTGAGGAATTTAGATGAACACTTTGAGAGATATCGCGGTTAATTTCTTTTTCTAATAAAGAGACTAAAGTTTTAGTAGAATTGAACTAAGTGGGTTATATATATATATATGACATGACATTTTGATGTCATGCTTGCAAACTATTTTCTTGAGAATCGCTTGGATGCTTATGTAAGAACCTAAGATGTGATTGCTAGTATGTAACCCATAGGATATAGCTCGTGATTAAGATCCTAAGAACCATTCATATCTTCAAGCTCCAAAATATAAGGAGGCGAGTGGTAGGTGGCCATGATATGGACTCTTGCGGAATGAGTCATCATGTGCATCTTGCATTTTATACGGAATTTGTTGAGCCCTTGCGTCTGTTACGGGATTACCATGACACCTGATGAGGAGTGTATCGAGACTAAAGCTAATAGATCCACACCCTCTCCGCTCACACATCTCCACACTACTGGTCGAGCGAGGAGCAGCAGAGAGGAGGCTCACTTGGTGAGCCTTGATGTGGAAGAGAAAATCCCATATTTTCATTGCCTCTTGTGTTCCCATGTCCAAGGATCCGATCCCCACCATGGTCTTTGAGGCGGCGATGGCCGGAAGGGATGAAGGAGAGATCTGGATCAGACGAACACACCCCCAAGGATTCCGCAGCCTTCTGTGATTATCTTATTCCCCCTCTCTCCTATACTGCAACACCTATCCACAGCAACCATCCATACCAGCCGGCTCCTAGCAAACCAGATCAGAGAGGGCGGCTCAAAGCGTTTTTGGTGCAGCGGCCTGAATCACGGAGGCGTCGCAGGACTTCCAAGAAGCCATATCGAGAGGATGGAGGAGCAGATGAGAAAGAGTGGTTCGTCCGGAGCTCTTTGTAGCAGATAGGCATGGAGATGAGAACCTCGACAGCAGCAAATCCTCGCCGGAGTCGTCCCAGCGGCGGCACCCTGCAGAAGGCAGACATGTCGGCAGGTCGAGTGGAGACGGAGACGTCGTGAAGGCGGCAGGCTAGCTCACACCGGAGGCGGCGACCTCTCGATATCTGCAGCGTGGGTCGGGGAGGCGACAGCTTCTACAGGAACGTGTGAGGCCGGCGGAACCGTAGAGAAGCTCCTATGAGCTTTAGACTAGAAGATCGCCGAAGGAGAGCCAAGCACCGCAGCTCTCATACTCACAGCAAAAGCCTGCTACAGACTTGTGGATGGACTGCGTCGGACAAACCACGACAAAAGGCCCAAGAACGCAGCGGCGGCGGCAGCGCTTGAGAGCGAGCTCAGTGCTCAGGCACACCCTGGCGCAGCGCTGCACTGGGCTCACGTGGAACGCAAGAAAGGAGAAGGGAGGAGAAAACTCTGAACCGGGTCCAAATCGAATGAACCAGCCGGCCCAAGCCCTATAAAAGGTAAACAATTTATTAATTCTTTCGAAATAGTTTGGACCTTAGAAAAATGGTTAAAAATAGCTACTTTGACCAATAAATCCCCCAAAAATATCCCTGGACTCAGAAAATTACCCTCTTCATTGTGAAACCCTTATATCAGACTTATTAGACACTAATATGGATTATATTTAATTTAGATGACAGTACTTCTTTTAAATGGTATAATTAGAAAACGTTTGAGATTAAATCTTTCGAAATAAGTCTGAACCCTAATACCACTTGGAAACCAAATGTGAACTCTGATACGAGAATTATATCAAAATACTAGGTCTTTTCCAATTTATGCATTTTTAGATGCTTTTAATCTTATATTAATTATAGAAAATAGTGCAATCATTAGAAAAACATGAAATTTGAACCAGACCCTAATTATGACATGTAGGTCAGTAGAAAAATATCAAAAACAATCTAGGGTCAGTTTAAACATAGGTTTGGCCTAAACCCTAACCTAGACCAACAATAATAATGACATAATGAACCTTTGTATTAATGACGATTAATTGTTATTAATCAGGTCATGGACAAAGTTTTAGATGATCATGGATGTATAAAGAATCTCTAAACTCAGGTACGTGGGTTTTTATTAAGTATAAGACTAGTTTTCATGACTGCATAATGATATGATGTACTTTGGATGCTTGTGTTTGCATATAAATTCTTGGATGTGTATTAATAGTATATGCTCCGCAAAACATTACAGAACATAAAAGAATATGGATGGTTTGTAGCTACTGAGTGGATATATGCTCTCTCTCTCCCTCACTCCTCTCTCTCTCTCTCTCTCTTCCTCTAAATATAAGGTCGGCATTCGGTCCCCATAGCCCAAGGGGTGGGGAAAAATGAAGTGTGACATCTCTCTCTCTCCCCTCTGAATATAAGGTCGACACTCGGTCCCCATAGCCAAAGGGGCGGGGAAAAATGAAGTGTGACACCACTTAGTAGTACAAACGCATCAAAAGGCATCTAAAAATGTGTTTACCTGATTATCACTTTAAATAATGTTTTCTTTTACTCTTTCTTTCTCAAGATTATTTCAATTATGCAAGCATATTAGTATGTATCTTTCTACCCACGTGCACAACACCTTGTGTGTTGATTCGTTGTTTCACGTATGTTTTAGGTTCAGAGCTAGCTTGGGATAAAAGATGGGAAGTGAGCAGTTGTCCAGGTTGTACCTATTGTGTAGATCCTAGTTTAGCATACATGTTTAGACTTGTGTAAAATTCTCTTTCAATATGCAATTGTAATTCATGTTGTATAAATTTACATGTTGAATGTTGAGAATGTTATGGTTGTATGTTCATGTATGTGTATTATGCTTCCGCATTGCTTTCTGATATGATTGGATGATGTTTTTGGATTCTGACATCTCATTCCCAATAGGGTTTTGAGAAGGTGAAAATCCGGGGACGTCACAGTTGGTATCAGAGCATGAACAATAGCTACACCTAACAATTGCTCATCATGAAACATTAAACCTAAATCTCACCTTTCACCTTAAACCTTAGAAACTTAGTAAGTTGTTCTATAGGAATAAGGTTTGACCTAGCCTCTAGGTTAGAACCTAGATGTTCGAGAACTAGGTTTAGACAAGTGTCTGAAACCCTTTGCATATAGAGCTCATATGTATTGGGTAGCTACACTAGTCTACATCTCGTTCTCACCATTTCACTAGGTTACATGACACTAGACTATCTACTGTGTGTGGGACACTCGGTTTTGCTGATTTGGTTTTGTTTTCCAATCGGCTCGAGCCTCGAAATTTTTCTCTGACATCTTCTTTCTCGAAGAAAAACTATATAATATTTTATTAGATATATGTAAATATAAAAATGTGTCCCTCACACAGGAGAGTAGTGGGTGTTCATGCAACCTAAGTGAAAGGAAGTGACATCAGTCTAGAAGAGAGAGTAGTTTAGATTAGATGTCTAGAGCCTTATCAAGATATGTGATACATAGATTAGATGATAAAATGATAGTTGAAATAAGCATGTGAAATCTTATCTAAGTTTGATCTATGATGCTATAAGTTTCCTTATTAAGATTTGAGTTGTATATGAGCCGTGATGATGAAAGTACATTCCCTTTTCCTACTTAAGATAAGATAAGTTAAGATAGAGATGAGTATGCATGAGCCTCAAGCTCTTATACAAAGGGGATATCTAGTGGTAGGATGAGATAAGTGGTGAACTCTAGAGAGAGTAAGACCCACAGGGAGAAGGTCATAGGACCTAGCCTCCAATGTATGAGATATGTGTTAAAAAAATCCTACACTAGATTACTCTCGAGTGTTGAGTTGAGTCCTTATGTATGATTCAAATCTATATGTGAGAATTGGGTAAAATAAAAGGATGGGTAGAAGACCCATATGATAAAGTCAATCCTTTGACTGAGTTAGGTCCTAGCTAGAGTGACATATTTTGTGAATCTCATCATTAGTTGCAAGTGAGGTAATATATAAACTCTAGTTATGAGAGTATGATGCTTTGTGCAAAAGATACTCAAAATACGTGTTCTCCCTTCTTCTTCTCTTTCTAAATATATGATGATAGAAACCTCACTTGAACTAAATAGATGATTTATATATGAGGAGTCACTCGTATAAGCTTGACCTATCATATATTTTTCCCCTATATCATACATGTAGCACCCAAGATTGAAATCATGATAAGTTTGACTTTAAAATATTCTCTTCCCCTTCATATGAAACATGAAAGATATGATGTTGAGACCATGGGAGAAACTTAGTATATTATATCTTTCCCTTCACATAATACATGCAAGACATAAAAAGTTGAACTCATGAACTTGATATAAAGATATTTTTGGATCATAGGGTATACGATCAGAAATATAGTTGTAACTTTGATCCTTCTCAATGTATGCTTCTAAGTTGAGTATGAATATACACCATAGGGTGAAACCCTAATGGTCAAGCATGTTACATAAGCCCTTCTTATGTAGAAAAATCCTAATATTAAGGATGAAGATAAATCTCCTCTAATTCTGAAATTATTGTAAGATGTTGATCATAAAACATATAAATGACGTTAGATTTGAACGATCTGAATATCATGGCCTATAAATGGATTCCTCCTGAACATTAAAAGAATGAACAAAACTCGTATCCTTAGGGGTGATGTAACCCTAAGATATCATAATGTCATGTTATGGCTAAGACATTAAATGATGCTTCCATATATATATGGTGGGGTGGACACACCCAAGAATCTCTAGACCCTAAGCTAACAACATAGAGTGCATGCAACTATGGTGGTCTTGGAATCTAAGCAATAATGATGTATATGAAGTTGAATTCTGAAGTAGCCTCTTAAGGATGAGATTAGTTGAATTTCGAGGATGAAATTCCAAATAAGGTGGGGTGAATGTGATAGCCTAGATTGAGTTTTAATAACTAATACAATATTTGAGAGACAAGCATTCTATGTAGAGGACAAATACCAAATTGAGGAATTGGTAATACAATCATGGATTCCTTCACCCAAATTAGGGAGATATGATAGAGGACTATGATACCTAATTGAAGTCAATTGTGAATGAATACCCTTACTAATTGATTAAGCTCTCATTAGACCAATCATTCCATAGTGATCCGTTGAGTAGTGAACTAATTTCTTTTGAGGAATTATGAATCAATGTTAGAGTTTGATGTCAAACTTGATTGAAAGCTAAATTGCATGCTAAGGAAGTAATGATGAAGATTTTGAGGAATTTAGATGAACACTTTGAGAGATATTGCGGTTAATTTCTTTTTCTAATAAAGAGACTAAAGTTTTAGTATAATTGAACTAAGTGGGTTATATATATATATATGACATGACATTTTGATGTCATGCTTGCAAACTATTTTCTTGAGAATCGCTTGGATGCTTAAGCAAGAACCTAAGATGTGATTGCTAGTATGTAACCCATAGGATATAGCTCGTGATTAAGATCCTAAGAACCATTCATATCTTCAAGCTCCAAAATATAAGGAGGCGAGTGACAGGTGGCCATGATATGGACTCTTGCGGAATGAGTCGTCATGCGTATCTTGCATTTTCTGCAGAATTTGTTGAGCCCTTGCGTCTGTTACGGGATTACCATGACACCTGATGAGGAGTGTATCGAGACTAAAGCTAACAGATCCACACCCTCTCCGCTCACACATCTCCACACTACTGGTCGAGCGAGGAGCAGCAGAGAGGAGGCTCACTTGGTGAGCCTTGATGTGGAAGAGAAAATCCCATATTTTCATTGCCTCTTGTGTTCCCATGTCCAAGGATCTGATCCCCACCATGGTCTTTGAGGCGGCGGTGGTCGGAAGGGATGAAGGAGAGATCTGGATCAGACGAACACACCCCCAAGGATTCCGCAGCCTTCTGTGATTATCTTCTTCCCCCTCTCTCCTATACTGCAACACCTATCCACAGCAACCATCCATACCAGCCGGCTCCTAGCAAACCAGATCAGAGAGGGAGGCTCAAAGCATTTTTGGTGCGGCGTCCTGAATCACGGAGGCGTCGCAGGACTTCCAAGAAGCCAGATCGAGAGGATGGAGGAGCAGATGAGAAAGAGTGGTTCGTCCGGAGCTCTTTGTAGCAGATAGGCATGGAGATGAGAACCTCGACAGCAGCAAATCCTCGTCGGAGTCGTCCCAGCGGCGGCACCCTGCAGAAGGCAGACATGTCGGCAGGTCGAGTGGAGACCGAGACGTCGTGAAGGCGGCAGGCTAGCTCACACCGGAGGCGGCGACCTCTCGATAGCTGCAGCGTGGGTCGGGGAGGCGACAGCTTCTACAGGAACGTGTGAGGCCGGTGGAACCGTAGAGAAGCTCCTATGAGCTCTAGACTAGCAGATCACCGGAGGAGAGCCAAGCACCGCAGCTCTCATACTCACAGCAAAAGCCTGCTACAGACTTGTGGATGGACTGCGTCGGACAAACCACGACAAAAGGCCCGAGAACGCAGCGGCGGCGGCAGCGCTTGAGAGCGAGCTCAGTGCTCAGGCACACCCTGGCGCAGCGCTGCACTGGGCTCACGTGGAACGCAAGAAAGGAGAAGGGAGAAGGAGAAAACTCTGAACCGGGTCCAAATCGAATGAACCAGCTGGCCCAAGCCCTATAAAAGGTAAACAGTTTATTAATTCTTTCGAAATAGTTTGGACCTTATAAAAATGGTTAAAATAGCTACTTTGACCAATAAATCCCCCAAAAATATCCCTGGACTCAGAAAATTACCCTCTTCATTGTGAAACCCTTATATCAGACTTATTAGACACTAATATGGATTATATTTAATTTAGATGACAGTACTTCTTTTAAATGGTATAATTAGAAAACGTTTGAGAATAAATCTTTTGAAATAAGTCTGAACCCTAATACCACTTGGAAACCAAATGTGAACTCTGATACAAGAATTATATCAAAATACTAGGTCTTTTCCAATTTATGCATTTTTAGATGCTTTTAATCTTATATTAATTATAGAAAATAGCGCAATCATTAGAAAAACATGAAATTTGAACCAGACCCTAATTATGACATGTAGGTCAGTAGAAAAATATCAGAGACAATCTAGGGTCAGTTTAAACATAGGTTTGGCCTAAACCCTAACCTAGACCAACAATAATAATGACATAATGAACCTTTGTATTAATGACGATTAATTGTTATTAATCAGGTCATGGACAAAGTTTTAGATGATCATGGATGTATAAAGAATCTCTGAACTCAGGTACGTGGGTTTTTATTAAGTATTAGACTAGTTTTCATGACTGCATAATGATATGATGTACTTTGGATGCTTGTGTTTGCATATAAATTCTTGGATGTGTATTAATAGTATATGCTCCGCAAAACATTACAGAACATAAAAGAATATGGATGGTTTGTAGCTACTGAGTGGATATATGCTCTCTCTCTCCCTCACTCCTCTCTCTCTCTCTCTCTCTTCCTCTAAATATAAGGTCGGCATTCGGTCCCCATAGCCCAAGGGGTGGGGAAAAATGAAGTGCGACATCTCTCTCTCTCCCCTCTGAATATAAGGTCGACACTCGGTCCCCATAGCCCAAGGGGCGGGGAAAAATGAAGTGTGACACCACTTAGTAGTACAAACGCATCAAAAGGCATCTAAAAATGTGTTTACCTGATTATCACTTTAAATAATGTTTTCTTTTACTCTTTCTTTCTCAAGATTATTTCAATTATGCAAGCATATTAGTATGTATCTTTCTACCCACGTGCACAACACCTTGTGTGTTGATTCGTTGTTTCACGTATGTTTTAGGTTCAGAGCTAGCTTGGGATAAAAGACGGGAAGTGAGCAGTTGTCCAGGTTGTACCTATTGTGTAGATCCTAGTTTAGCATACATGTTTAGACTTGTGTAAAATTCTCTTTCAATATGCAATTGTAATTCATGTTGTATAAATTTACATGTTGAATGTTGAGAATGTTATGGTTGTATGTTCATGTATGCGTATTATGCTTCCGCATTGCTTTCTGATATGATTGGATGATGTTTTTGGATTCTGACATTTCATTCCCAATAGGGTTTTGAGAAGGTGAAAATCCAGGGACGTCACAGCTGCCTTCTCTGCCTCCCCTAAAACCCAACAAATCTCACTCAATAACTCATACTGTATCTGGATATTGGCCAAATGAACTCGATCATCTAACAGTTGAGGTGACCATTCCACCATCTCTTCTAAGCTCTTCTACTGTCTGGACAACATAGCTGCACACCTTAGTTGTTTCTGACTCGAAGCATCGGCCACCACATTCGCCTTCCCTGGATGATAGGCAATGGTGAAGTCGTAATCTTTCATGTACTCCATCCATCATCGTTGTCGTAGGTTCAAGTCTTTCTGCGTCAGAAGATACTTCAGGCTCTTATGGTCGGTGAAGATTTCAAAAGTGGCACCATACAGGTAATGCCGCCAAATCTTCAAGGCATGGATGATAGCAGCTAACTGCAGGTTGTGGGTTGGGTAATTCACCTCATTGGGCTTGAGTTGTAGGGAGGCATATGCAACCACATGTTGATTTTGTTCCAACACACAGCCAAGTCCCATCTTTGATGCATCGGTGAAAATCATGAAACCCTCATTGCCTGATGGTAGAGTCAAAACCGGTGCAGTGGTCAGCTTCTCTTTCAGCTCCTGGAAATGAGATTCACAAACATCGGACCACACAAACTTCACATCTTTCCAAGTCAACATGGTCAGAGGCAAGGCGGTCTTTGAGAAGTCCGCGATGAAGCGCCGATAATATCCTGCTAACCCCAAGAAGCTTCATATCTCGGAGGGGTTCTTCGGTAATGGCCAATCTCGAACCGCTGACACTTTAGCTGGATTTTCGGTGATCGTTCCTCCTGAGATGATGTGTCCATGGAACATGACTCGGTCTATCCAAAACTCACATTTAGAGAACTTCCCGTAGAACTTCTGCTCTCTTAAGATATCAAGGACTTTACTAGGTGGTCTCGGTGTTGATCTATGTCATCCAAATAAACCAGTATGTCATCTATGAACACTATGAAAAACGATTCAAGGAAAGGTTGAAACACACTATTCATAAGGTTCATGAACACACTGGGTGCATTGGACAACCCAAAAGGCATAACTACGAACTCATAGTGGCCATATCGGGTTCTAAAAGCTGTTTTCGGGATGTCCTCAGTCTTGACCCTCAACTGGTGGTAACCCGATCTCAATTCGATCTTGGAAAAGACTCGAGCCAACTTCAACTGGTCAAACAAGTCATCTATCTGGGGTAAAGGGTATTTGTTCTTAATGGTAGTTGATGGAGCTCCCACTCGTGTGGAATTGCGTGCACCACTAAAAATCCCAAAGATAGTAAGTCGTTAGGTTTAGCCTTGCTTATACTAGGTTAAAACTCCACCCACGTATGCTGAGATACGTGGAAGTCTTATTGCAGTATAGTTAAGGGTCAAATCCACAGGACAACAGTCTTGTTGGCAACAACAAGATGGAAAACGTAAGAATTTCACTTAACTCCTTAATAGTTGAAACTTAGTCCAAAGATTTGATTTGGTTATTTTAAATTAAATGTGAGTAAAGTAAAAGCAAGAAAGTAAACTTAGGTTGTTAACAATGATAAGGAATCACTAGGATGTGATCGGTTTTCACCACCACTATGCATGGATCAAAACATGCAATCATAAAAGCATAACCTGCAATAAGAGTTAGATCAGTTAGTATCTTTGTAGACTTAGCTTCCTTTCGGAGAACTAACTACGAGGAGTGTGGGAATGTTGTAACACTAGCCATCCTTATAGGAATGGTCACCTACTTTACAACATTCCCTCCGCAAAGTGTGTTCCTCGACTTATCAAGGTTGTACCTTCATACGTCAACTGATTCCATTTCATAGTATGAAAGTGCAACGATGTAAGTGAGTTTACTTCACTTCCTGCAAAGCACTCTAGATACCGAAACAGATGCATGGTGGATACATGCACCAAGAACCAACATACAATCAAGTTTCGAATCTAATAGTACAAACATAGACAATTCATACTAAAAGATAAAAGATAACACAAGTTGGTGATCAAGCAACAAGCATTCATTAAACGATTGATGTCGAACTGAGCAGAAAGTATATCTCTATTGCAAACTATGGATTACATTGCATGATATGAAACATGGGTAGCGGGGCTACTCCCTGCACCCTAGTGAAAAGAGACTACTTACTCATGACAAGGACAAAGAAGGAGGTGAGAAGAGAGAGAGAACGTCATCCCCACAAAGGAGAGAGGAAAGTCAACCCCTTTGGAATGAGAGAGAAGGACGATCTTCACACTTCACAGGTTTCTTGATGGCGAGGACTCCCCTTCCCACCTTCTGAGGTGATGAGAGAGAAAGTAGCTTTAGAATGGAGTGTGGATCTCAGACCGGCAGCCTTTGGGCGGAGAACGGAGGATGGAATAGCTCTGGAGTAGGAGAGGCAGCCTATGGGCGTCTGAACCACTTTTTTTGGGAGGACCCCTTGCGTCTTATTTATAGACCTTAAGTGAAGTCCAAACAGTTTGGAAAATTTTGGGTCCAAATGGTCTTGGAAACCGTTTGGACCTTGAGACCGTTTGGACCCCGAGACAGTTTGGACCCCGAGACCATTTGGACTTCACACGGTCTTGTGATCGTATGACTCCATGTGGTCTTGAGATCATATGACTTCATGCGCTCTTGAGATCGTATGACGTCATGCGGTCTTGAGACCGGTTGACTCCATGCGGTCTTGAGATCGTATGGCTTCATGCTGTCTTGAGATCGTATATATGGCTTCATGCGGTCTTAAGATCATATGACTTCATGCGGTCTTGAGACCGGTTGACTCCATGCGGTCTTGAGATCGTATGGCTTCATGCGGTCTTAATATTGTTTGACTCCATGCGGTCTTGAGATCATATGGCTTCATGCGGTCTTGAGACCAGTTGACTCCATGCGGTCTTGAGATCATATGGCTTCATGTGGTCTTGCGATCGTTTGACTCCATGCGGTCTTGAGATCGTATGGCTTCATGCGGTCTTGAGACCAGTTGACTCCATGCATTCTTGAGATTGTATGGCTTCATGTGGTCTTGAGACCGGTTGACTCCATGCGGTCTTGAGATCGTATGACTTCATGCGGTCTTGAGACTGGTTGACTCCATGCGGTCTTGAGATCGTATGGCTTCATGCGGTCTTGAGACTGGTTGACTCCATGCGGTCTTGAGATCGTATGGCTTCATGCGGTCTTGAGATCGTATGGCTTCATGTGGTCTTGAGACCGGTTGACTCCATGTGGTCATGAGATCGTATGGCTTCATGCGGTCTTGAGACTGTTTGAGTCTTTTGTGATTTTTTTTGTGTCTTTTTCTGTAAGTAAGAGGGAGAAAAGTTAATCTAGCAGTATGTTTGCAATAAAAGAGAATAGTTAGAGATTTTGTCTACTTTATCTGAGAAAGAGTGTGGAAGACTAAAGAATATTACTAAGATAACATCACAAAATTGTAGGTTATCACCCCCCCTAACTTAGAGTCTAGCTTGTCCTCAAGTTAGATAGAGCTGAGGCATGTAATGGCGAGGCGAATTTATTCAATTAAGATTTCAATACTCTTGCTTCAATTCTAAACCTGAGATCTCCTAAGGTTGTATCGGAGTTTTTTTCCTTAACTCTTTCAGGTATTGAGAGTTGCTTGGATCTCAAGTTTCTTCCATATCTTAGCCCGCATTGGGACCACTTTTTCTTTATTCGGTGCATGTCGTTGACTCTAATCAGTTTTATACTCCTCTGAAGATCCTACCAGAAACTAGAGTGGGTATGAGGGTTGGCTAAAGGCTTAGTGTGTAACTCCCCCTTCAAGTGGGGGAGGGGTTGTCTATGATTTTAGGATCTCACTACCGGGCACGATACATCTGCCTTCTTGAGGGCAACTGAATGTACCGGCCGGGTGAGTCCTTTTTCAGCCTTTCACATATTTAGATACCTTAGGGTTTCACTACCGGACACGACACATCTGCCTTTGTGAGGGAAGCTGGATGTACCGGCCGGGCGAGACCTTTATTGGTTCTTCATATAGATCCTTATTTATGGCACAACTCTCATGGTTTTATTCAACACTCTGGCTTTTATTCGTAAACTCACAGGCTTGGGATTTGGATATTTAGGGATTTTGATTTGGGCGGCCAAGCCTCTTTTATTTGGAGAGAAGAAAATTGTTCTTAGAGTTGTTCGACATGCACTTATTTGGTTTCTACTAGTGGTCCACTTGCAAGGCTTCATGATTTGGATGTCACCTGATGTCCCTCTCGTCCTTGAGATTGTTTTGGCTTATTGCAGCCCTGATGTTGACTTGTGGAGAGTCAGATATAGAATTGAAACAGAAGCATGAAAATTGAGTGAAGATGATTTATTAACTCGCCATTGCATGTCTATGTGCTATTTTTGTTATTTCTCTTGAGGGCTATTGGATTCTAAAGTTATCTGGGGATGACTTTGTTCCAAGTAGGTTTTATTATCAGGGAAGAAATTAAAGAAAAAACTAAGTATGTGTAAAGAAATTTAAGAAAACAATTTATACAGAAATTAAAAAGAAGATAGAAAGGGAAGGATATAGAATTGATACCTCGCCCTTGTCCAGTGTACTCCCCCCCCCCCAACTAATCACTCACTCTGTCCTCAGAGTGTCAAAGGGAATAGGTTGAGAGGTACAAGGATAAGGGCATCTGGCGTCCGTTAGTCCTTTATTTTCGCCATGTGTGCGAAGGAGATTGGCAGCAAACTTTCCACGTAAGGCGTGGTAATCTACGTCTGTCGTATCCTCTACTAGTTTTTAGAGGGCCATGATTGTGTACATCCAGTAGAGGATGTGGAAGCCGCAGTCATTTGATTCCTGAATTTGTTGGGGGCATTTGTGGTTAAAAGATGGGCGATGAAAGTGTTCTTTGTTGTATGCCCTTGTGTGTTGACTTAGAACATCAACTAATCTGTCTGCACAATCTTTTGCCACTTCCTCTATGGGCTTCTTTGGTGTCACTACATATTTCTTCTGCTTTGGGTTGAACTGGTTGGAGGAACTGTTGTAGATGATAGTTGTTCCTTCATGTAGGTTTGTTGCCAGAAGAAGCCAATGCTCATGGTGAAGGAAGGGGAGCATTATAAACTTCGATGTTGTATGTTATAGAAAGGAGATAAGCGCTTTAGTTGTTCCGAAGTTCTTTAGCTTTAGGAGATCATCCTTCATAAAAGAAAATGCCATATAAGTTGTGGGGTGATTCCGTCCGAGAAGAAACTAATAGGCAGCCATCAAGCTCACAGATAGAGACCCCTTGAATTGTACAGTTTCTCGTAATGCGTCTGCCATGACCAAAATGTCACCGGACATGAAAATGAGGTCATCCTTCTCAGCGTAAATCCTTGACATGATGAGACGAAGTTCATTGTCCGAAAGACTTTTGCAGGCACTGAGGTTGAAGTCTGGGAAAGTTGGTTCTATGGTAGATAGGGGCACCATTTGTGATGAGGATCTCCTGATGGTTGCCCCTGACAAAAGATCTATGTCCCCTTTATCCTGTGCCAGATCAAATTGGGAAGGGTCCCATTTGCTTTGCGCGGGGACTATGGCTAGCTATTTATTTTTTTCTAATTCCTTTAAGGTTTTTCTGAAAGGTTGCCTTTGTGGACATTGAATTGATAAAAAGAGGTAACGGGGGACGTCATCTAGTGCCATTGTTGGGTCCTTGAAGAACCGTCTATCACAAATAAGCTCCATGGCATAACGTCCTCACAAGGAGTGAAAATCTTCAGTGGCTAGCTCATTGAAGGGGATTTCTTTCAATCGATGGTCGTTGACTGTCCTTTCTCCCCCCATTGTCGTCAACAATTATGACAGCTCCAGTTGGGTATATATGTTTTATGGTGAAAGGCCCGGACCACTTTGTGCGGAGTTTTCTGGGGAACAATTTGAGCTTGGAGTTGAAAAGAAGGACTTTATCTCCGATGTTGATATCTTTTCTTTTTAGATGACCGTCGTGCCACATCTTGGTTTGTTCTTTATAAATCATGGCACTTTGATACGCGGTCATTCGAAGCTCCTGTAGCTCTTGTAGTTGGAGTTGTCTGCTTTTCCAGCACTGTTGAAATCGAAATTTAGTTGTTTAATGGCCCACCAAGCCTTATGCTCCAGTTCTACTGGAAGATGGCATGACTTCCCGTATACCAAACAGAACGGGGTTGTCCCGATTGGAGTTTTATAAGCTGTTCGGTAAGCCCAAAGGGCATCGGGAAGCTTGGTGGACCAGTCAGTGCGGTGTCTATTTATGGTTTTCTCTAAAATTTCTTTTAATTGTCTATTTGAAACTTCAACCTATCCACTCATTTGTGGATGGTAAGGCGTGGCAACTTTATGATTGACTTCGTATTTCTTTAAGAGACCTTCAAAGCTTCGCTCCAGAAAATGGGTTCCACCATCAGATATGATAGTTTGGGGGACTCCAAATCTGGGAAAAATGATATCTTTGAACATCTTTATGACTGGTTTGGAATCGCTGGAAATTGCGGGTATAGCTTCTACCCATTTTGAGACATAGTCCACAACGACCAGGATGTAAGAGTATCCATATGAAGAGGGGAAAGGACCCATATAGTCTATCCCACAACACTAAAAATCTCGATCTCCTGCCACATGGTGAGAGGTATTTTGTTTCTTTTTGTTATGGCACCGGAGAGTTGACACTTGTTGCATGATTTGACAAAATCATGGGAATCTTTTGCCATTATTGGCCAAAAGAAACCCAATTGTAGGATTTTCATGGCTGTCTTTTTCGAACTCATATGTCCTCCAGTGGGGCCGGAGTGACAATGTTCTAGGATAGGAGTGATTTCTTCCTCAGGTAGGCAACGGCGGAAGAGTCCGTCTGTGCATAGTCGAAAGAGGTAAGGTTCGTCCCAATAGTATTGCTTGACATTGTGGAGGAATTTCTTTTTGTCATGGTAAGAGGCAGAAGGGTGAATGATTCCCGTAGCCAGATAGTTTACAATGTCAGCATACCAGGGGAATCCTATTGTAACTTTCATTAGTTGGTCATCTGGGAGGGAGTCTCGGATGGGCACTTTATTCTCGTCCTCAACTTCGATACAGCTGAGGTGATCAGCGACAACGTTCTCCACCGCGCTTTTGTCTTTGATCTCCAAATCAAATTCCTGAAGCATCAGCACCCAGCGGATAAGTCTGGGTTTTGCGTCCTGCTTCTGAATCAGATATCGTATAGAGGAGTTGTCGGTGTAGACGATGACCTTGGCTCCAACAAAGTAGGAGCGGAATTTCTCAAACGCGTAGATGACAGCCAGGAACTCCTTCTCTATAGTAGTGTAGTTCTTCTGTGCTTCATCGAGCATTTTAGATGCATAGTAAATTACGTAAGGTTTCTTGTTGATCCGCTGTCCTAATATGGCCCCTATGGCATAATCGCTGGTGTCGTACATGATTTCAAATGGTAGCGACCAATATGGGGCTCTCAGTATAGGTGCAGAAATTAAAGCATTTTTGAGAGTTGAGAAACTTTGCAAGCATTCTTTGTTGAAAATGAACTCAGTGTCTTTGGTCAGGAGTTGGGTCATGGGTTTTGCTATTTTTGAGAAATCTTTGATAAATCTTCTGTAAAACCCAGCATGACCCAAGAAAGCTCGTACTCCTTTTATATCTTTTGGTGGCGACAATTTTGAGATAACATCAATTTTTGCCTTATCGACCTCAATCCCTCTGTCACTCACTCTATGCCCGAGGACGACACCTTCAGTTACCATGAAATGGCATTTTTCCCAATTCAGTATGAGGTTTGTTTCCTCGCATTGTTGTAAAACTTGTCCAAGGTTGATTAGACAGTTATCGAAAGAGTCTCCGTAAACTGAAAAATCATCCATGAATACCTTCATTATGGATTATGTTAATCCTGTGAAAATGGCGGACATACACCTTTGGAATGTAGCGGGTACATTACATAACCCGAATGGCATTCTTCTAAAAGCATAGGTTCCAAAGGGGTAGGTGAAGGTAGTTTCCTCTTGGTCTTCCGGGTGTATGGGGATTTGGTAGAACCCGGAATAACCATCTAGATAGCAGAAGTATTTCTGATGGGCTAAGTGTTCTAGGACTTCATCGAGAAAGGGCAGAGGGTAGTGATCTTTCCGTGTGGATTTGTTTAATTTCCTATAGTCGATGCACATCCTCCACCCCGTCACCGTCCTAATGGGTACTAAATCATTTTTGTCATTAAGCACGACTGTGGTGTCTCCCTTTTTAGGAACTACTTGGACGGGGCTGACCCATTGAGAGTCTGAGATCGGGTAGATTATGTTGGCTTTCAGTAATTTGAGGACTTCAAGGTGAACCACTTCTTTGAGATTGGGGTTCAGCTTCCTCTGATGTTCGCATGATGGCTTAAATTCCTCGACCATGGGCAGCCTATGCATGCATAAGGCTGGGTTTATTCCCGTCAAGTCAGTTATCTTATACCCTATGACCTTCTTGTGTTTCCACGGCTCATCAAGAAGCCTTTCTTCCTGATTTTCTGTTAGGGTGGAACTGATGATAACCGGACATAATTTTTCCTCATCCAAGAAGACATGTTTAAGTCCCATGGGTAGAGTCTTCATCTCAGGAGTCTTAGGTGGCTCTGTTGCTTCTAAAATGGTGACAGGTTTGAATTATTCAAAGGTGGTCGTTGGTGCTTCTTCGGCCTTCTCTAAGTGTTACAGACACTGTTGAACCAATTCATTTGTAGAGAATTTGACTTCTGGGTTGGTTAGAACATTCTCTAACTCGTCTGATGGATCAGATGTTTCTAATTGCAACATTTGATGTATTGCATCTAGGAGAAAGACCTCCTTTTGAGTGTTGGGGCCTTTCATGTTGTTTAGAACTCGGAATTGAATTGCTTCTTTTCTGAGTCTTAGAATGATCATGTCAGCTTCAACATCGATAAGCGTCCTGGGTGTGCTGAGGAAAGGTCTGCCAAAAATTATCGGGTATCTCAGATCTTCCTTAATATCCATGATGACAAAGTCGCACGGGACATAGGTATCTTTGCCTATCCTAACTGGAATATCTTCAATAATTCCCAGAGGTGCGGTGATGGTAGAGTCATCTAACTGAATTGTCATTGCTGTGGGTAGAAATTCAGTGAAACCTAATCGTTTGCACATGGAATAGGGCATCATTGATATGATGGCCCCTAGATCAGCTAATCCCTTTATGTTTTGCGCATTTCCAATGCAGCATTGAATGTCAAAGGAACCTGGGTCCTTCTTTTTCTTTGGCATTTTATTGAGGATGATATCGGAGGTGGTTTGGGCCAGTTTGACAGTTTCTTGTTCCTCAGTGATGTACTTCCTTGATAACAAAGTTTTTAAGTATTTAGCCCAAGCCGGTACTTCAGAGAGAGCATCAAGGAGCGGAATGTCGATATAGAGTTTCTTCATGTCCTCCTTAAATCTTTGGAACCTAGTGTCCATTTTTGTCTCGCATAATCTCCCCAGATATGGTATCCTTGGTTTATACTGTGGGATTTCTAGCTCTTTGGAAGTTTGTTCTTTTCCTTTGTCTTTCGAGTTCTCTACAGACTTCTCAGTTCCTATGTTCGGGGTTGCATTTTGAATAAGGACGGGTGTATCATCATCGTCAAGAGTGATTCTCATAGTTTCATGAAGGGTTCGCCCAGATCTTGTAGTAATTGCATTCAACTGCTCAGGTCTATTCTGGTCGTGCCTAGGGTTTGACTCGGGTTGGCCTGCAAAGGTGCCTGTTGGGGGCTTTAATTGCACAGCAATTTGTGCTAGTTGAGCTTCTACTGCCTTTTGCTGAGCTTGTTGATTAGCGAGCATAGTTTGTTGGGACTGTAGCATCTGCCTTATCAAAGTCATCTCATCTGCTGGCTGGGAGGGGGTATTTTTCTAGGCAAGTTGTTGTTGCCCTTGCTGTGGTTGTTGCAGAGGTAGTGCTAACTGAGGTTGTTGCAACTGAGGGTGTAGCTGTGGGTTTAGAGGAGGATTGTTATACTGATAGTAGTTGGATGGATTTCTAGAGTAATTGGGTCTTGGGAAGTTGTTCCTGGGGTTCCCTTGATTTTGATTGAAGTTGCTTTGGAATCCAGAGGGCAACCTATTAGAGGATCCGCCTTGCGTCTGGTGTTGCGGATTGGCAGTCCCAGCAGGGTTCCCATATTGAAATCTTGGGTGGTTTCTTGGTTGATTAGGATTATAATAAACTTGTCCCGGAATGGAATGAATAGAATTGACTTGTTCTGGCAATTACTCTTCAGGCTATTCCATGATTGGTTCGTACTGTTGTGGTGGTGGATGCATATCCATCATCACATTGTAAAGCAAACCGCATGAAAGAGTTGGATGATCAGATGCGTGACAGGCTTCATAGGTTCCTATGGCAACTTTGACCTGTTGGACCTGAGGGTTTTTCTTCTTGTCAAATTCTCCAAGAGAAGTTTCAATAGCTTGTTGCTTATGAGCTATGGTCTTTAAGGCTTCAGCAATAGCCTTCATATCCATTGATTCCTCAGCTTTATAAACTTTAAGGACTCCTTTTCCAGCTGATCGTCCCCAGTTGGACTGATTCTCAGCTCCAAGTTTGACTATTTTCCAGGCATCCTCGTAGTTTTTTCTCATAAAATTTCCTCCAGATGAGGAATCCAGAAATTGCTTGATGTCATCACTTACTCCCCTATAGAATGTTTCTAATAATTGATTTTGGGAGATGTCGTGATGAGGGCACTTTCGCAGAAGCTCTTTGAACCTTTCCCATGCTTCCACAAGTGATTCTCCGAGAAGTTGGGTGAAGTGATTAATCTACCCCCTAATTTCATAAGTTAGTGAAGGGGGGAAGAAATTCTCCAGGAACTTTTCTTCCAGGGGAGCCCATGTGGTGATTATTGGCTCCCTGTCAAGCAAGTTATACCAACTCAAAGCTCTCCCAGATAGAGTGAAGTGAAACAGATGTAGCATTATCGTGTCAAAGGCAACTCCGGCCTGTGGGACCAGTCGGCATAGTGCCTTGAACCTCTTCAGATGATCCATACAGTCATCTCCAGAACCTCTAGAGAATGAGATGCCCTGCATGATCTGAATCCATTGGGTCCGGATCTCAAAGTTGGGTATGTTGATGATCGGAGGTCGAACCAGATGGTTGTCTTCGTAGTTCTTAGGGACAGCATAATCCCTCAACTGCTTGTTCCTTAGTTCTAACTGGGCAGCTTGGTTTGCTGCCTCATTTTCGGCTCGGATGCGGGCATGTTCTTCTGCTCAAATCTCCACTTGAATCTGAGCACGAGTATCAGCGATAAGTTGTGCTCTTTGAGTGGCGATGGAAGCATTGACCCTCTCCATTACTGGTGCAGCCTGGCGTTGATCTTCAGCCATTTGCTTGGCTCTTTGGAAATTGAGTCTGATGTGGCGGTGGAAGCTTCTCTCTACCTCAGAGTCGTACTCTGGATCAGGGGAGAATCCGAGGTTATGCGATGATTGCATGCACGTCTTCTACCTGAGTAGAGAAAAGAAAACACATTTTAGATTATGCTAGAGATATAATAAATTCAAGTAGATATGGATTAATGATTAAAAGAAAGTGTAAACCCCTAACCAACTAGAAAGATACTAAATGAAATTAAAACGTTCGGTTGTCCCCAGCAACGGTGCCAATTTTTGATGGAGCTCCCACTCGCGTGGAATTGCGTGCACCACTAAAAATCCCAAAGATAGTAAGTCTTTAGGTTTAGCCTTGCTTATACTAGGTTAAAACTCCACCCATGTATGCTGAGATATGTGGAAGTCTTATCGCAGTATAGTTAAGGGTCGAATCCATAGGACAACGGTCTTGTTGGCAACAACAAGATGGAAAATGTAAGAATTTCACTTAACTCCTTAATAGTTGATACTTAGTCCAAAGATCTGATTTGGTTATTTTAAACTAAATGTGAGTATAGTAAAAGCAAGAAAGTAAACTTAGGTTGTTAACAATGATAAGGAATCACTAGGATGTGATCGGTTTTCACCACCACTACGCATGGATCAAAACATGCAATCATAAAAGCATAACCTGCAATAAGAGTTAGATCAGTTAGTATCTTTGTAGACTTAGCTTCCTTTTAGAGAACTAACTACGAGGAGTGTGGGAATGTTGTAACGCCAGCCATCCTTATAGGAATGGTCACCTACTTTACAACATTCCCTCTGCAAAGTGTGTTCCTCGACTTATCAAGGTTGTACCTTCATACGTCAACTGATTCCATTTCATAGTATGAAAGTGCAACGATGTAAGTGAGTTTACTTCACTTCTTTGAAAGCACTCCTAGATACCGAAACAGATGCATGGTGGATACATGCACCAAGAACCAACATACAAATGAGTTTCGAATCTAATAGTATAAACATAGACAATTCATACTAAAAGATAAAAGATAACACAAGTTGGTGAGCAGGCAACAAGCATTCATTAAATGATTGATGTCGAACTGAGAGGAAAGTATATCTCTATTGCAAACTATGGATTACATTGCATGATATGAAACATGGGTAGCGGGTCTACTCCCCGCACCCTAGTGAAAAGAGACTACTCGCTCATGATAACGACAAAGAAGGAGGTGAGAAAATAGAGAGAGAACGTCATCCCCACAAAGGAGAGAGGAAAGTCGACCCCTTTGGAATGAGAGAGAAGGACGATCTTCACACTTCACAGGTTTCTCGATGGCGAGGACTCCCCTTCCCACCTTCTTTGGTGATGAGAGAGAAAGCAGCTTTGGAACAGAGTGTAGATCTTAGACCAGCAACCTTTGGGCGGAGAACGGAGGATGGAATAGCTCTGGAGTAGGAGAGGCAACCTCTGGGCGTCCGAACCACTTTTTTTGGGAGGACCCCTTGGGTCTTATTTATAGGCCTTAAGTGAAGTCCAAACAGTTTGGAAAATTTTGGGTCCAAATGGTCTTGGAAACCATTTGGACCTTGAGACCGTTTGGACCCCGAGACCGTATGGACTTCACGTGGTCTTGAGATCGTATGACTCCATGCGGTCTTGAGATCGTATGACTTCATGCGGTCTTGAGATCGTATGACTTCATGCGGTCTTGAGACCGGTTGACTCCATTAGGTCTTGAGATCGTATGGCTTCATGCGGTCTTGAGATCATATGACTTCATGCGGTCTTGAGACCGGTTGACTCCATGCGGTCTTGAGATCGTATGACTTCATGCGGTCTTGAGATCGTTTGACTCCATGCTATCTTGAGATCGTATGGCTTCATGCGGTCTTGATATCGGTTGACTCCATGTGGTCTTGAGATTGTATGGCTTCATGCGGTCTTGAGATCGTTTGACTCCATGCGGTCTTGAGATCGTATTGCTTCATGCGGTCTTGAGACCGGTTGACTCCATGCGGTCTTGAGATCGTATGGCTTCATGCGGTCTTGAGACCGGTTGACTCCATGTGGTCTTGAGATCGTATGGCTTCATGCGATCTTGAGATCGGTTGACTCCATGCGGTCTTGAGATCGTATGGCTTCATGCGGTCTTGAGACCGGTTGACTCCATGCGGTCTTGAGATCGTATGACTTCATGCGATCTTGAGACCGGTTGACTCCATGTGGTCTTGAGATCATATGGCTTCATGCGGTCTTGAGACCGTTTGAGTCTTTTGTGATTTTTTTGTGTCTTTTTCAATAAGTAAGAGGGAGAAAAGTTAATCTAGTAGTATGTTTGCAATAAAAGAGAATAGTTAGAGAGTTTGACTACTTTATCTGAGAAAGAGTGAGGAAGACTGAAGAATATTACTAAGATAACATCACAAAATTGGAGGTTATCACCCCCCTAACTTAGAGTTTAGCTTGTCCTCAAGTTAGATAGAGATGAGGCATGTAATGGCGAGGCGAATTTATTCAGTTAAGATTTATATACTCTTGCTTCAATTCTAAACCTGAGATCTCCTAAGGTTATATCAGAGCTTTTTTCATTAACTCTTTCAGGTATTGAGAGTTGCTTGGATCTCAGGTTTCTTCCATATCTTAGTCCGCATTGGGACCACTTTTTCTTTATTTGGTGCATGTCGTTGACACCAATCAGTTTTATACTCCTCTAAAGATCCTACCAGAAACTAGAGTGGGTATGAGGGTTGGCTAAAGGCTTAGTGTGTAACTCCCCCTTCAAGTGGGGGAGGAGTTGTCTATGCTTTTAGGATCTCACTACTGGGCACGATACATCTGCCTTCTTGAGGGCAGCTGAATGTATCGGCCGGGAAAGTCCTTTATCAGCCTTTCATATATTTAGATACCTTAGGGTTTCACTACCAGGCACGACACATCTGCCTTTGTGAGGGCAGCTGGATGTACCGGTCGGGCGAGACCTTTATTAGTTCTTCATATAGATCTTTATTTATGGCACAACTCTCATGGTTTTATTCAACACTCTGGCTTTTATTCGTAAACTCACAGGCTTGGGATTTGGATATTTAGGGATTTTGATTTGGGCGGCCAAGCCTCTTTTATTTGGAGAGAAGAAAATTGTTCTTAGAGTTGTTCGACATGCACTTATTTGGTTTCTACTAGTGGTCCACTTGCAAGGCTTCATGATTTGGATGTCACCTGATGTCCCTCTCGTCCTTGAGATTGTTTTGGCTTATTGCAGCCCTGATGTTGACTTGTGAAGAGTCAGATATAGAATTGAAACAGAAGCATGAAAATTGAGTGAAGATGATTTATTAACTCGCCATTGCATGTATATGTGCAATTTTTGTTATTGCTCTTGAGGGCTATTGGATTCTAAAGTTAGCTGGGGATGACTTTGTTCCAAGTAGGTTTTATTATCAGGGAAGAAATTAAAGCAAAAACTAAGTATGTGCAAAGAAATTTAAGAAAAACATTTATACGGAAACTAAAAAGAAGATAGAAAGGGAAGGATTTAGAATTGATACCTCGCCCTTGTCCAGTGTAATCCCCCCCTAACTAATCACTCACTCTGTCCTCAGAGTGTCAAAGGGAATAGGCTGAGAGGTACAAGGACAAGGGCATCAGGCGTCCGTTAGTCCTTTATTTGCGCCATGTGTGTGAAGGAGATTGGCAGCAAACTTTCCACGTAAGGCGTGGTAATCTATGTCTGTCGTATCCTCTACTGGTTTTTGGAGGGCCATGATTGTGTACATCTAGTAGAGGATGTGGAAGCCGCAATCATTTGATTCCCGAATTTGTTGGGGGAATTTGTGGTTAAAAGATGGGCGATGAAAGTGTTCTTTATCGTATGCCCTTGTGTGCTGACTTAGAACATTGATTAATCTGTCTGCACAATCTTTCACCACTTCCTCTGTGGGCGTCTTTGGTGTCACTACATATTTCTTCTACTTTGGGTTGAACTGGCTGTCGGAAATGTTGTAGATGATAGTTGTTCCTTCATGTAGGTTTGTTGCCAGAAGCAGCTAGTGCTCATAGTGAAGGAAGGGGAGCATTATAAACTTTGGTGTTGTATGTTGTAGAAAGGAGATAAGCACTTCAATTTTTCCGAAGTTCTTTAGCTTTAGGAGATCGTCCTTCATATAAGCAGATGCCATATAAGTTGTGGGGTGATTCCGTCCAAGGAGAAACTGATAGGCAGCCATCAAGCTCACAGATAGAGACCCCTTGAATTGTATAGTTTCTCGTAATGCGTCCGCCATGACCAAAATGTCACCGGACATGAAAATGAGGTCATCCTTCTCGACGTAAAGCCTTGACAAGATGAGACGAAGTTCATTGTCCGAAAGACTTTTATAGGCACTGAGGTCGAAGTCTGGGAAAGTTGGTTCTATGGCAGATAGGGGCACCATTTGTGATGAGGATCTCCTGATGGTTTCCCCTGACAAAAGATCTATGTCCCCTTTATCCTGTGCCAGATCAAATTGGGAAGGGTCCCATTTGCTTTGCGCAGGGACTATGGATGGTTGTTTGTTTTTTTCTAATTCCTTAAAGGTTTGTTTGAAAGGTTGCCTTTGTGGACGTTGAATTGCTGAAAAGAGGTAACGGGGGACGTCATCTGGTGCCATTGTCGGGTCCTTGAAGAACTGTCTATCACAAATAAGCTCCATGGCATAATATCCTCGCAAGGAGTGAAAATCTTCAGCGGCTAGCTCATTGAAGGGGATTTCTTTCAATCGATGGCCGTTGACCGTCCTTTCTCCCCAATTGTCATCAATAATTATGACAGCTCCAGTTGGGTATATATGTTTGATGGTGAAAGGCCCGGACCACTTTGTGCGGAGTTTTTCGGGGAACAATTTGAGCTTGGAGTTGAAAAGAAGGACTTTATCTCCGATGTCGATATCTTTTCTTTTTAGATGACCGTCGTGCCACATCTTGGTTTGTTCTTTATAAATCCTGGCACTTTGATACGCAGTCATTCGGAGCTCCTCTAGCTCTTGCAGTTGGAGTTGTCTTCTTTCTCCGGCACTGTTGAAATCAAAATTCAGTTGTTTAATGGCCCACCAAGCCTTATGCTCCAGTTCCACTGGAAGATGGCAGGACTTCCCGTATACCAAATGGAATGGGGTTGTCCCGATTGGACTTTTATAAGCTGTTCGGTAAGCCCAAAGGGCATCGGGAAGCTTGCTGGACCAGTCAGTGTGGTGTCTTTTTACGGTTTTCTCTAAAATTGCTTTTAATTGTCTGTTTGAAACTTCAACCTGTCCACTCGTTTGTGGATGGTAAGGCGTGGCAACTTTATGATTGACTCCATATTTGTTTAAGAGAGCTTCAAAGCTTCTCTCCAGAAAATGGGTTCCACCATCAGATATGACAGTTCGGGGGACTCCAAATCTGGGAAACATGATATCTTTAAACATCTTTATGACTGGTTTGGAATCACTGGAAATTGCGGGTATAGCTTCTACCCATTTTGAGACATAGTCCATAGCGACCTGGATGTAAGAATATCCATATGAAGAGGGGAAAGGACCCATATAGTCTATCCCCCAGACATCGAAAATCTCGATCTCCTGCCACATGGTGAGAGACATTTCATTTCTTTTTGTTATGGCACCGGAGAGTTGACACTTGTTGCATGATTTGACAAAATTATGGGAATCTTTTGCCATTGTTGGCTAAAAGAAACCCGATTGTAGGATTTCCGTGGTTGTCTTTTTCAAACTCATATGTCCTCCAGTGGGGGCAGAGTGACAATGTTCTAGGATTGGAGTGATTTCTTCCTCAGGTAGGCAGCGGTGGAAGAGTCTGTCTACGCATAGTCGAAAGAGGTAAGGTTCGTCCCAATAGTATTACTTGACATCGTGGAGGAATTTTTTTTTGTCATGGTAAGAGGCGAAAGGGTGAATGATTCCCGTAGCCAGATAGTTTACAATGTCAGCATACCAGGGGAATCCTGTTGTAACTTTCATTAGTTGGTCATCCGGGAGGGAGTCTCAGATGGGCACTTTATCCTCGTCCTGAACTTCGATACGGATGAGGTGATCAGCGACAACGTTCTCCACCCCGCTTTTGTCTTTAATCTCCAAATCAAATTCCTGAAGCATCAGCACCCAGCGGATAAGTCTGGGTTTTGCGTCTTGCTTCTGAATCAGATATCGTATAGAGGAGTTGTTGGTGTAGACGATGACCTTGGCTCCAATCAGGTAGGAGCGGAATTCCTCGAACGCGTAGATGACAGCCAGGAACTCCTTCTCTGTAGTAGTGTAGTTCTTCTATGCTTCATCGAGCATTTTAGATGTGTAGTATATTATGTAAGGTTTCTTGTCGATTCACTGTCCTAATATGGCCCCTATGGCGTAATCGCTGGCGTCGCACATGATTTCGAATGGTAGCGACCAATCTGGGGCTCTCAGTATAGGTGCAGAAATTAAAGCATTTTTGAGAGTTGAGAAACTTTGCAAGCATTCTTTGTTAAAAATGAACTCAGTGTCTTTGGTCAGGAGTTGGGTCATGGGTTTTGCTATTTTTGAGAAATCTTTGATAAATCTTCTGTAAAACCCAGGATGACCCAAGAAAGATCGTACTCCTTTTATATCTTTTAGTGGTGACAATTTCGAGATAACATCGATTTTTTCCTTATCGACCTCAATCCCTCTGTCACTCACTGTATGCCCGAGGACAACACCTTCAGTTACCATGAAATGGCATTTTTCCCAATTCAGTATGAGGTTCGTTTCCTCGCATCGTTGTAAAACTTGTCCAAGGTTGATTATACAGTTATCGAAAGAGTCTCCATAAACTGAAAAATCATACATGAATACCTCCATTATGGATTCTGTTAATCCTGCGAAAATGGCAGACATACACCTTTGGAATGTAGCGGGTGCATTACATAAACCAAATGGCATTCTTCTAAAAGCATAAGTTCCAAAGGGGCAGGTGAAGGTAGTTTTAGATGGTAGTTTTCTACTTTATCTGAGAAAGAGTGTGGAAGACTGAAGAATATTACTAAGATAACATCACAAAATTGGAGGTTATCAGTAGCCTGGTTGATCATCTGGTAGTCTATGCACATTTGGAGCGAACCATCCTTTTTATTTACAAAAAGAATCGGCGCTCCCCATGGTGATGTACTAGGGTGGATAAAACCTTTATCCAACAATTCCTGTAATTACTTCTTTAGCTCAAGCAACTCAGCAGGGGCTATCCTATAAGGTGCTCTGGAAATAGGGTTTGTACCAGGGCCTAGCTCTATGGAGAAATCTACCTCTCTTTTGGGAGGAATCCCAGGTAGATCATCTGGAAAAACATCTGCATAGTCCCTAACTACCTCTATTTCTTCTAAGGTTTGCACTTTGGGTTCTAGCTCGGTGACTACTGCTAGGAAAGCTCGACACCCTTAACTCATCATCCGCTCTGCTTTAACAGCTGACACATATGGGCTGGTAGTGGCATCCTTCCTACCCCTAATGACAAAACATGGTTGACCTGGTCTCTTGATGATCACTTTCTTCTCTCTACAGTCGATATTGGCCTTATACGTATAAAGCCAATCCATACCAATGATTATGTTAAAATCATTCATGTTAAGAAGGATAAAGTTTGTAGGAAAATCATGATCTCGATATTTCACAGATACCACCGGGGTTTTCAAAAGGGAAGTAAAGATTCTCCCACTTGGGGTTGTAACATCTAAGACATACCCTAAATCCTTGATATCCAAACATAGAAGAGTTGCAAGATTTCTCAAAATGAAAGTCTTAGTAGATCTAGAGTCAAACAAAGCTTTCACATTATGTCCCATAACTTCAAGCATGCCTACATTATTATTCACCATGCATTAGACCATTACATGCTTAACTTTAAAACATAAAAGAAAACTCTAAGGATTATTACCCTCGATCAACCGATTAGCATTAACTTGAGCCTCCTCATTGTCAATGGCAAACACCCGAGCTTGTCTTCTCTCTCCAGCAGGTGGGGCTACAGCTATAGGTGGGGCTGCTACTGGTGGAGCTGCCACCTGTCCTGGTCCCCTGGGATCTGGAATAGGACAGACGGATTGCAGATGTCCTTCTTGGTGGCATCGAAAGCATGTCTTCTTCTTATAGCGGCATTCACCGGCGTGCCCCTTTCCGCAGGTGCAGCAAGGAGGTCGGTTGTTCTCTTGACAGGGTTTCCCTTTTCCTCCATGTTTTCCTTTAGCTTGATGGCATCCTGGGCCCTTCTTGTGGTTGTTTCTTGGACCTTGGGCTCCTTCAGTGAAACCCAAGTACCCCTTGGGTGGAAACTGGGCAGGCATCACAGTCCTCTCCATGTCTAAAGCAGTGTTGTAGGCTTCGGCAAAATTTTTGGGTTTACTTGCCATCACATGGAGCTTGATGGCAGGGTGAAGACGTTCCACAAAGTGGTCCACTCACCTCTCTTCATCCATCATATGTCCAAAATGTTCCAGGAGGCGGAACCTACGACCAAAGTCCGCAACTGAAGAGCTTCCTTGAGTCATGCTAGTGAACTCTCTTTCTTTCTCCTTCTTTGCTGAGACGGCGAGGAATCTGGCGGTGAAGATGGTCTTGAAGTCAGTCCATTCCATTGGTTCCTCACTTAGGTCTCTTCCCGTGATATGTTTCTCCCACCATATCTTGGTTGCACCTTCCAAAAGGTGAGTAGCAAACAGAACCTTTTTATTCGGCTGCACCTCGAGCATACGGAACCCATTCTCGACTGCAAGCAGCCAAGCTTCAGCCTTGTCGACTACTTCAGACTTGTCTTCTCCCCAGAACTTCTTGACGTTCAGCTTGACGAAGTCCAGGATGGTGGCTCCCAGTCGAGGTCGAACAGGAAGTAGCTCACCATTCTCATTCCTTGTCATGTCCCTAAGGGCCAGTGCACGGATAGCCTCAGTCAGTTGCTTTTGCTGTTCCATCCAAACTGCATCTGTGGTGTGAATCACCATGGTTGGTTTTGGACCACCAGGCTGGTCCTCATCCATTCGGGCTTCCTCTTCATACACCTGGTGTTCTTCTTCTCCTTGCTCTAGGTTAATGTCAGGAATTGGTTCAGGTTTGGGGGCCTCGTGCAAAACTTCTCTAGGCCTCTTTCTCTTCTTAGAGGTCTCTCCGCCATGATTTCACTTCCTCTTTTCAGAAGACCCATTCTCTTTACGGGGTGGCCCACCTCCGCTGGTGGAGAAAGGGATTGCCACAACCTTTGTACGAGCCATCTACATAAGCCTAACAAACAGACCTTTAGTTTATCATTAAACTAATTATACTTATGTCAGTGATATCTCATTACATATCTTTTATTAATTTGATGGAGGATTCCTTAATCCTTAACTTACTTTCCCATACCACATGTGGGTGAGGAAGAGAGAGAAAACCCTAACTCTTAAAGTCCTTAATAGAATTTGTGATGAGAAGGGATGAATAAGATGAGGAAGTCCTAAAGGTATCTTATTTCGATTCAAATCCTAGGACATCGGCCAGGCAGTCACACATTCTGGGAGTCCTCGTATTCCGACTAGCGGTGCAGAGGAAACATTTTCCAGCCCCCAGAAGTGATCCTTTTCTAGACACCTCTGTCTTTCAAAAAATCCTCTAATAACTCCCTTGTGTTCTACAGAGTTTGTAAAATTTAATAATTATTAACAATTAAGTGGAGAACCTTGGCTCTGATACCAAATGTAACGACCCCGCCTTCCGGTAACCCCCAATTAAGGGAGACCGAGAGGTTGGTGTCGCTATCAATTTCCAGATCAAGATTCAGCAATTAATTGATAGCAATTATAAAATTCTACTAGACTAAACTGAAAAGTTGTAATAAATAAAATTTTTGCATACCTTTGGAAATTTTAGATTTCTAAACTTCTATCCAGAACTGGGACTAACTAACTAATCCTCCTTTGGATTTTAATTCGTGTACTTCACAATATGACAGTTTACTGTTTGTCCATTTTGTTTGTACCTAAAACACCGACAAATAAAACATCGGTCAGCCAAAGCTGGTATGTGGGGGATTCACTAATCATGCAATTATCTATAACAATGTATTGCATTCAATTATCATTTAACAAACAATTTTACGTTTTAAGTATAACTACGCGATCCATGTATACCCTGTTCCCATTATACCCCTCATGACTTCACCTAACAGTTGAATCAATTTCTAGGGTGGAGTCACATGGCACTACCCGTAAGTAGTCCACTCCTTAACTCATGGTAGGCTAGAGTTTCATGGCACTACACATGGGTAGCCCAGTTTCTAACTCAGGATACCCTAGACCTTGCTCTAGGTTATCCTTAGCCTTTGCATAGCCACAGGGGTGGACTCAGATCTAGCAAGTTATACATGTATACTCATAGTGATAGTCATAGTCACTTTATAGTTGCATGAATTGAAACATCCAACAATTATTACAAGAATTTAGAGAAACGTCGATAAAATCCTCGGAAAACTAATCGTTATAGTCATAAGCGTAACCACATACCTCTTATTGTAGATTTGGTTACGGAATTAAGTATGAAGAGAGAGAATGTCCAAGCAAGCAAGAAAATTACATACAAAACATGAAATAAACATTCCAACTTCATTTTATCAAAATTTATCCAATTCCATTTTATTGTTTAGGGTTCCTATTCCAATTTTAGGGTTTCCTTGAAAATTAGGGTTTTGTTTACATTCTTAGGTAATATGAACCCTATCAGGTTTCCGCTGCTCCCCCGTGTCTGGGCTCTGGCGATAATGGGGTTCCCCTAGGGCTCGCGAGCTTTTCTCTGTCCGGGGGGGTGGGCGGCGGCTGGTGTGCCCTGCCTATATCCCCCTGGGCTTCTTCTCCCTTCCGTTGTCGTCCAGTGAAGCTTCGCGTGGTATGGGCCTCCGATCCAGGTGGGGTGGCTACTCGGTGTCTCACCTTTGCCGGGTGCCTCATCTACTCTTGTCGTCTGCTTATAGCGATGGCTCTAGGGGTGAGTCCTACAGCTTCGTCTTCGACGCTGCACGGTGAAAAGCCTCCCTCGGGCGGTTGTTCCTACCCTGGTCTCGTTCCCCTATGCCACCCGCAGCAGATCTGGCCGGATTGGAAGTTCTCGCCTCTTTCCCTTCCTGTTTCCTTATCGGCTTGTCTTTTTTCTTGCTGGTTCTCGTTGGTCTCTTTTGGTGTGTGGTTTCTCGGTAGGTCATTTGTCGTGTTTCTCGCCAGGTTTCTGTGGTGGTTCTATCTCCTCCATTTAGGGAGGTGGACAGGGTGTGGGGTTCCCCCGGATCTCTGGCCAGTGACGGGGCATCTCCTCGTCACCTCATTTTGTGTCCAGATTGTTGGAGCATGCTCAAACATCGGGCTATGATTTTAGGAAGGCCTAAGGCTGATACTAATGGAGATGCTGCTCCAATTTATGTACAGGCAAATGGGTTTCTACCAGTCAGACTGATGATCAAGATTGAGGAGGGATTCTATCGATGAGCTACTTATTATGCGCTTTCCAACCAGGAATCCAAGCTGAAGCGGTTAATCAATTTCCAATCTCATCACTGTAACTTGGTTATTCCCTTGTTCCTGATCTGGTGTAATAGCAGATATATATATGTAGATGTCGTATGACCTTTATTTTATAATCCAATCTGTTTTTTCAAAAAAAAAAGGTAATATGAACCCTAATTTATCAAATTCACTTAAAATATTTAAATTCTCTCCTTTTAAAAATTCCTAACAGTTTTAGGATCATTATTTAGCAATTTACTTCCTTAATTCACAAATAACATGGGTTTCTTTTTCCTTTTCCCTAAATTAGGGTTTCCATGTACCTTATCATTCATTTATAGTCATAAACCCTTAATTAACCATCTTTGTACTCAAAACGGATGAAAACTCCATGTTATCAATTAACAGGTTGATAATCCTCAAATTAACCCATTAAGTTACAAAGAAACATCTTTTATATGCAATTAGAGTTTCCAATTACTTTTCAATACATTTTTCTTTCAAATTAAAGTACTTTTGTAAAAAGAAATAGAATCAGGTTCTTAAACCATTTTTATCAGATTCCTTACATTTTTCTACCCAACTTTCATATATAAAGTTCCTTTGTACGAGATTCCTAGCTATTTCTATGATTTTAGCAAAGAAAAGCAATTATTTGCAATTTCTATCAGAGAGAGATAATTTACCGAATTTTGGTAACCGCTCAATTTGTGGACCGGTGGTCCACTACTCAGATCTGATGATTCCTCTTACGCGCGTCTCTCTTTTCTAGGAGCGTTAGATCTGATTGAGTCCACTGTGGACCGCGATCGGAGGGTGGGCGCCTCGTCGTCTACCTCCGCTCTAAGCAAGGAGCTGCGGTCAACTCCCGAGTTGACCTTCAACTCCAGGCCACCCGCAAATCAACTGAGGAGCTGTGAAGCTTCTCCGTCAAGGTTCGAACTCGATGCGCTAGACAATTTCATGATCCCACCTGACCCTCACCACCAACGCGGCACCGGAAAGTCGCTGCCGACTTGCAGGTCGTGGAGGGGGTGTATTAGGTTAGAATCACCAATTGGAAGCACTGTTACACTTGTCTTCACGCTCCGCAGCAAAGGGAATAGCTTTTAGGGATGCTGGTACCCTCACGCTGCTCCCCCTTATATAGGGCTAGGTTCCAGGAGTACAGCGTTTGGGGGTTTCTCCCCCTGACGACAATTTCCCAAAAAACTTGGGTCTAAATTATTCGTACAGATCACCCGATCCTAATGGGACCATTATCTCAACGTTTCACAGCCTCAAAATTGAGAAAGAAGAATAGGAAACTTCCCCTAAACCAGCCAGAGTCCTTGTCTTACTGGGACCTAGATGATGAGCGGCGCACATTGGATTAAGATCCAACGGCCCTCATCGCGCCCGTCCTAACAAAAGGAAACTCAGTTTCCTAATTTTCGAAATAAAGCCCAAAAATAAGGATAACTTGCAAAATTGATAAATCCCAAATCTTAACTCCTTTTTCCTTCAACTTTTGAGGAAAACGCTTTTATGTTTTTATCTTTCATCCTGCAAAAATTGGGATCGTTATCTCAATTAAAAAGTTCATTTTCTTTAGTTGCAAGAAAACACCTCTTTATTCACATTTTCCACATATTCTTTATTTCCCTTGCTATTATTTAATTATCCTAAGTTCCCTGAACCCCAAGGAACCTTTATAACACAAAATCCTATTTTAGGAAATTATCTTTTAGTATTTTAATTATCCTTTATCCATTTTCTTATATTTCCATTATCCCATTGAATTCCTTTTTCCTTTCTTTTTCTTTTTCTTTCAATTGGGCTTAATGGCCAGTAAGGCCCATCAAAGAGCATGCAAGACTATTATTCACGAAAAAATCATTCAAAACAAACCATGACATCAAACATTGATCTTATCTTTCTTTTAAAGGAGATTCACAAATCTCATTACATGTTTTGGAAAATGAGGTTATAACAGATGGGGACTGGACAATAGCTTTTTGCCACCAGCAACCTATCCCAGCAAGGTTGGGTCAGATATTAGAATCAAAAGACAAATTTACCCCTTCATTTCTATTATGTAGATGAGGGAAGGAACGTAATTCCACATGTTCTCTTCTTCAACCTCCTGATGTCCCTATTCATAAGCCAGTATCGAGGATGGATCAACATGACTGTTGACTCCATTGTCTAGGCACTTTGAGGTTCAGTCGTCAGTGCCACATTTGTTGCCCAGTTCCGCCGACCTCAGTGATGATCCACCTTTGACCGGATAGGAAAGAGTAGGGAGAACAATGCCAGGGTTCCACTGGCAGTGAGAAGGGGATCGAGAGGGTCTTAGGTGGGGATAGTGCGCATTCTAGCCTATCGCTGGTTTATTGGTACTCTGACTTGCCTCGTAGAGGGATTTCCTGACTCCAGGATCAAATCCCCTAGTCCTTGTATAGGGAATTGGAAAGGGGTTTGAGTTGTCTATTAATGGAGTTTCCTACTTCATCTAGAATTATGGGAAAATCTTTTAAAGGTTCCAAATAGGTCCTATCTAGGGATAATTTGGTCTGGAATCTCCTCATGATCCCAACGAGCAACTTTCTTGATCCTTTCGTGGACCGGGGAGGGCGAGAGGTGTGAAAGGAGGAAAAGTGTTGTTCTTGGCTTTCTCAATCTGACCAAGGTAGGTGATAACCACATCACTATTGGATCTTAGATCCAATGGCCCTCATCGTTTGCGCCAATAAAATTGAATTAAATCAATTCTAATTAGATTGAAAAAATTGTGACATTAAAGGATATCCCTTTCACTTTAGGAAAATCTTCCCAAATTCATAACTCTCAAACCATGCCTGCTTTTAATATCAAACTTTTAGGGAAACTCATTAATTACTTAATCTACTTGTGTGCCAAGTTTGAAGTCATAATTTGAAAGTAAAAGAGACTTCTCTTCATGTGCAAGTTATCACTTAATAAGGCATATTTTATTCGCATTTCCTCTCTCTTACTCTCCTATTTTCCTTTATTTGGATTCCTTTTACCATTAGAAACCATGAGGATTCGAAATATCATCCATGATGATCAATCATACATCTTTCCACATATTTCTCATATTTTTCATCATAATCTCAATTTCTTTTCTTATATATGCATTATTTGATTTCCTTCAACATTTTTTTCTCTTTTTATCATATTGGACTCACTAATACATTAGGATTCACGAAATCACATGCACAAGGGAAATATTGCAAAAGAAGCCCATATATTTATCATAAATCATATAATTTATAGACAATTACATTTCTTTGGAAAAATTGCATTCACAACCATACAAGAAAAATCAAGGTTGTAACGTCCTCCCCTCTTTATAGTAATTTTGCCCCCAAAATTAAGCCAATCAAGTAAACAATTTGGGGTAAGCTTTTTCCATATCCATCTTCAGCTCCCATGTGGCTTCATCCTCTCGATGGTGCTTCCACAGAACCTTGACCATCTCAATCTATTTATCCCTGAGCTCATTCACCTTGGTATCCAGTACCCTCACAGGTGACTTAGCGTATGTCAGCCTTTGTTGGAGTTCAATAGGTTCAATGCTCAGTACACGGCTCAGGTACCTCACATAGTGTTGTAGATCGGACATATGGAACACATCATGCATCATATTATCCTGAAGGGTATGTCTAAACAAAAGTAGCTCCACCAATCCATTCTGTACTCAAGCGGGCCCATGTATTGGGGACTCAACTTTCCTCTATTCTTAGCCATAGCTCAGAGCGGTCAGATTTTCAAAACATATGTTCACCCATAGTGAAGTGCAAATCAGTTTTCTTCGCATTAGCACACAACTCTTGTTGATCTTGGGCTTCCTCGGCCATTACTCAATCAAAGAGACTTTAGCAGCATACACTATGGTTTTTTTGACCTCCATAGGGTCCTCTCATCGACAGCATCCTAGTGAAGCGGTGAATGACACATCCTCCCATAAAGAGCTTCATACATCCTGAAACCACTTGTGGCAGTTGTCATAACAAGCAAACTCAACTAGGGGCAAATACTACTCCAATGATCCACCCCAAACGAGCACATATTCTCATATCAGATCCTCTAAAGTCTAGATCATACTTTCTTGATTGTCCATCAGTCTCGGTTACCAAAGCCAAACTTTAACTCTTAAAATCCAAATTGTTCTTGACAAGTCTGTCCTCATATGATGATGCTTTCATACCATCTATCAATATACTCTCAAAAGGGTGTGGTACTTCCTCTATCCTCAATCATCATAGAAAGGTGTCAACTAATATCACCGTTATCCTTAGTATGGTATGTGTTTTGTCCTGTCTCTCACGCCCATAACAAGATGAAATAAGCATTTGGCTATAGTCCAAATACACAATTCATCCCGTTCTAGGAGTAGAGATATTGTATCACACCTCACCATTACACTTTCCAATCTAAGTCGAAACATACTTAACATGACTCCACACCATGCATATATTAATTATATGTTTACACCTATGGTAAGACTTTTCCCATCACCTTTGGGTCTTAGCATTCTTCTTATGTACAATTCGCAGTCATTTCCTCAAGGTCTCTAGGGTTGCGGTAATTTTGGGATGATGTTACCCTTATGCATCTAGGGAGTGCTTCTCACATTTACCCCTTAGGGACCATGAACTCATGGAGGTGGCCAACCTCCTAACCCATGGTCCTCAGGAAAAGGTGTTGGGTTTTATGGCCTCAATGTAGGTAGTGAAAACAAAAATTTTATTTTCCATTAACCCATAACAAGAGATTTAATAAACGACTATGTAATGGGAAGGATGGTTTTAGCGAGATATACCTAGTCTTGGGGCTTGCCCAACGACAATACCTCGCATCCATGTACGTTCTTCGATGCCATGTCTTGGACGGTGTCTGTGCAGCTCTTGGTCTTCACAATGGACTCTGGCCTCCACCACAGACTACAGTTGACGTGTCCTCCTAAGAGGCAGACATCTCCTACCTCTGCAGATAGTCCACACGGACCACCTGGAACTCCTGCCATTCTAGAAGAACTGGAAGGAAGGATATGACCCTCCTATTGGTGTACTAGCACCAACCAACTCTCGCGAACTCAGACTGCTTTTCTATAGTTGTCTTTCCCTTATTGTGCCTCCCTAGTCGGGTGGCACTTTCTCAGGCTCTCTCAGTTACCAGAACCAGAGAGGACAACAACTTTGTAGAGAAACTATTATTCTGAGTTGTATATTCTAAGAAGCCCCCAGTACCCCTCTATTTATAGTAGAGGGCAGGGTCAGGGTTCCCAGTCTGTTCGGGAGTAGAAGGATCTAGAAATTCCATGAATATTTTGTACCACAGTAGGCGAACCGATCGTTTCATAACTAAAACGGTCGCTTGGCAAGGTGAGACGATCGGTTCATAATTGAACCGGTCGTTTGGGCATGTGAGTCAATCGGTTCACCCAGTGAACCGGTCCTTACACTTCCCCGGACATGCCTGCAATTGACTTTCCTCAATTGTTACCAATTAATGCAAAGATTAATCCTTATTCCAATCGAATTGAACAAGTGAAACGTGAAAATTTTATTCCAATTGGGAAAATCCCAATTTCCTCGGTTGGCAAAACTATGAGCTGCACAGTTCGCCAATTGAACTGGTCAGTTGTCTCACACCAGTCGATCATCTCACAAGGTTAAACCGGTCGGTTGGCAGTCCTGACAATGCCAATACAGTCTCCAATTGACTTGACACTCTAACCAACTAGTTCAACACTTGAACTTGATAGTTTTGAGTCCAGTCAGTCAATTATATATTTAATTGAGTACCTAAACACCTTTAGTCTCAATCTAAGCATCATTAATGGACAATATCCTCTTCTAGGGGTATCCTATGTGTGTGACCCTATAGGTTCCAATTTATGTTGGAAGTGAATGTTCATAACAACTTATGACATCACAAGCAATGAGCAGAATCTAGTAACTCATCATTGCTACCCATGTAACTCAAAAAGTTGGAGAACAACTTCAACTTACAATCTATGATTAGTGTTACAGTGATCATATAGTTCCTTTATCACTGACATCCAGATTAAACTCAAGGCATCAAACGTCATCCTCTTCAACATTCAATCCATGTTCCTTGACCTAGAGTAGACTGTCTAAGATGTATGTGAATTCACATATCATATATTGAATCACATGAGTATGGCCATACAATTCATAGTCTCGCTTATCAAGGTGCCATGGATATCATACTCCTTGTAGGAGGGACAAATCCCATATCTATCACTCACAATCAAGTCCCCATGTATCAAAGTCACCCAATTATCACCATTATAACAACCCATGTTTCAGGGCTGCGTTTGATGATGCCAAAGTATACTTAATCACATGTCATGAGTGTAGTGATTTCAGGTCTAAGAACCACAATCACCACTATCACTATGGGAGACGACTGTGACTACCATTCCATGGTATCCATGTATCACTCTCAACGTGGGTCTGTCTGATATACTATTCTCTAACATATATTTGTGTGCTTGACTTGATGTCATATATCATGACTAATGAGACTCTATCATCAGTCAACACACACTCTAGTCTTATGTATTATTGTTGTATATTTTTCTTCCACAGTAATATTTGACTAGGGACATAACAAGAATGTATGTACTCATAACATACATATGGTCTCATTGTTCAGGTCCTTAACCTAAAGACACATGTCATTGAGGTACATCATTCTTTAGACATTTATCATGTATGTGTCATCATCTCATGAGTGAGACAAACATAATAGATGGAATTACCTTTATCATTATCAAATCAAGTATCATATGCCTCATTGCAATCATCATATGATTGCCTCTCTGGGCATACTATACCAACAGACTCCCACTTGCACTTAGATTCAACCACCCACGAATCATATTCCAAGTGATCTTAACATGTCCATCATGTTTCTGCTACACAAGTGCTTTTATAGAGGGTAAGAAACATTTGCTTTAAGTCGATATATTGCATGTTTCCCATCCCCTCATTGTATGACAACTCGTATGAGATGGAAGTGTTGTAGTATGCTATCTGAAATTCCTTTGCCTAACCAGCAGCTTCATTATTATCACAATATTACTACTGAGTCACCAATGGTCGGAACCTCCGATTGTTCATCCATTTGAACTTCTAGATTAATATAGTATCCTTTATAGTGTTTGTAACACTAAGGTACTAGGCTTCTTATTTTAGAATTAATCAATTGTTTTATGTTGGAACATTTCCAACTAACAATTCTTATTCCAATTTCAAACACAATTTTGTCATTTCGGAATCTTGCATTGGTGTAACTATTTACACCCAACTCTTCCTTATTACCATAATTAAAGAACTAATCCTTTTAGTACTTCACAAGTACATAAAGATGTCCTTCATGGTATTCTAGTAACTCTTACTAGTATCGACAGATATCCATTCATCATGTCCAATAGATACAAGATAACTAGATATTTATATCCCCTTGTCATACAAGATGATGATTTCATATCTTCTTGTCATGTCCAATACATACAAGATGATGAGTTTGTATATTCTTGTCATGTCCAATACATACTAGATAATTAGTTCATATTTTCTTATCATGTCCAATACATACAAGATAATGAGATGAGTTCATACGTGATAGATCTAGTTGTGAATGCATATGGCATCTATCCATGTGTTCCTTATTCTTCATAAGAATTGGGACACTTGGTCTTGAGATACTAACTCCATGGAGCATGGACAGGTTTTCTCTCATCATGTTGAACCCTTTCAGCATCTTGCCAATGTATGTTCTCTTTCTTAGGTCAAGAAGCCCTCTTGATCTATCTCTATAGATCTTGATTCCTATCGCATAGGATGCTTCTCTAAAAACCCTTTAGAATGCACTTCGTTGCCAAATTTTGTAGTATAAGGATGATACTCCCCATCAATATGTGGAATATATATATGCTCCCACTAAATTCTTATAATCACACATTACATCTTTATTCTGACTCAAATCAAACTCTTTAACTATCTTGTCAAATTGAAGATCTAGTTTTGAGGTTCTTGCTTCAATCCAACGATTGATCTATGCAACTTTATAGACTTTGTTTGCATTATTGGATTTATAAAACTTTTAGGTTGTGTTACATACACATCTTGCACAATATTACATTTAAGGAATGTGGTTTTAACATCAATATGCCAAATCTCATAGTCATATTAAGCTACAATGGCAAGCATTATCCAGATGGATTTATCCATGGTAACTGCTGAAAAGATTTCACCATGTTCAACACCTTGAACTTGTTAGAAACTCTTTGCAACCAAATTACCCTCAATCTTCTTCTGGAAGACCTAAAAGTACCCTATGGGTTTTACCCCTTCATGTGGATCAACCAAGGTCATACTTTGTTGATGTACATGGAGTCCACCTTGGATTTCATGGCTTCAATCCATATCTTAGTTTCTGTCTCTCATTAGCTTGTAGGTAGACTATTGACTCATCATATGATCAACTCACCACCTTCTAGTCCATAAGATATCATATATCATTCAAGCTCTAGGTGTGTTGTACCAGAAGAATGAGTTATGTGTGTTACTTAAGGAACTTTGAGATTCCAGAACATTTTGTGATTCTCTTTATTCCCAGTGTTAAGCATGTGCCCAAAAGTAAATTTGAAGTTTTTCTAGTAATAACACTCTGATTCAACAAGGTGTGATTCTTTTTTTCTGATACACTTATCATGATACACTATCATTGTATTTCAGGTGGAGTCCATCATGATACATTATCATGATCTTCCCAAAGGTTCTCAAACTCTTGGTTCAAAGTATCTCAAAATCAATCATATCAAAATTTAATACTTATTTCAAGATAATTATGTACTTCATCCAGATCTTCTTGAACACTTCAAGATATTCATGTTTGTATTTTATTAAATACAAACTACCATATCTACTGAGGTCATCAGTAAATATATTGAAGTATTATTGATTACCTTTAGCATTTATTCCAAAAGGTCTATATACATCAATATGTATAATCCTTAATAGAATAATATTCCTCCCACTACATCTAGTGAAGAACCTTTGTCATATTGCACAATGAATGAGATTAGCATGTCTCTATTGGTTCAATAACCAATATGAGTCTAGATAACCATCATATGAATTTCTAGAAATGCAATTCTCATTTATGCACTACATATGACTATGCTATAGGCATTCAAGTTTGAGTTATCATGTCATTCATTACATGTGTCATACACAATTGTCTCTTTAACTATCAAGTATAGTTGATGTGACAAAGGCATTGCCATCAAAGATCATATCTTTAAAATGAAACATCAGTCCATAACACTCTTGCCCATACAAGATGTATGATGTTTTTCATTGATGGTAGGTATATAATAGCAGTTCACTAATTCTATTACATCCCCATGAATGTCATAATGTAACTGTAATGGTAGCAACTCTTTCTCCACATAGTTTTTAGCTTACTTCCTCTCAGGTCCTGAAGTAGAGATCTCTATCTATATCATCTTCCCAAGATCCTCTATAAAGAGGTTATTTCCCTTTCCTACTTACCCCTCTCCATATCCTGAGTGATGAAGACTTGGATAAAAGCTTGGCTTTAAAACACTTCTTTACTTTGATTTAGTCTATGGACTTCACTCTACTCATCATTATCACAGATTTTGTCCTTTCTTCATTCATACTTTGGAATCAACATGCCAAGCACTTCACACGGTGGTTTGGCCAAGTTTCTCAACATTTGATAAACTGGCTATATGACTCACACAATGATTTGTAGAATCATATGTTTGATCAACTCTTGACCTATCAGAAATGACAATTAATCTATATGCACAATCATATTGAGCATATGAGATTATACTTGATCTCCATCTGTCTAATTATACTCAAACATCCCTTTGAAGACATTATACCTTTAACACTTTACATGATTCTTAAGATGTATAACCATCTCAATACTGACCATGCTATAAGCTATTGATGCAACTCATAGTTCATATAGCTCAGCATAAGGTTCTTGATGTCTTAGGCATCATCGGCATACTTCAAGTAAGCATCCAATTTTAGCCTTAGGTGCATTTGGAGTGGTACAATTGGCTCTGGTCTTTCAAGGACTTTAGAGTTTTCACTCACCATTGAGAATACTTCTCAAAAGTCCCAAATCAGATTTTAAGTTTATCCCATTTATGAATTGGTCACAACGATAATGTATCTATGTTTGTCATTTGGATTCTACAAAATAGTTTTGCAACTTTTCAAAACATTTTTTATTTATTTATTTTGACAACTTTGATGATATTAATTGGGCCTTTAATTAATTATCTCTCCCACTATTTTGCCCAAATTGATAACCCTCGTGTATCAATTCAGAAGATTGCAGCGTATAATCTTCTAGTGGCCAAGATCCATATTTCATCAAATTATGAGTCAACTTTGGATGATCGCCCACAACTTGATTATTTAGGCAGGCCATCATGACAACTGCATCATATGAAACTCTTGGATAGATGACATATGAAACTCTTTTCCATGATCATCTCCATGCCTCTGAAGCTTAGACTCTCTAAGAATCACCAGTTAAGTCTGACCCAAAAGCTGACATGATAAACATGCACCCTGCTTTGGTAGAACCTACATGTCTACCAGCACACTTCCATGAGATGTACTGCGCACCACTCTTTGGCATAACCTATACTTGGTCGATCAAGATTTTCATGTGTGTCGCTAATGGAAGGCATATAAGACTTTAATATTGTATTTGAGGGATTTTCTATAAGTACATATACATATCCAATCATCACATTATTATAGTGTGTATCATATACATGCTATAACCACAATGAGAAACATTCAATATCAATAAAAGCGATGATTATGGCCATCCTATTGTAATTCCTTGGATCCAAAAGGAATTATGGTCATCTAAGGTCTACATCCTATGCAACTATTTGTTGATGAAGATCTTTGTACTTGAACCATTTCGGGTCGATCAGCTCATCCTATGATATGATCGGCTCGCCTCTTGGCTTGTTGGTTGGTCGATTTGGCCTCTGTTGTCTGGACACCTCCAATAAGTGGTTGGTCCATAAGTCGGTCGATAGGGCTCCTTTGCAATCCTCCTCAGTCCTCCAAGTGGTCGGTCCATCTAGTGTTGAGTGTCTTCTTATTCGATGTAATAGAAAAAAATATCCTACTTTTACATAATCTTTGAGAAACCTCGAGTTACATTCAAGGGGAGCAAAGGTAGAAGAGAAAGGATCTTGAGTTATTTCGAGTAGCAAGTGGAATAGAAGGTAGAGGCTCGGTATACAAATCGAGATGCAAACAGCCATAACCAACCAAGCACACATAGGGTTTATAGGCCATAACCATGCTACACATCAACAATCAAAACTATTTTAGGGCGACGTGTATCAATTACATATATAACATATCATATATGTATATTAGTTTGTGGTCCCATGTGGTATTTAGTAGGATATGCACATTAGTCATTTTAAATAATCACATAGTATGCAATAAATAAATGATGATAAAACCAAAATCTGATCATATCGATTTATCCTAAAACACAGTACGTTGTCATGTCTCTGATACCACTGTTGGGTTTTATGGCCTTAGAGTAGGCAGTGGAAACAAAAATTTTACTAGCCATTAACCCATAACAGAAGATCGCATCAAAGACTATGTAATGGGAAGGATGGTTTTAGTGAGATATACCTGGTCCTGGGGCTTGCCCAGCAACAACACCATGCAGCCATGTGTGGACTTTGATGCCATGTCTTGGGTAGTGTCTGTGCAGCTCCTGGTCTTCGTCGTGGACTCTGGCCTCCACCATGGACTGCGGCTGATGTGTCCTCCTGAGAGGTAGACATCTCCTGCCTCTGTAGATAGTCCACACAGACCACCTAGAACACATGTCATTCTAGAAGAACTGGTAGGAAGGAGATGACCCTCCTATTGGTGTACTAGCACCAACCTACTCTCCCAAACTCAGACTGCTTTTCTACAGTTGTCTTTCCCTCATTTTGCCTCCCTAGTCAGGTAGCACATGCTCGGGCTCTCTCAGTTACCAGAACTAGAGAGGACAACAACTTTGTAGAGCAACTGATGTTCTAAATTGTGTATTATAAGAAGACCCAAATACCTCTCTGTTTATAGCAGAGGGCAGGGTCAGGGTTCCCAGTCTGTTTGGGAGTAGAAGGATCAGGAAATTCCATGAATAGTTGTACTGCGGCAGGTGAACCAATCATTTCATAATTGAAACGGTCATTTGGCAAGGTGAGTCGATCGGTTCATAACTGAATTGGTCATTTGGGTAGGTGAGATAATAAGTTCACCCAGTGAACCAGTCATTTCACTTCCCAGACTTGCCCACTATTGACTTTCCTCAATTGTTTCCAATTAATGCAAATATTAATCCTTGTTCAAATCGAATTGAACAAGTGAAATGTGAAAGTTTTCTTCCAACTGGGAAAATCCCAATTTCCTCAGTTGGAAGGAATGTGAGTCACCCAATTCACCAAGTGAATCGGTTAGTTGGCTCACACCATACAATCGGCTCACAAGGGTGAATCGGTCGGTTGGCAGTCTTGACATTGCAATGTAGTCTCCAATCGACCTGACACTCTAACCAGCTAGTTCAACCCTTGAACTTGATAATTTTAAGTTCAGTCATTCAATTGTATGTTTAATTGAGTACCTAAACACCTTTAGTCTCAATCTAAACATCATTCATGAACAATCTCCTCTTCTAAGGGTATCCTATGTGTGAGACCCTACAGGTTCCAATTTATGTTGGCAGTGAATGTTCATAACAACTTATGACATCACAAGCAATGAGAGAAATCTAGTAACTCATCATTGCTACCCAAGTAACTCAGAAAGTTGGAGAACAACTTCAACCTACAATTTGTGATCACTATTACAGTGATCGTATAGTTCCTTTGTCACTGACATCCAGATTGAACTCGAGGCATGGAACGTCATCCTCCTCAACATTCAATCCATGTTCCTTGACCTAGAGTAGACTGTCTGAGATGCATGTGAATTCACATATCATATATTGAATCACATGAGTATGGCCATAAAATTCTCAATCTTGCTTATCAAGGGGCTCTAGATATCATACTCCTTGTAGGAGGGACAAATCCCATTTCTATCACTCATAGTCAAGTCCCCATGTGTCAAAGTCACCCAATCATCACTATTATAACAGCCCTTGTTTTAAGACTACTTTTGATGATGTCAATGTGTACCCAATCACATGTGATGACTGTAGTGATTTCAGGTCTAAGAACCACAATCACCACCATCACTATGAGAGACAATTGTGACTACCATTCCATGGTATCCATGTATCACTCTCACAATGAATCTATCCAATATATTGTTCTCTAACATATAATTGTGTGCCTGACTTGATATCATATATCATGACTAATGAGACTCTATCATCAGTCAACACACACTCTAATCTTATGTATTACTATTGTCTATTTTGCTTCCATAGTAATATCCGACTAGGGACATAACAAGAATGTATGCACTCTTAACATACATATGGTCTCATTATTCAGGTCCTTAACCTGAAGACATATGTCATCGAGTCACATCATTCTTTAAACATCTATCATGTATGTGTCATCATCTCATTAGTGATACAAACATTAGACGGAATTACCTTTATCATTATCAAATCAAGTATCATATGCCTCATTGCAATCATCATATGATTGGCTCTCTGGGCATACTATACCAACAAAAGATACTTGTTACCTCCCGACCCTATGGTCTTGTGCATCTAGGGAACAGACAACTCCCACTTCCATCGGTCTTATCCCTCCTTGACCTTGGTATTGACTTAGGTATCTATCATAGAACATCTCATTCTTGAATCCTCACCTAAATCTCCATCATCTCTCTGGGCACTCATGGTTAACCTTACATCCCTTCATAGGAATCATGGCGACCTACCAATCTTAATCTGGCCCCATACAAGTTACCTCCATAGCAAGATATCATTGTGCCCCTCAGACATGGTCATATGGATTCAGACTCATACCATGTGCTCTCACACTTAGCTCGCCAAGCTCTTATAGGTGAACTCTAAGGCTACCTTCAATCTAAACCAGAGTTGGAACTCACTCCTACATGAAGGGTCATTTCCCAAGACATGAGAAAACTATCACTTGATGGTAACAGAGGTCACTAAACGTTCTTACATCCAAGGTCTATATCATCATGTATATGCATAGATCCTATCATGCTACCTATGCACGTGGATAGCAAGTCGACAACCTATTAAACCATTCTAAGTTCCTTGGTATGTCACACTTGTTCATCAATCTTCCAAGTTGTACCCATATTGTACATGCATAAGTCACCAACTTACATAAGTGGATCATCAATCATATATCTTAGTTCAAGTGGTCTTTCCTTTTGTTCCAATATATGGGGTGTGTCATGCTGAATTCCTAAGAACTCACTCAGCCTCATGAGCATCATGTACACTAGGTACTTCTACTTTCCTTCTTTGGTCTAGGAACCCCAGGTTCACCTCTTATGCATTGTCTATCTAAACTACATGCTCAGCTTCTCAAACATGAACCAAACCTACTGCATATACTTCATAACACTCTTCCATATTGACAACCCTTAGAGTCCTACACAAGGACAACCACCTGGGTGTGAGGCCTCACAACTTGTTACCATACCATACCACTTCAGGGTCTTTGGAACTCTATCCTACACCCAAAAGGTTAGCACTCATACCATCCGTATATCGGTACCAGAAGCCTCCTTCCCTCTTTTAGGGTTTGGTTCTACTAAAGGCACCTAAGGTACGACAGCCTCTATAGATCATGTGTGAAGAAACTCCATACATCTAATCAGGGTCATCTATTCTAGGTCACATCCTACCAAACATCCTTAGGGTTCCTCCTATCCCATAGTCTAGGTCTCCAACCTTTATCTGGGTCTCACTCTCTCTCTAGAGCTAACCCTATAACTGGTCCTACCACTGGAGGTTCTCTCTTAGAAAATGGGTCAAGATAATTAAGGATACACATCTATCCCTACCTAGATGAAACGTACTATCAAAACTTATGTCCGATGAAGATCTTCCAAAGCTATGCATGCCTACCTCATAAACTACTGGGCATAACCCATCTAGCTTAGGACTAAAACCTACTTCCAACCTTGCTTCCACTCACTTCTATATAGGTGCATGCCTCTTTTCCTGCTCATATATGTCTATTAGGGTTCCTATACGATCACCACTAAGGTGCCATCCCTCATCCCTAATAGGCACGACCCACCCAAGATCAGATCACCAAAAGGCACTAAGGTCATGCAACCACACATAGTCTATGTTTCTCATGTGTACTCAAAACCTCTACATAAAGCATGTATGTCTAACCTAGTTACATGCATGCAAGGGTCAACTATGGTATCCAATTGTATGTGTCTTCTCTTTCTCTATCCACCGCTTAAGGTTTTGGGTTGAGCATCATCCTCAGAGGATGCATCAGGTCTCTTCATCTCCCTAGAGGCTTCTTCCTCCAAGGTTAACCCTCTCCTTGTCTTCCTATGAGATGGTCTAATCTCAACATTCTCTCAAGGGGTATCCAAGGGCACAACAACATGGCCATGCCACCTAAGCATGTAACTAACCTCAATCTAAGTTTCATCATTAAAAACTTATGTCCATGACATCTTATTTACATGTTTTTTACTATTTGTTGGAGTATTCCTTAATCCTTAGTAATCTTAACCTGCAAATTCAAGAGGAGGTGAAGAGAGAGAAAACCCTAACCACTTATAGTTTATCTATGTAAAGGGTAGAGAAGGGGTGAAAACATATGAGAAGACATAGAGGTATCTTATTTCAAGTCAAATCCTCATATTTTGGCCAGGCAGTCACACAGATTCTGAGAGTCCTCGTAAAAAGACTAGTGGGGTGGAGGAAAATCTTGTCGGTCCCTAGATCGTTATCCTTTTCTACACACCTCCATCTCTAGAAAATCTTTTAATAACTCCCTTGGGCTCTAAAGAATTTGTAAAATTTAATAATTATTAGAGATTAGATGGAAAACCAGGCTCTGATACCAAATGTAATGACCCCACCCCTCGGTAACCCCCAATTATGGAAGACCAGGAAGCTAGTGTCATTATCCCAAAATAGGATCAATGGTTTTGCAAATAATAAAAAATAATTAATAATTCTACCACAAACTAAGCTTAAAACATGATAAAAAAAATTCTTTTCACATACCTTTCCAAATATAGGAATTGAGGAACTTTACCCCAGATAGGAATCTATCAATCTACAATCCTCCAATATTTATTTAACTTTATTCTTTCATTATCACTTCAAAAGATTATCCACTTTCTGATAAGCATATAACCACATGTGACCTAAAACACTGACAAACAAAATGTCGGTCAGTATAATGAATTATACTAGTATGTGGGGGAACCAAAAGCTTGCACATATATTGTAACAACATATTCACATCAAATATTTGTTACCAATCAATGTTTACATTTTCATTATAACTTCCCAACCATTTTTACCCATCTTCTGGTATACCCTTTCTTAGGGTTCAGTCTTGCAATGGACATTAGGCTACCATATCCATCATGAGCTTGGTACCTAATGGGCCACCTTTCTAGGTTCCATGTAATCTTCCCATCTAGGGTTTGACCACTCATGACCTTCCCTCTGGGGCTTCGTCTCTCATCATCATAAATCATAAATCCATAGGTGGTATGCAGGTTCAGGCAAGTCATAAGCAATATATGGTGATAATCATAGTCACTTCATAGATTGTAGGAAATAAAGTCATCCAAACATTTAGTTATAAGCAATCAGTAAAACCTTAGAAATTGTAGTGAAACTAAATTGATTAACCATAATAATAACCACATACCTGATTTGGCAGTCTCAAAGAATCAAGCAAGATATCCAATCCAAATAGGAAGTCCAATCAACCAAGTCAAGCAAATCACACAAGCAATCTAAATCCTAAAAAGCATGTATTACCTAATCATTACATACTCATCAGAATCTCTTTTATTGACTTGGGAATCCCTTCTAGGATTTCTAGGTTTAATTAGGGTTTCTTACATCTATTTCTCAATCTTTACCTTTTTAGATCAACAATCCCTAAAACAACTTTTCTACTCATAAAAACCCTAATTACTCAAATTATCCACATTAAGGGTCTTTAATCTCAAATTGTCTTTAGAACATCATATCTTTGTCTTATTCATGGATTTTCACAATTAAAACCATTATAAGTCATAATTAACAAAATTAGGGTTTCTAGGCCCATTATTGCACTTTCATATACATGGAACCCTAAATTAAGCCAATTATTCTCAAAGATCATCCTTATAGATCTAATTCTTCCCTTTTATTAACAATAGGTTAATATTCAACTCTAAATATTCAGAAAACATCATTAGATCAGATTATCATCAAACTTAGGGTTTTTCATTAATGAAACTGTTAAAGATGAAAACTTTATACTCTTTTTGAATTTCAAGCAGATTCAAGCTTCAATTCTATTTTTATTGGATTCCTTGCATTTTTCTGATCAATTTTCATATATAACTTATTTTCATCGGAGCAACCTAGCAATTTCTATACTTTTTGCAAAATTATCATTAGTTGGCTAATTAGGGCACACCATGTTAGAAAAAAATATTCTTTACCTTATTTACCACACGGATGGGGACTGGCCAATAGCTTTCTGCTACTGCTACAACCCATCCCAGCAAGGTTGGGTCAGATATTAGAATCAAAAGATAGCTTTACTCCTTCCTTTTTGTTTTGTAGATGAGGGCAGGAACGTAATTCCACTCGTTCTCTTCTTAAACCTCTCGATGTCATTGTTCGTGAGCCAGCACTGAGGACGGGTCAACATGACTGTTGATTTTGGCATCTAAGCACTTTGAGGTTTAGCCGTCAGTGTCGCATCCATCGCCCAATTCCGCCGACCTCGGCGGTGATCTCACATTTGACTGGAAAGGCAAGAGTAGGGAGAATGAAGCCCGGGTTCCAATGGCAGTGAGTAGGGGATCGAGAGGGTCACGGGAAGGGGTAGCGGGTGTTCCAACCTATCGTCGGTCTACTGGGACTCTAGCTTTCCTTGTGGATGAGGGTTTTCCAGACTCTAGGATCAAAGTCCCAAGTCCTTATGTAGGGAATTGGCAAGGGGTTTGGGTTGTCTATTAATGGAGTTTCCTACTCCATCCAGAATTTGGGGAAATTTTTTAAAGGTTCCATATAGGTCCTATTTGGGGATGATTTGGTCTGGAATCTCCTCACGATCCCAACAAGCAACTTTCTGAAAAACCACTAGAGGGGGGTGAATAGGGTTTTAAACTAATTTAACAATAATTTAACTCAAACAACCACAAATGAGAAATCAAGAAGGAGACAAAGGGTTTAGAGTGGTTCCAACCTTAGCAAATACTAAGGTTGTCAGTCCACTACCCGGTTGCTTACCCAACTGAGATTTTGAAAGTATCAATTTTATTACCTTCACAAGGAATTACACAAAATACAACACTTTCTTACACCCCTTGAACAGCCTTCACTTGAAGTAGATGCACCAACCCGAGGTAACCTTCTTGAAGTAACTCCAAGCTCCCCCTTGAAGTAGCCTTCCTCTTTAGAAGTAACCTCCCGTTGCACCAGCCTTCTTGAAGTAGCTCAAGGTCCCCTTCTTCACCAAGAAGATCTTCAACCTCTCCAATCCGCAGCCTCCAACCTAGGAGTAGCAAGGAGAGTAAAAACAATAATAGTGAACAAGAAAGGAAAAAGGAAATTACAACTTATCCTTTGAAGCACAAGGCTTGATTTGCCTAGATCAAGCGTGTAGATCTCCTAACCAATGTGTATGGAATTGTGATTGTTGTGGATAGGAGATGCTAACCTATAGGACACGAAATTTGAGCTGAGAGAAGAAGTAGCCAGTTGTCAATATGCTCAATTGCTCACAAACATGTTGCTCAATGTAAGTGTATGCTCAAAGATTGCTCAAGTGTAAAAACAAGTGAGTTTAGGTGTCCTAAGGCATGTCCTATTTATAGGAATGTCCTACAAGTGCTTAATGACGTTCTAGACACTTTCTAGGGGTTTCTAAGTGCTTAACTAGCCATTAGGTATGAGTTAGTTGCTTTAACAACGGCTAGTTAATTAATTCTGCAGTTGCTGTCAGAGTCCATCTCGGTCGAGAAATGGTCGACCGAGACACCTACTCGGTCGAAGTTTTGTCGACCGAAAGGCTCTCTGGATCAAGTGTTTTGCAACGTTTATCTCCAACTGCCAACTACCTTGTCAGATGTGTCTAACATCTACTTGGGTCTTTCTTGGTCAAGAAGTTTGTCGACCGAGAGTGTCTCGGTCGAGGATTTTGTCGACCGAGATAGACCCTGTTTCAATGTTTCAAATAAAGACATTAAGTGTGTGTATGAGTGTGCATATGTGACACTATTAAAGGAGATGACCTATCTAAATGTGGTGTTTAGCTAGGGAAGATCTAACGCTTGATTGACATGAAGTCTAAGTACTTGTACATTATATATTTGTACAAGTTTACAATTGATTACATTTCATGACATTTACAATCATTCAAGCATATAGATTCCCTAGTGATTTGTCATTCACCTTATTCCTGCAACACTCAAGTAGCATGTTAGATCAACAAGAATGAAATGTTTGTCATTATCAAAACAAAGGGATTTACAGATGTCCATTTAGCCAACAATCTCCCCCTTTTTGAAGATGACAAACATTTCCTAAATATAAAATAAGAAAATATAAAACATGTGAGTTTCATACCTGAAGATTACCTTTGTAAATTTCTTCTCTTGTTTATAAAATGTGTGCTTATTATTCCCCATGAATTATGGAACATGAAATCCAATTCTTTAGGGAATATAGCAACTTTCAATGTAAAGCCAAGAGTTTGTTTATGAAACTCATTGATTGAGTTTTACATTTATATTTATTTCTCCCCCTTCGTCATTTCAAAAAGATATCCGTTTAAAAAGAAAAACTCCCCCTTAATTAGATGTCCCGTCAATTTCAAAAAAAAATGTCCATTAAAAGCCAAAATGATGCAAATAAACGACATTGTTAAGAAGCACAAATATCAAAGAAAACATCTTCCAAAGGAGTGATAAGCAGTTGCTTCCTTATTTTGTTGAATTGGTCTAGTGGAAGCGGTTTTGTAAAAATATCAGCCAATTGATCTTCCGTATCAACATGATGAAGGGAAACATGATTCTTAGAAATATGATCCCTTAAAAAGTGATGACGGATTTCAATATGTTTAGCTCGGCTGTGTAAAATGGGATTGTGTGCTAAGTTTATAGTGCTTGTGTTGTCACAAAAGATAGGCGTAGATGAAAGAGTAAAACCATAATCGTTTAACACTTGTTGCATATAAAGCACTTGAGCACAACAAGATCCGGCTGCCATATATTCAACTTCAGTTGTAGAGAGGGCAACCATGTTTTGTTTCTTGCTAAACCAAGATATTAAAGCTCTCCCTAACAAGAAACAGCCACCACTAGTGCTCTTGCAATCAAGTCGAAAACCAGCATAATCAGCATCAGTATAAGCTTTAAAATCCAAGGATTGTCCTTTTGGATACCATAAACCAAAACATGTAGTGTCGGCTAAGTATAGAAGAATTTGTTTAACTGCTTGAAAATGAGAGTGCATAGGTTGCGATTGAAATCGAGCACAAAGACCAACGGAAAACATGATGTCTGGTCTAGAAGCAGTTAAGTAACGCAAACTACCAATCATGGCTCTATATAAGGAATCATCAATAGGTTCCCCATTTTCATCCTTATCAATCTTAATAGAAGTGGCCATAGGAGTAGTAGCATGTTTGCAATGATCCATCCCAAAACGTTTTAAGAGTTCTTTAGTATACTTTTCTTGGATTATAAAGATCCCGGCAGGGGTTTGTTTAATTTGGAAACCAAGAAAGAAAGTTAGTTCACCCATGAGGCTCATTTCAAATTCTTTTTTCATAATGTCACTGAATTGTGTGCACAACGATTCATTAGAAGCTCCAAAAATAATGTCATCAACATATATTTGAACAACTAGAAAATCAGATGTATATGTTTTGAAAAATAAAGTAGAATCTGAATTTCCAATAGAAAAACCATTATCAAAAAGATATGTCTTGAGCCTTTCATACCAGTTCCTAGGTGCTTGTTTTAAACCATAAAGTGCTTTCTTAAGTTTATAAACATAGTCACCTTTTTCTGGTATTTCAAAACCAGGTGGTTGGGCAACATATACTTCTTCTTGAATGATTCCGTTTAGAAATGCACTTTTTACATCCATTTGGTAAAGTTTGATGTTTTTATGTGCAGCAATAGCTAGTAACATTCTAATAGCTTCAAGTCTAGCTACTGGTGCATACGTTTCATCAAAATCTATTCCTTCTTGTTGATTATATCCTTGTGCTACTAACCGAGCTTTATTCCTTATTACTTCTCCTGCCTCATTTAGCTTATTCCTAAAAACCCATTTAGTTCCAATGATGGTTTTATCTTGTGGTTTAGGAACTAAATCCCATACATCATTTTTAGTAAATTGGTTTAATTCTTCTTGCATTTCTATTATCCAATAGTCATCTTTAAGAGCTTCAGATATCTTCTTAGGTTCAATAATAGAAACAAAAGCCATGTTTGCAACATCCTTAAAGGAAGACCAAGTTTTTACTTTATCATTTGGATTTCCAATAATTAATTCTTGAGGATGATCCTTAATAAGTCTAGGTATAGGTTGTGTTTCAGCTTGGTTATTGTTTGTAGTATCTTTCTCACTATCATTTGGTATGTTTAAGTTTTCGAATTGATTAGTGAGATCAATTATTTCAAAATTTTATGATTTGGACTCTTCATGAAAAGAGACATGAATAGATTCCTCAACTTTTCTAGAGATAGTGTTGTAGACTCTAAATGCTTTGCTAGAGGTAGAATATCCCAAAAAGAATGATTTATGTGATTTAGAATCAAACTTATCTCTATCATCTTTGGTATTTAAAATATAGCATGTGGATCCAAAGGTATGAAAATAGTCAACTCTAGGTTTCTTAGAATGTATTATTTCATATGGAGTTTTCTTCAAATGGGAGTGAACAGTTACTCTATTTAACACATAGCATGCGGTGTTTACAGCTTCAGCCCAAAAGGTTTTGGGTGTGTTATGTTCGAGCATCATAGTTCTAGCCATTTCTTGTAATGATCGATTTTTCCTTTCAACTATGCCATTTTGTTGTGGAGTGCGTGGAGTAGAAAAATTGTGAGTGTACCCATGAGATGTGCAAAATTCTTCAAATACATGATTTTCAAATTCTCCACCATGATCACTTCTAATGGTACATATTTTTCTTTGTAATAGATTTTCAATCTTGGAACAAAATTTTATAAAAACATGAATAGTATCATCTTTGATTACAAGAAATTGTACCCATGTATATCTACTATAATCATCAACAATAACAAAACAATATCTTTTGACACCAATAGATTGTGTCCTCATGGGTCCAAATAAATCCATATGAATTAATTCTAAAGATCTACTGGTGCTAAGTACATGTTTAGGTTTAAAAGAGGTTTTTGTTTGCTTTCCCAAAGTACATGGTTCACAGTTTTCAACTTGATCAAAGGATAAAGTAGGCAAACCACGAACAAGATCATATTTTACTAGTTTTTTGATAACATGTGAACTAGCATGTCCTAACTTTTTATGCCATAGTTGTAAAGTATTTTCATTTGCAAGCAAGCATTTTCCTACTACATATTTCATAGAGTTAGGTCTAAGAATATAAAGATTTCCAACTCTTTTTCCTTCATAGACAACATTTGTAGTGTTTTCTATTAATAACTTGCAGCAGTTTTTGTTAAATAGAACATCATATCCACTGTCACATAATTGACTAACACTTATCAAATTATGGTGCAAACCATCAACGAGTAGAACATTTTTTATTTTGAGGTTTGTACCAATATTACCTATTCCAACGATTTTACCTTTACCATTGTCTCCAAAGGTGACTGTTCCTTTTTTCTTTTCTTCAAAAGTTTGAAATGCATCCTTATTCCCGGTCATATGTTTGGAACATCCACTATCAACCACCCAATCCTGCATTAAAATGTAGGTTTTGGTACCCATGTGATGGTCCGGTATGGTTAGAAGCATTTAATTGCAGACTGAATAAAAAAATCTGATTCAGAACTTCAGTCGGTCGACAACTGTTCGACCGACATCTCTCTCGGTCAGCTAATCGTCAATCGAGAAAGTTGTTGTTTTGTTGTTGTAGATTTAATTTGTTACAGGAGTATGGTCGGTCGACAAAAGTTCGACCGATTTTATGTTCGGTCGACAATACTTCGACCGACCAAGTTTTTGTTTCAGTACAATATTTCAGAAAATTACCATAATGCATGAAACCTTTTATTAAGTTGAGATAAGACAATATAATTTGCAAAAATAAGCATTTGATCATATCTCAACTGTATTTTATTTGACTCTACTAAGTTTGGGGTTTCGGGACCCAAACTAAGTCGGAATCCTTGGTCTTATAAGGACATGAAAATGAATAATGTCCAAGAGGTAGACAAAAATGACAAGTAATAGAATCAACTTCATTTCTTTTTCTAGGAATTGTATTCTTAGGTACAAACATAATCTGAGTCTTAGATGTTGTAATTCTTCTGGGTTGATTTTTCTTTGGAGCATATCCCAAACCTTTTCTTCCATTGAAACTAGAGGAGATTTTCAGAATGTTATCAAGGATATCTTTTCTTCTTAAATCATGTAGGTTTCTTTGTAGCTTACCAATGTCATCCATCTTCTTGTGTAAATCTTTTCTTGCTTGATCTAAATCAGATAATAGGGAGTCTCTTTCTTTTACAACATTGTCATAGTCTAGATGGTTACACAGAATTGGTTGAGTCTGAAAATCATTTAGTTTAGCTAACAATTCAGTCTTTTCTTGAGAGAGAAGATCAACATTTGTTTCTAGAGTGAGTAGCTTTCTAGTGCAGTCATTTAAAGATGTTTTTAAAGACAGATTCTCAAGATCAATGTTGTTCTTTTCAGAAGAGAGATCATTTAATTTAGCATATAGCTCATCATTTGTTTTGATAACCTTCTTTAGTTTCTTCTTGACATCAACATACTTATCATGAGTTTCTTGTAGACTAGTAATTAACTCTTCTTTAGGAAGATCAAGAAGGCTTACCTCTTGAGAGTCTTCATCATCTTCTCTTGCCATTAGACATTCCACCTTTTCTTCTCCGCTTTCACTTTCACTTGACTCGTCCCATGCTGCTTTATAGGCTTTTTCTCCCTTCTTCTTGTGTGAGCTTTTCTTTCCTTTCTTTGCTTTAGGACATTCATTTTTGAGATGTCCTTTCTTTCCACACTCAAAGCACCTAGGAGGGGAAGAAGAACTAGAAATTTTGTTAGACTTAAATCTTTTATATTTCTTACCATTGACGATCAAGGCTTCTTCCCCTTTGTCTTCACTTGACTCCTCACTTTCTGGTGTGATGATCTTTGAAACTTTTAGAGCCACATACTTCTTCTTTCCTTGTTGAAGTTCATGTTCTCTTCTTTCTTCCTCTTCTAGGGTTGCTTCATGAGCTTCTAGATTGCCAATGAGCTGCTCCATTTTCAGTCGAGTGAGGTCATTAGCTTCTTCAATGGCTGTCACCTTAGGCTTGTATTTAGGAGGAAGTGATCGAAGGATTTTTGATACCTGATCTTCTTCAAGAACAGTTTTTCCTAGGGCATTTAAACCATTAACAATAGAAGAGATTTTTGCAAACATTTCACTAATAGATTCATTTGGATCCATACGGAAGTGTTCAAACTTTTGTTTAAGCATACTAATCTTAGAATTCTTGAATTGAACCGTACCTTCATAAGTTATGGACAATCTATGCCAAATGTCATAGGCTGTGTCACAGTTTGATATTCTATTAAATTCTCCTACTGAAATTGAACAATATAAAATGCTTACAGCTTTGGCATTCATTTGAGCCAACTTTACCGTATTTGCATCCCACTCTGCATATTGTGTTTGAGGAAGCTCGTATGGGGTTGACACCATCCTCCATAAGTCCCAATTGATGTCTTGGAAGTAGAATTGCATCCTTCTCTTCCAATATGTGTAGTTTGTTCCATCAAACGCTGGAGGTCTAGTAACAAGTGTCCCTTCAAGGTTAAGGTTGTTAAGCACCCCGTCACCCATTCTTCAAGACCTTGTTAAGGTTCCTTGAAGCCTGCTCTGATACCAATTGAAAAACCACTAGAGGGGGGGTGAATAGGGTTTTAAACTAATTTAACAATAATTTAACTCAAACAACCACAAATGAGAAATCAAGAAGGAGACAAAGGGTTTAGAGTGGTTCCAACCTTAGCAAATACTAAGGTTGTCAGACCACTACCTGGTTGCTTACCCAACCGGGATTTTGAAAGTATCAATTTTATTACCTTCACAAGGAATTACACAAAATACAATACTTTCTGACACCCCTTGAACAGCCTTCACTTGAAGTAGATGCACCAACCCGAGGTAACCTTCTTGAAGTAACTCCAAGCTCCCCCTTGAAGTAGCCTTCCTCTTTAGAAGTAGCCTCCCATTGCACTAGCCTTCTTGAAGTAGCTCAAGGTCCCCTTCTTCACCAAGAAGATCTTCAACCTCTCCAATCCACAGCCTCCAACCTAGGAGTAGCAAGGAGAGTACAAACAATAATAGTGAACAAGAAAGGAAAAAGGAAATTACAACTTATCCTTTGAAGCACAAGGCTTGATTTGCCTAGATCAAGCGTGTAGATCTCCTGACCAATGTGTATGGAATTGTGATTGATGTGGATAGGAGATGCTAGCCTATAGGACACGAAATTTGAGCTGAGAGAAGAAGTTTCCAGTTGTCAATATGCTCAATTGCTCACAAACAGGTTGCTTAATGTAAGTGTATGCTCAAAGATTGCTCAAGTGTAAAAACAAGTGAGTTTAGGTGTCCTAAGGCATGTCCTATTTATAGGAATGTCCTACAAGTGCTTAAGGACATTCTAGACACTTTCTAGGGGTTTCTAAGTGCTTAACTATCCGTTAGGTATAAGTTAGTTGCTTTAACAACGGCTAGTTAATTAATTCTGCAGTTGCTGTCAGAGTCCATCTCGGTCGAGAAATGGTCGACCAAAACACCTACTCGGTCAAAGTTTTGTCGACCGACAGGCTCTCTGGATCAAGTGTTTTGCAACGTTTATCTCTAACTGCCAACTTCCTTGTCAGCTGTGTCTAACGGCTACTTGGGTCTTTCTCGGTCGAGAAGTTTGTCGACCGAGAGTGTCTCGGTCGAGGAATTTGTCGACCGAGATAGACCCTATTTCAATGTTTCAAATAAAGACATTAAGTGTGTGTATGAGTGTGCATATGTGACACTATTAAAGGAGATGACCTATCTAAATGTGGTGTTTAGCTAGGGAAGATCTAACGCTTGATTTACATGAAGTCTAAGTACTTGTACATTATATATTTGTACAAGTTTACAATTGATTACATTTCATGACATTTACAATCATTCAAGCATATAGATTCCCTAGCGCTTTGTCATTCACCTTATTCCTGCAACACTCAAGTAGCACGTTAGATCAACAAGAATGAAATGTCTGTCATTATCAAAACAAAGGGATTTACAGATGTCCATTTAGCCAACACTTTCTAGATCCTTTTGTGGACCAGGGAGGAAGAGAGGTGTGAAAGGAGGAAAAGAGTAATTGTTCCTAGCTTTCCTGATCTGACTAAGGTAGGTGATAGTTGCATCATCGTTGGATCTTAGATCTAACGGCCCTCATCGTGTGTGCCAAGAAAACTAAATTAACTCAATTCTAATTAGATTGGAAAAATGGTGACATTAAAGGATATCCCTCTCACTATAGGAAATCTTTTGAAATTCATAACTCTCAAAAAATGCCTCCTTTTAATCTCAAATTTTGAGGGAAACTTGTTAATGACTTAATTTACTTGCATTCCAAGTTTGGAATCATAATTTGAAAGTAAAAGAGACTTTTCTTCATGTGCAAGTTATCACTTAATAAGGCATATTTTATTCATCTTTTCTCTCTCTTGCTCTCCTATTTTCCTTTATTTGGATTCCTTTAACCATTAGAAACCATTTGGATTCAAAATATCATCCACGATGATAAATCATACATTATTCCACATATTTCTCATATTTTTCATCATTATCTCAATTTCTTTTCTTATTTATGCATTATTTGATTTCTTTTAACTTTCTTTCTCTTTTTATCATATTGGACTCACTAATATATTAGGATCCACGAAATCACAGCTACAAGGGAAATATTGCAAAATAAACCCATATATTTATCATAAATCATACAATTTATAGACAAGTACATTTCTTTGGAAAAATTACATGTACAACCATACAAGCAAATCAAGGTTGTAACATGAGCATTGGCAACCGATGGAATTCAAATCTTGGGGACCACTTAAAGTTCCACCACCTTCATTGACCGTTGAAGATCCAAAACCTCAACGATCACACAGGTGAAAATCTTAGCGACCAAAGAGGATGGTTGTCTCATTTACCATAAGGTTCAAAAATCTTTTCGACCGCATAAGGTCAAGAACTTAGAGACCACTCATGGAGATCATTTCTTAGCGACCCACATGACATCCAAACCTCATCGACCACATATATCAAAATAGACACAAAGTCGATGCAATGAGTTGGAACAAGGAAGTCAAATCAACTAAATGAAGATCAAACAATTAGATACCATATCAAGGAGGAAACCCAACATAAACCCTAGAAAACCAAAAGCAAAACCAATGATTTGCATATGCATGCAAGCACCAAAAATTCCATCACCAAGGAAAAACTCAAGCATAAGAGATAGGGTCCATCCAAGAAGAGATATCTACTCAAGATCACCATGTGAACACAAACCCTAGATATAAGATATTATCTTTCTACTTGTAACAACATATTAGGGCAAGATTATGTACATGCAAGGTAGAAGTAAGAAATAATAGTGGAGAAAGTTATATAACTCACCTCAAAGAAGATGGAGCAACTCCAAACAACAAGGTAACTTGAAGAGGAAAAGGTTAGAAACCCAAGCTACAACACTATTCTTCGGCCAAGCAAGCTCCACTGCCGAGAAGGAAGCAAACCCTAGGTAGAATAGGGAAGAAAGAAGAGTTCTTCAAGCTCTAACTCAAGCACTACCATGGAACACCGTGGGTTCGGCCAAGAAAAGAAAGAAGAAGAGGATAGAGCAAAAAAAGTGTAGGTGAAGAGAGAGATATCTCACTCACTAAGAACAAAGGCAAAGCAAGAAGGCTCCACAAGTACAAGGAGATGGTAGATCTGAAGCCTATATCAACATGCAAGGAAGATCGGCCTTCTTCTCCTTCTAAACCAAGGACCATGGGACGAGCTCCAAGATAAACCAAGGAAGAAGAGAGAGAGAGAGAGAGAGAGAGAGAGAGAAGACTAGGTGAGTAAAGAGGTTATTTGCATGAAACGATAGGGGTTTATATAAAATAGGGTTGAAGAGAGAGAAAGGGGTTAGGCATCATGTTAAACATGCCATGTGTCTAGGAGATCTCTTCCATGCAAGCTCTACACATACACATGCAACTAGGGTGTAAAAATAAAGAAAAATCATTGACCACACTTGTCTAGGAAAACATAGAAACTGATGAGAACTTGGATCAAAAAATCAATCGACCACATATATTCTCAGCGATCAACGGATCAAAAAATCAAATGATCACCAGCATTAGGGATTTTTGGCAACCTAGAGGAGTCATGAGCCTCATTAACCACTAAGACTAGAGGGCACATACAACACTCCATCGACAACCAAAACCATGGATCACAAGAAAACTTAACGATCGCCAAAACAAGGTGGTCAACACCCAAGGTGAAACATCAACTTACGGCATCCATACAAACCCTAATCTCATCCATGAGATGTCACCACTCAAACTAAGGTGTGAGATGTCACCAAAGAACAACCATAACCAACATGATGTGAAAACATGTGAGGGACAAAAATCATGTGACAAATTACAAGCAAAACCCTAGACATGGGTAACTTGCAATTAGATCCAAAATAAGCACATGTATACATAACTAGCTCAAACAATGTCAAAATATGACCAAACAAGAAACATACGCTTGTCACACGATATCAAAGTACATCATAAGGTTAGATTAAGGTTTTAATCATATGATTATGCTAAGAAGCCATGTTCAAACAAAAATCAAGGTTAGGGGTCTTACAATTACTTTCAAATAAGAACTATCATTTTCTTTACATATTCTGGCCCATATTATCTTGGACTTGATCATTGTCCCTTCTAGGGCTTGTGTGCATCACCCCTTGATACTCATCATCCTCATGTTGAGAATATGATATCTAAATTTATGTGATATTGATAGTGGCATTATAATTGAATAGAAGGTAAATAAACATCCAAAAGTATAGTTGTCCAGTGTTTAAGAAACACTCTGCAAACACCAACAAACTAATGTGAGCAATCAAAAGTGTATCAGTGTACCTTTTGTAAAACCATGCATGTCTTGTAATCATATTTCAAACTATCAACTTTTGTTTGCATGTATGTAAATCCTAAAGTGTCACCATCACATTAATCACATCAAACCCTACTTGGGTCCTAATCTTGGGTTTAGGTTTCCTTGTTATCGAGTTATCATTAGAGTTATGTTTGATACTCCAATTTTCTATTACGTGTAGACATTATTATCAAAATAACCATGTTATTTTACCAGATTAAATTGTGTCTCTTAATGATACATCAATTTATCATCTTTAACTTCAAAGTCTTAATTTTTCATATGCATGTCTACTTATCTTACAAACCCTAGTTCTACATTATTATGATCATGAACATGTTAAACCACCATTATACTCCACATTATTAGATAAAATCTTAAAGAGAGGTTTTTGATGTTTTCAAAATGTTAATACTCAAAACTAGAGTTTAGATGCATTAATCACCACTTACTCACATATCCATATTACTTTTGAAATTGGAAGCATAATTAGATCTCAATAAAATCTTATTTGTGTTCCTATTGTTTTCTTATCAATTTTTATACATTACATGCCTTCATTTGAGTTAACAATAATTTACTATAATATTCACAAGATTGGTGTATTTAAGCCAAGCAAAGGCTACCACGTCATCATATTATCAACTTAAAAGGAACCAACTCAAGACTGAAGAAAATACATTAATGCCCTTGCAATTTGAATGTGGGTAGAGGGGTACAAAAGTCTTCTGATTATGTTTTCTCCTTCTCACGTAGGGCGCATCACCAGTTGGCTTCCGCATGCCCCTACATTGTTGCTACTACGACTGGGGGGCTACCAACCTGGAAGCGGGCCCTAGGCTAGCATAGCCTCAACGTCCCTCAGAGGAGTTCCTCAAGACTCCAAAGGGCAATGTGAGAGGAGGAGAATGCTAGGACAATTGTATTTCAAGAGGAAGGCAATAGATCCATGGCTCATTAGTTGAGCACAACGCTACTATTTCTGGTGACCACGAACCATCGTAGCATGACTAGTCGAATGTGGTAGAGAAGTCACCTTGTGCCATCAGTATAATCCCTATGAGATGGTAGTGTTGAAGCACTTATTCTTCATTCTCTTCAATATTGTTGGGGCAGAAATCCATGGTGACATCCCCAGGCTACTGGGGATAGAGTCTCCTTCTTTTAGTGGTGAGAGGGTTAATTGGGGTTCCCATATATATACTAACCCAGGAGGAAACCATGTTGGTCATACAAAAGAGAGGAATAGGATGACGTAAGAAGAAGGGGAGGAAGTACCCATATTTATATGTGTCATTGAAGGAGCCTTTCCCTCTCATCATGCCTCTTTGAGGCTATTCCCACTTCTCCACCTTAATTTCTTTCCAAATATAAAGCACTCTTTCAATATACATGATTTTTGGGTTTAACCAAAGTATTTATTTCCTTTTTACTTTCCCCCTATGATTCTCTATCTTCCTTATGGTTATGGCAAGCACTTGTGAAAAGTATGTATATTTGTCAAAAGGGACACATTTAAAAGATTCCCAATATGGGGATACATGTGTCCACGACAAAGGTTGAAGTAGGCCCATAAGGCAGTTTAGATAACCGAAGCGGACGGAGCGTTAGGGTGGGCGATCCCGAGGCGATCAGGCGACGGCGTCGTCGCGCCCCAATCATCGGTACGGCACTCCGCCCCCGGTGGTCTACATAGCAGCCCTAATCACCGGTGCAGCATTCCGCCCCCGGTGGTCTACATAGCAGGTGTCGTGGTGAAGATGAGCGGTGCCCATCCTGGATGCGGGAGCCAAGGTTTGCGGGGAAGCAACAGAGTGCGGGAGGCGGTCGCTGACAGGAGGGCAGATTTGGCGGCGCAAGCCGTGCAAGTGGACGACATCATTCCGGACATCAGGGTGCTGGTTCAATCCGAGTCGAGGCCGTCAGCGGCGACCAACATGGTGGAGCGTGGAGAAGGATCGGATTCACGTGGAGAGGCGCAGGATGTTTTGCTGGGGAATGGAAACACGCCAAGACGTATGGACACGACTCCATTAGTCTCGGGGAGAGAGCATATGGAGGTTCATACGGCGCCCAACCATAGGTTGGCGTCGATTGTTCGTGTCCCACGCGTGGAAGAGGAGCGGCACTACTACGGTAGGGGCAGCGCTGCTACGGACAGTAGAAGCATGACGATAAACCCTAACCGGAGGGTTGAAGATGATCGACCGAACATGAGGAAGGAGTTCAATAATGATAGACACACACAGATGAGTGGCGTCCCTTGGGACACGTGCTACAGATGCTTGGAGAAAGGTCACTGGCAGTCACAATGCAATCGGGAGAAAGTGTGCTACAAGTGCCGCAGGCCGGGTCACCTTGCTCGAAGATGTACTGTTGATTTAAGCTTTCGTCATCCTTCCCCCCCAGATATCATGTCGAGGACTGTGTTCCCACCCTTGCACGTGGGTATCCCGGCTCGTGATGCTCCTCAGCATGTCCCGAAGAGAATAGCTGTTGATCTAGGGCCAGATGATGATGAACGTAAAAGAAAGGCTCAAGCTTTGAGCAAGGCGGTGGAGATACGTTGGCCACCCCAGGTGTCTTGGACGGAGCTATCTCCTTTCCTGAAGAATGTGTGGAAGCATGCTATAGATCTTTACAGATTCTCTAAGCGTAAAGCAGTCATCTTTTTCGGTAGTGTGAAGGAAGCACAGGATGCTGCCAGTTCAAAGATGTTGGGGTTCAAAGGGTTTGATATTAACTTGCATAGCATGGAGGAAGGTGAAAAATGTGCTAGAAAGGAGGCGATCTGGTTCTGGATTGAAGATTTACCTATTGTGTGTCGGGATGACAAGGCGATAGACGACATTGTGAACAGCTTTGGGAGATTGGTAGTGGCTTCTGGATGGATGAGAGGACCTGATGACATTTTTGGTATACTGGTGTTAGTTGAAGCTTTCAATGAAGATGTACCTCAATATGTCACTTTGACATATGGGAACATAAGGTCTAGCGTGCACTTGCAGATGGTAGCTCGAGGGGAACCTGGTTCAAGTCTTTTCTCACTGACGGAGGTTGGCCGTGACCTTGACATTCCGTTGCATGCCTTGGCTATTAATCGGAATGGAGGCGTAGCGGGGTATGCTACTGATAATGGACAGATGATGATAGAGCATGATAGGGGAGATGATGAGATTGTGCTACATGAGAAGGAACAGCAGATGCCGCCACAATCTGAACTATGTGGTGAGGAAGTTGAGTGTACAACACAGTAGGTTGGCCCACGTAGGATTGTGTTTGATGAAGATGGTGCAAGGAAGATGCTGCATGATAGAAGCCTGTGTGACTACATACACATAGGCAATGAGGAAGATGGTAAATATCGTGAAGATCTCGGCCGTGAGGAGCGTATGGGACAGCGTGGACGTTTAGGTAATTCACATAGAGTTGTTCATAGAAGAAGGTTATCTGATGGTGAGCTTCCGTTTGCTTATGATGATCGGGAGGACAGAGATAGGAATTTCTGAAGGAGGCAGTGTTGTTGTCGATTGTTATAGTCCATGGACTCAAACTACCTTTTCTGGAATATTAGGGGAGCGGCGAATAATAAGACGAGAAGGGTCTTGGGTAGGTTATGCAGGAGGCATAAGCCCAGGATTGTGTGTATCTTTGAGCCTTTTTTACATGCTCGGGTGGCGGAAGAACTTCTGGACATTGTTAATCTGGATTGGGTGACTGATAATGCAGTTGAAGGGGGTAAAATATGGTGCTATGCGGATAGCATTCTCAAGCCGGAGGTTGTGAAATGTCATAGGCAGCATGTGACGATGAGATATACTGATGAGAGGAGTAATATTTTTTATGTTACTGCGGTCTACGCTAGTTGTAACTACGTTTACAGGCGGTCTCTTTGGGAAGACGTTCTTGAGATGTCGGATATCATTGGCGATAGTAGATGGCTTCTTGCAGGTGATTTTAATATCATTAGAAGTGATCAGGAGAAGAGAGGGGGCAATAACAGGAGCTTTCAGGAAATTGCTGATTTCAACGCCTTTATCCAGAGCGGATATTTTAAGGAGATGCAGTTTGAGGGTAGCAGGTTCACGTGGGTCAATAAGCAGTACAATACGCCTACTATCTGGGAAAGACTTGATAGAATTCTGCTGAATGATACTTGGGCAGCTCTGCGACCGGATTCCTGTACGAGTCATCTTACTCGTTATAGAGTGTCGGATCATTGCCCAATTTTGTACAAGCCTGGGAATTTGGCTACTGTCAGAAAGAAGAGTTTTTTTTCTTTCATGCAGACGTGGCTGCAGCATGAGGAGTGTATGAAGATCATTGCAGATACTTGGGATGATTCCAGCGAGGGGCACCCGTCAAATGTTTTTTACTATAAGCTTAAGAGGATGCGAGAGGCTTTAAAGTCTTGGAGCAGAAAGACTTTTGGGGACGTAATCCAAAAGATCCTAGATCTAGAGGATGTGGTCCACGTTACCCAAATTGCCTTTGATGAGTACCCTTGCACGGCCAATGAGACAGCTTTGAGGATTGCGGAGTTTGAGCTTCAAGAGGTTTTAGATGTGCAGGAGAATGTATGGAAAGAAAAGTTCCGGATCCAGTGGTTGAACGACGGTGAGCGCAATTCTAGATTCTACCATGCTGTTGTGAAGTCCCGTAGAAATAATAAGAGAGTTAGATGCATTACTCTACCATCGGGGGACAGGGTGACTAACCCGCAGGAGATTGCGTCGTGTGTTGCTGATTTCTATAGGAATGCTTACAGCGAGATGGTACCCCATGATGATGATGTTTTGGAGGAATTCCTAGCTAGCATACCGGAGACTGTGTCTATGGATGATAATATGTCTCTTACTGCTGTTCCTAGTGCGACTGAGGTGTTTGATACTATGAGCCAAATGGACAAGTTTTCTGCTCCTGGTCCTGATGGTTTTACTATTATGTTTTATATGGCTGCGTGGGAGTATATAAAAGATGATTTTATGAGACTCGCTGAAGCGTTTTTCCTTAGACAGAATTGTCACCGGAGTTTTTTCTGTTGCCGTATTGGCTTATTCCTAAGAAGGACGATCCGACGGTCCTGGAGAAGGATTTCTACCCGAATTCTGTGGAGAATGTGGCGCTGAGAATTCTTGCACGTGTTATTAGTAACATGATGGTTTCTTTGATGCCGGCTTTGATTTCTGAGGAGCAGGCGGCGTTCATTAGAGGGAGGGAGATCACTCACCATGTCTGTTTGGTGAAGGAGTTGATGCATGACATTTACTATGGGGGTGAGAGGCCGAACACCATGATAAAGCTTGATATGTCTAAGGCGTATGATCGGATTAAATGGGATGTCCTGGAGAGGATCATGGCGAGGTTCGGATTTGTCAAGGAGTTCATCGAGTTATGTATCAGTTTCTTCTCTAATTCCTGGGCGACGGTCATGATTGGGGAAGAGTCCTCTGGTTTTTTTCCTTTGCTTAGGGGGCTGAAACAAGGTAATGCCATCTCTCCCTTTCTATTCATTTTGTTTGAAGAAATCCTATGCAGAAGGATTGCGCTTATGGGGGACTTGAGGAGAGTGGCGATATTTTGTACTAGGGGAAATGGGATCCCTCCTCTCTTTCTGAGTTATGCTGATGATATTATGATATGTGTGAATGCTACTCCTAACACGATGGATGAGATTCAGGTGCTTCTTTCTATGTATGAGACTGCGTCGGCCCAGAGGATTAACAGATTGAAGTCTTCTTGTGTTGTTGGCAGCAAAGATCTGGCTACTAAGATAGATATTGGCGCATCTATTCAGATGGATAATGTGGTTGATCATTTTGTGTACTTGGGAGTACCGATTAGAGCTGGAAGGAATCTGATTTCTGACTTTGATTATCTTATTCAGAAGGTTTCTCATAAGATTGCATCATGGAAGTCCAGGCTGTTATCTTTTGCAGGCAGGAAGCTTCTCATTGCACATGTTTTATCTTCTACTATGGTGTATACAGCGACTTCTATTGGTATTCCGGATGGTATTGCTTCTCGTCTTGATGCCATGTTTTTGAAATTCCTTTGGGCGGATCGTGCCAACGTCCACAGGAAGGCTTGGGTCAGCTGGGACAGAGTGGCAGTTTCTATGAAACAAGGTGGTCTTGGGTTGTATACTACTCGCAGCATAAACAACGCGTTTGCGGCCAAGGCGTGTTGGGAGATGATTGTTGGAGACACTTTATGGGCCAAGTTCTGCAGCGCCAAGTATGCGAATAGAGCGGTTGGTCGTTCAGCTCTATATCCCCATCATCTGAAGTATAGGTCGACTACGTCTCCTTACAGGAAGAAAGTCTGGAATATGTTCCCGAGCATATATCCTCATTGCCGCTGGATTGTTGGAAAGGGTGATTTTCCATTTTGGGATTTCTTGTGGTGTGATGAGAGGTTGTTTGATCACGCACGGCTTAACAGTGATCGCAACCAACCTTTTTTGGTGCATGATTTCTGGATTCATGGTAGTGGCTGGGATTGGTCATCTTTACAGCAGGTCCTCGATGAGCATGGGGTGGAGCTTATTAGGAAGGCGGGTCAACAGGTTTCAGACACGGATGATTATCCCATTTGGATACCGGATTTGAGAGGACAGTTCTCCGTTCGCTCTGTCAAGACGATCTTGGGGAGTACGAGTTATGATGGACCGCATGGGCTTCACATGATTTGGCACGTCAATTCACCTAAGGCGTGTGCTTTCATTTGGAGGATGATGAAGAATGATGTCCCTACTGATGAGAATGTGGCCAGTTGTTATATTGCTCTAGCGTCCCGGTGTGATTGTTGTGATGAGCCAAGTGTGGAAGACGTGGACCATCTTATGTTTCATAGTCAGGTTGCCATGTCTTTCTGGACCAGGTTCACTGAGATTACGGATTATCCTGCTCCCATGGATCGGATGTCTTTGATTGATGCTTGCTCTTTTGGTAGTTCTGACGACTTGCAGTTGTGGCTTGTGGCGTGCATGGCCACCATTATTCCTTACTGTATTTGGCGGATGAGGTGTGCGGCTAGATATGATAATAAGAAGATTCTCTGGAACAGGGAGGTGGATTGGTTGATATATCAGATTAACGCCTTGATGAAGCAGAAAAGATTCACCCGCATAGCTGATTCTTCTTTTCATAACAGGATTAAGGCCTATGGGGTGGAGGATCCTATGTACATGTTAAAGGAGATTAATCTGGTGAGGTGGATGAATCCTGACATTTATAATCTGAAGCTGAACATTGCGGTTGGGCAGAACCGTGATATCTATGGACGTTATAGATGGTGGATGGCTGGGATTGTTAGGAATCATCATGCTGCTATTTGTCAGATTTCTAGAGCTTGGTTGACGGCTGATTGTTACCAGATGGTGCTTGTACAAGCGTGCGCTGTTGGTGTTAAGTTTGCGGAAGATCAGTTTTTACACGTTTCTAGTGTGGAGATTGATGATCGTTCGGTCTATGGTATGTTGTGGGGAGATGATGTTGCACCTTGGAGGATCGTGAATTTGATCAAAGAGGTGAAGGAGATCATTGCGGAGAGGGACATTGCTGGATCGTTAGTGCATAAGATTATTAACTCGATCCCAAAGGAGATAGGGAGATGGGGTATGCATTTGACTGAACCGCTTGTTGTTTCTGACATGAGGGATGTTCCTAGTAGGATTAGGGGCATGGTGTTTCTTGAGAAACACAAGACACCTTATGTTGTGTTGCGGAGAGAGAGGTAGGAGGGGTTATGGGTCGGTTTGTGCGGAATAGTATGTTGTGTGGTGTGTGTTGGTGTGATATGTGGGGTTTTACCTACTGTTCAGCAGGAGATGTATGTTTGTTTTTTATTGTGCCCACACGAGGGGAGTGGGGTGAATAGATGGTCCCCTGGCTTAATTAAAAAAAATACATGTGTCCACAATTAATTGCCAATTTTTACACCAAAAAATCCGTAGAAAGAAGTATATCATTTTATGGCACATATTGGGTAACTTGATTCTTAAGTTGTTCCTAAAATCCTATTATTCTTTATTTCTTTATTTGATATATCCCTTACAATCAATCATCTTTTATTTCAAGGAAACTTACTAAACCTTTTCCAATTTATATCTAGTGACTGTATAACCAAAACTTGCTCTTTTAAAAATATTTAAAATATTAGCATTATCCAATGGAATATCCTCTTTCTCCCAATTTCTAGAATTCTCTTCCTTCCATATTATTTTCAAATATACCAAAAGTTAATTTATGTCTCAAGACATGTGTTGCTAAACTGGCTAGATAATCCTATTAATTATCCAAACCCCACATAACTTATTTGCTTTTAAGAATCTTGCTTATTATTTCATATTTGAGTTGTCTAATAACTAACAAAGACACAACTCTTTATTTATGCATGAAAACTCACTTTTCTAGAGTATTCCACATAATTCCATATGTAAAATACTAATTATGAACTTCTTTCAATGTTTCTTTATTATTGGATTTAGTCTCTTCCTTTATCCAATATTTATTAATGAATTATTGCAAACAGTGAAATACATAAAATCCATTCCTTTTGGAGAATTCACACTTCCAAATAAATCTTGCTAGTATATCTTCCATATTTCATTATTTGCAGTCAAACATATAAAAACATGTGAAAAACCAGGTTATAATGTGAACTCAGAGAAAATCTAAATAAACTATATGTAATAACCTACAAGACTCAAGAAACTTTGTATCTCAGAAGGATTATTTAGAGGTTGCCACTTAATCACAACTTCCACATTTATTTGATCCACAACTATGTGCCCATATGGTATCTTGATACCTAAGAATATTACTTCTTTTATATAAAATTCACACTTAGTAAACTTGGCATAAAGTTGGTTCTCATGAAGAGTTTGTAGAAACATCTACAAGATGTTCTCAATCTTGGTCCATCAACTTAGAGTAGATGAGAACGTCATCAATGAACACAACCATGAATTCATCTAGGAAGGGGAGGAAGACTTGATTCATTATATCCATGAAGGTGGCAGGGGTATTAGTCAAACTGAAAGGCATCACTAAGAACTCATAATGCCCATAACTAGTGTGGAAGGTCGTCTTTGGTATATCCTCATCTTTTAATCGCAACTGATAGTATACACTTCACGTATTCATTTTTTAGAAAATAGTAGCTAACTTCAACTAATTGTATAAATCATCATTGTGTGGTAGAGGATAAAGGTTCTTTATATTCACTTGATTAAACATTCTATAATCCATGTACATCCTTAGAGAACCAACTTTCTTCTTCACAAATAGAATAAGAGCTCGATAAGGAGAGACATTGGGGTGAAAAGACCCCATGTCAAGAAGTTCTAGCAGTTGCTTATTAATTTTTGCAAGCTCCACACGTGCCATATAATAAGGGATTTTCGAGATAGGAGCAGTGTCTGGTATTAGATCGATGGAGAACTCGACCTCTCGAGAAGGGGGAATATCAGGTAACTCTTCAGAGAATACATCAGGGAATTCTCGAACCAATTCAATATTTTCCAACTAACGTGGTAAGGGGTCAAGGACAATGAATGCCAAGTAAGCTTGACATCCATGTGAGATAAGCTTTTCTTCTCTTATGACTAAGATGATGAATTGACTATCCTCACATTTTCTACCCTTTATACAAAGTCGCTCACCATCCAGGTGACAAAAGCTAACCTTCTTCTCCATACCTAGAATGACGTCGAGGGCCTTCATGTATAAGAGGACAAAATCAATTGTAAACATCTTGGTAGATATGCATAGCTCCATGGAAGGGATCTTTAGAACATAAGAGCGTATCCCACCACTAGGGGTTTGGACATCTAGAATAAAGTCCCTATATGTAGGTTCTACATCTAACATCTCAACAAGCTTACAAGATATAAAGGTATTTGAAGACCCAGAATCAAATAGAGATTTTATAGGATGTAGATCGAGATGTATGGTACCTTCCATCACTTCATTATCAGCAATTACATCCACAACATCCATTGTGAAGACACGTCCAACACGCCACTCTAATGGAGAGCATCGGCCCTGAGGGTTGTTACTATTGTTGTTCCTTAGAGGTGGGTAATGAGAGGCTAAGGCTGATTGGAAGGTTGATGGGCAGGGACATGACATTGCCACAGTCGAGGGCACTGGGGCCTAAAATGTTTAGCCTGACCACACTCATGACTTATTTTTGGTATACCCTCTCTTTGTAGTGTTTGATGGTTTTGACAACAACTCTTGCACCTATCTCAGTGTTGTTCATAGTTATAGTTCTTCCTCTTGTTGTTTTGTGAGGGGGACTTGAAAACTAGGATAGGACTCAAGAACTAAGGCCTTAACCACCATCTATTGGAAATAAGAGGAAACTGAGGAACCAAAGCAAAACCCATGCAGTAGTTGAGTCTTTGAAAGAATAAGATTTCCCTATGATCTTCACTCAAAATAGTATCATACTAATCAAGCCACATGAATTGTTGCAAATAAGTAGGAACAGACAGGGAACCTTGTTGCAAACTCTAGAATTTTTCTTCGTTCTTCCCAAGAGAAGCAGTACACATGTACTTCTCATGAAAGAGTGCCAAGAATTGTTTCCAAGACAAGGTAGAAGTGTCACGAGTATGCATTATCCCATTCCACCAATCATGTGTTAGTCCATCCAACATGTATGAGGAAAACTTGAACTTCTAGTGCGGAGGGCATGCCACACCCTCAAGAATTCTCTCTATAGCTAAAACTCAATCGTCGGCCTTATCGACCATCTCTAGTTCCCATTCAACCTTGAAGTAAGGGGATTCTTCATGAAATCAGTCAGTGAGTACTCTTTAGCTTATTAGACACAGGAGGGGTGTTCAACGTTCCCACCATAGTTGTGGTGAGAAATTGTCACAACAAGGCTAACTCTTGTTTAGGGGAGATATTAGTCGAGATAGTAGTGGTGGGTATGACAACACCCTAAGTCATAGGGGTGTCCAGAGAGATCGAGCTATCTCTCAGAGGGGATCCATCAGAATGTCGAAGCAAGGGTTTTATTGGTGTAGAGAACCCATATGAAACGTCGATTGTGGGTAGTACCAGTGTTGTCAAATAGGTTGGTCTTCTTAAAATGTAGGTATAATGTGTAAAACAAAAATGTTTGAAGGATGAATCCTGAGATAGACAAATTACCAAGCACGGTGATTCTCTGATACCATCTTGTAATGAGTGGGGACTGGGAGGGGTCCACTCCTTACTTAATTTAAGAAATTCATAAATCCCTATTCATTCACAACTACAAAAATATTACTTTCAAATAAAAGGGGCATGTAATACTTTCTCAAATAGATTGATAAAAGAAACAAAGTTTTGTGGTAGTAGAAAGTAAAACTAACTATTACAAAATTCCTTGGCCAAGTTTAACATAGGGGCCACAAAGGGCAACTATTGAAATCCAATCTAGTAGTATCAATTTGCAGTGAGCAACATGCCCATCTCAGAAGACATCCTAAAGCTAGTCTTAAACAACACCTTCTACTTCCTGTACCTCTAACTGTGCAACTTTTGGGTGGGTTGAAGGCAACACCCAGAAGAGGAAGAAAAGAATAGAAAGGATGTCAATAAACACCAAGTATGTGTGGTAAAAAACAACTAGGCAATACTTAAGGAAAAGTAAGGTCAATGTTGGATGTATCAATTAAAGGGGATATTCAAGAGAACAAGTTTCCAGAGAATTAAAAAGTCAACATATGAAGTGTTATCAACAATAGAGATGATTAACATAAATAACTCTTTCCATTAACAACATTAACAAATCATTATCTGTGCATGTCACGCAAATAGACTCATTTAATTTATGTAGGTTTGAGACCCATAAAATCTCAAGCCTAAGTCATGTAGAATGGCACATCATATATATATATAAACAATACGAGTGGAAAGGCACACTCAGGGTGGAAAGGCACACCCCAATTGTTATGGAAGTATAGATTTACATGATACTATAAATAAACTTAGTCTTTTTGCACATGCACACAATATTAAGGTAAGATATAGTTTCACTCATCATCAATTTGATTCAAGTAAGAGGATGTGATCATCCCAAAATTTTATGCACATAGGTCAAAGGACATTCAATCATAGGGTCTCATGCAATCAGTGACAAATCAGTAAATAACATGAAAATTGGAAAATGCATTCAATGATGTTTAAGATTTAACCAAGAAATGCCTCATGGGAATAGTATGTTCATCATACTAGTATAGCCTAGATAATCAGGAAAGATGCACATACCTTGACTTGAATATAAAATCAGAGACCAAAATCTATCCTTCAAGTCTAAAGTCACCACAGACCTACTATGATGTTTTGTACATCAATTATGGTTCAATTTATGTTAGATAGAATGAAACCCTAGAAATCTAATCCTTTAATAAAACCCTAGATTGACTCATAATAATAACCTAACAAGAGGGTTGATGGTTATTATTATAGGTCAAAGCCAATTTTCTTAAATTTTTATTTAGAAATATACCTCAATTACTACTAAGAGATAAGAGGTATTAAGATATAAGAGAGAGAGAGAGTAAAACCCTAAAAATCATGTCTTTAAAGCTATAGAATCGGGTGATGAAAACCATATCAAGAAGTAGAGAAAAGTCTCACACTTTCAGAACCTGTTTTTTATTAGTTTTGGATCTTTTGTTACAAAGTTATGATTTTTATAAGATTCATATTATTTATTGATTTATTAGTGAAATTAGACCGAAAAATACTAATTGCCCTTTATATAAGTAATTAGGATTTTAGGCTGTGACATGGTATAATTGTCATATTTTTATCCTTACATTGGTGTGACAACTAAATTTAGATGCATGGAAAAACATAAAAGCCCATGCGGCCGAAAGGAAGAAGAGAAGACCATGAGAGGGAGAAAGGGTAATTGTCTCGTGACCTGCCTCCACCAAGCTCATGCCCATTCTATGGCCAGTGGTGTGGCTGGAGAAAGAGGTAAAAATTGAGGAAAACGAGGGAGCTTGATCGTTTGGGGTTTTGACTTGACAAAAACGTAGGTGAGAGATCACAAGATCATACCCAAGGTGAAATTGAGTTCCACCAAAGAAGAGTGTATGGAACAAGCACCATGAGCTTAGGGGAGGAAATGGATCTGATGGTAGCACAGTCTAAATGTTGGGTGCAATTGAGACTAGAGAACAATGGCTTGTGTAGGGACAAAACCCTATCATCTATTAGATATTTATAGGGTTCATTGTTAGGTCTTCTATGCTTACAACTTGGAGAGACTTGGGCCCCAAGTTTGGGGGTTTCTCAAACTATTTGAGATATAAATCAAGTAGGGTATGGTTGGATGCAATTAATAAAGAAATTGGTGGCTAAGAAATCTCAGGCAAACATTAACTATGGTGGAAGAAATCAATGTTTTACTTTGCCGCATTCTGATCATTAATTTTCCTTCTTTGCACAAGGTTGAAGACAAAGAACTGATTGAATGATCTGTGATCCGATGGTAGGGGAAAAACATGCACTGTCTTAGTTCATAGGTCTGAGTGAAGTCTGACATTAAATGTCTCTCTGATAGGTATGTTATATATGCTCAAAACACAAGTATACGCTATCATAGTAATATAGGCCCATGAGTCCCGGATGTCGAACATAGGGAAATGTTACTTCAAAGACTCATACTAACTGTAGTGTGATCAGCTTAAGTCAGAGAAAACTTGAGCGATTGGTTTGGTTATCTGAATAGAAAAGAAATCTAATTTATGTTTGTTGTTCTTAGTCTTAATGAATTCCTTAGGATAATGGTTTCACCACAGTTAACATTACATTTTAATCCTAATATATTTATTTAAACTTCTCTTAACACTACATTAAGAGCCTATAGCAAGAATTACCCACTCTCATGGTGTAATTCACTACCTTACCTAATACCAATCCCATGCTTGTATCGATTGTGTTATTAGATAGGTGCCTTATTGAATTCTCTGGGTATCTCATCATGTTATTAAATCACCTTTCCCAAAGGATTTTATGAAATGTGTATTTCTATGAGTTCCAATAATTAATTTCCTTTTTTCAAAGCAGTTAACAATCCAAATACTATTCATGGTGATCAAGCACAACTAGTTCATTTGTTCGCATAAAAAGAAATCTAGAAAGTAAGAGAGATTAATTGATTAATACATAAGAGTCAAATACAATGCATAACTAGGCTACTCTCGGGTCCTAAGGAATGTGGAGATTATCCCCTCATAGTTTCCATAGTCAAAAACATTAAAGGAGAAACAAATGTGTAGAACATGAAGAACCCCTGAAGTAGACGGTTCAAATGCTCCCTTCTCACGCAAGTGCCAATTTTCTACCTTCTAGCTGCAATTCCATCCGCTCAAAATGTCCAGATAGTTTGGTTTGCCTCCTTCTTCTCCTTTTTCTCCTCCCCTTGCTCTCCCTTCTTGTGCACTGGAAAAATACTAGATAACTAGGTCAGATCGTAACTCCCCTTAGTCATAAGTATGACTTAGGGCGAGTTAGAACCTCAACCATTGGATTAAATGCCACTTTCAAATCTGCCTGATCATGATTCATCGGTACTACCGATAAGGTGTCAGTACTACCAACTTCTTTAATTTTGTAGTCACCTGTCAAGTTGTTGGTACTACAGACTATTTTTCGATACTACCGAGTTAGTATGATTTTCTTTGACAAAAGCGTTGTAACATTGTCAGTAGTATCGACAGTCCTATCGGTACTAGTGAGTCTCCTCAATTTAGTTCTCTTTAATACTGAGCAAGTTTCGGTACCACTGACTCCAAAGTCAATAGTACCGAGATGTGTAGATTCTTGAATATTCCTGAAATGCACAAAATTTGAACATAAGCTATGGAAAATTACTAAATCACTCGAAAACATTAAAATTTTGCAAATTTGATGCAATTGAGTAACATAGGCTAATATTTATAAATCATGCACAATTAATATGATATTTGACCACAAAGTGCATAAAAGTCAATAGAAAATAGCCTATGAAAAAGACAAATAAATAGTGCTTAAAACTCCCCTAAGCTTAGATGTTGCTCATCCTCGAGCAACACACTCTCAGATCTATTTGAGATAAGTCATCAAAAGGATAGAATAATATGAGTATTCATTCTCAACTATCCCCACTTGGCGGTCCCAAACCAACTCTTGTTAATCATTGAATAATTAACTGCTCTTTAGCAACCAAAAAATCCATAAAAGCTATCCACCCTTAGATCAATCAACACTGTCAAAAGAGCAGTTAACATCATACTCAGTCAGGCATTTGCTTGATGCATTGTGTGATTCCCTAATCTACATTACTCTTCCTAATTACCATTCTACTTGGAAGCAGTTCTCCATATGAACATTAATGAGGAGAAAAGTCATAGAAGTGGCCTACCAATAAGAGCAATGGATGGTATGAAATGGGTGGCAATTGAAGAATCACAAGTACATCCAACTTATTTATGCAAAAGTATGATGAACCTATATGAGTGAAAACAAGAGCATGCATGAATCCTAATCTAAATTTTTTCAATGATGCATGAATCAAGCAATCTCATCGACCAAATGAGAATGAAAGAAGAAATCAAAAGAATGTGTCATGTGGATTTCTGCATCTCTTCAAGAAGAGTTAAGGGCATACTTTCTCCCTTCTAACCTTGAAATATTTGATAAACTTTTTTTCATTATCCCATGATTTTAGCATGATTGGCGTTATGCTTAGGCTTTCATCACATATTATTCTTTCTCTTTTATTTATTTATTTTTGATGTGGAGGTATGTCCTTGCACTCAACTTATATAAAATATGACTAATATCCACATGATAAATAAAGATGAATTCTATGGGATGTATGTAATCTACATGAAATCATTTTTACAACTAAAATGGTATGCACCAAAATTTTTAATGCATACATGTTTTTTTAATGCAATAAAATTAAGCTAACTATCATGTCACCTATTACGCCATGTAATGCAACAAGAGAAAATAAATTGGATTACTTGTTCATCTTAAGATGGTGATTCAAAAATGAGTGAAGGATGGGTGAAATCACATAATTAATATACAAAGCCTTTCTTGAAATCATGATATGTCCCTCTCTAAAAACTTGTGATAGGGTAACCTTAGGATTTGTTCCTTAAATTTCAATTTAAGTTCATGCTAACTATTTGATCAACTTAAGCTCAAACTCAAACTTCATCCACTTTTCATGAATAATGAAGATGTCCAATCATAGTAAATGTCCTTAAGATGACTAACGCAAACACTTCCTCTAAATAGTGCAACTCAAGACAATTTGCAACTAAGCCACTCTTGCATTTAATTAATTTTTCATTGCACATAACTGAGAGCATATGACATGGCTGTGAATTAAGCTCCACAATTATAGTAGATAGATGTGGATCCTACACTTCAACGGATAAAACTAAAAAGAAAAAACAAATAGAATAAAAGAAAATAAAGCTAAAGATAGAAACTATTCCATCTACCCCCCAAGATTGAACATGACTATGTCGACATAGTCAAAATTCTAACTATAGAGGTGGAACATGGTACTGCATCACATGGGAGGTGGTGGTGGATGAGGCCTGGTGGGATCATATGGCGGGAACATCCCCTGAAAATTCATTTGTTGTGGTAGCATTGGTGGAGGTTGTGCATGGCCACCAAAATATCCCTGGTTCCAGTAATGATCAAAGAATGGCTATTGGTACCCCTCCATCCGATGTAGGCACAAATGCATATTCTCTTGGTTGGCCAACAGAAGTTGCTCATTGTGGAAAATCTCATGTAGGTTTTCATATTGTCGTCCCTATACATCATGGATGTCTGCCAATGTAGCCTACTGATGTTGTTGTCCCTACTGGATCTCCTGCAGCATACCATACATGCCTGCCATCGAAAACGGGTCATCCTCCTAAGCGGGTGATGGATCAGAAGAATTGGAAGTTACTAAATGTCATGGACTCTTGCACGGAACCTACCTCCTTATCAAAGGGATGGTAGGCTCCTATTCCTCTTCTTCTTTAGCTTGCTCCTCCTCCTCGATGTCATCATCTTCTTCCTCCTCCACACTTGAGCTATCCACGGGCCACCGTAGGATGTTGACCCCCTACATGTCAAAGATGGCGTCTGGAAGCTTCCTTTCCTTTTAGTGGGTCCTCACTGTACAACATGCATATACATCCTTCAAGCATGTCTTGATGGGGCTAGATCTCTTGAAATGCTTGAGATCTAATTTTAATGCTGGCTATAGTGACTTGGCTATGAAGAGGTCAAGGTGTATATGGAGAGCAATAGGCGTGATCAACCCTCCAAAGTGAATTGGCCCTCTGAAGATGTCCATCAAGGAGGTGTTATTCCAACTGATGTGCTGGCCTTCTGGCAGACCGGTAAACAACTCACAATCCACCTCAAAGTTGAAGTTGTCAGGGTAGTAGCGGTCACCTTCACTTGACCGTCTGTAGATGGCATTGAACTATTGGAATGTCGTGGTGAACTCAGTTTTGTAGAGCTAGAAATGGATCTTTCCCATCCCCTAGCCATCCCCATGCTTGGGGATGATGCATATCTCCAAGGATGCCATGAACTCACAGATGAGGTCAGGGTATGTAGGTCAGTCGCTGAAGAAGGGGTGGTTTCTTACTAACCCCTGACGCTCACAGACTTGCTGCATTCTGTCAGTGAAGCTGATGGATTCGAGGAAGGCACATTCTCCAAACCATGTTGCAACAATCTCCCGCTTATACAACTCCTCATATATCTTCTTGACGTCAGCACTGGGATGGGCTATTCGGCTTGGTTTGGGAACCAAATGAGGAACCCCCACCGATGGAGAAGCCCCCCGCCTTGCAAACATCTTCCTTAGATGAAAGGGATTAGAGAGATTAGATCTTAGTGTAGCATCTGGATGCTCAGAGATGCTCGTGGCAGCTTTCTCCAAAGAGGACAAGAGAAGGTGTGAAGAAAATGGATTCACACCCCTCCCTTTTACAGCTGCGACCGCCAACCTATCACCGCATTGGTAGTACCGACACAACGTCAGTAGTACCGACACAACGTCAGTAGTATCGACACAATGTCAGTAGTACCAATGGTTTGATGAGAATCAGTGTGCTCGATGCTATCGATGGTTGTGATGGTCTAATTTTAGTTGGGTGGATACCATGGGTCGGTAGTACCAACCTATGTCATGGATCGGTGCTACCAACCATCAGATGTGATTGATCGCGATTGCTCGTTGATGTTCCCACGAATGCTGACGTCAGTCGTTGGTAGTACCGACATGTTCAAATGCGTCGGTGCTTCCGAGTTGGAGCTCGTGTATCAAACATAGGGCCCAAAATGTCGTCGATACTACCGATGAGTTGTCGATAGTTCTAAGTCCTTATCAGTTATTCGACCCTCATCTCTGTAGAAAGTCGATGCTACCTAAATGTTTCGATCATACCGAGATGTGGCGATCAATTTCTCAATATTCCATGTAGCGTCGTCAGTAGTATCGAGATTGGGCTCGATAGTACCAACTATTGCATTCGATTTATCCATGTCCCTGTAACATTGTCGGTAGTATCGAGCTAGGGCTTGATAGTACTGACATTTTTAGCATGCACTCTCGACAAAATGCATCACAATAACTTTTTTACATTTAACAAAGTAAAAATGGAAAATGCAACTACAAAATTATAAACTCAGAATGCAAAGAACATAAAAAATGGTTGGGTTTCCTCCCAACAAGCGCCCTTGTTTTATATCATAGGCTCAACGATCTAAAACTCATTGGATTAGTGAAGCTCAGTGAGCTTCAACTCATCCTATTTTCTCATCACATCTCCCCCAAAGTAATGTTTGAGACACTAACCATTGACAAGGAATGGCTCAGCCCCATTACTAATCTCAAAGGGTCCACTCCATCTAGACCTAAACTTACCAGGATGAAGCTTCAACCTAGAATTTAACAAATGACTTTTTATCCTGGAGTGAACGTCCTATGCAAAATATGGAGATCATGGAATTGCTTAGTTCTTTCCTTATATATTCTTGAGCTCTCATAAGGATCAAACCTAAGCTCATCCAATTCATTCAATTCCAACAATTGTGTTTTCCCTACCAAGTCCAAATTGTAATTGAGTTTCCTTAGAGACCACTTAGCCTTGTGCTCTAACTCCACAGGTAGATGACAAGCCCTCCCATAAACCAACCTAAAAGGAGTAGTACCTATAGGTGTTTTCTAAGCGGTCCTATATGCTCATAGAGCATCATTGAGTAACATGCTCTAGTTGGTCATGTTGGTTGAAATTGTCTTTTCCAAAATCTATTTTATCTCCCTATTGGACACTTCAACTTGGCCTTGAGATTGGGGATTCTATGGAGTACCTACTTTATGTTTCACCCCATATTTAGTCAAAAGTGCCCCAAAATTCCTGTTAGTGAAGTGAGAACCACCATCACTGATTATCACCCTGGGCACCCCAAACCTGTAGAAAATGTGGTCTTTTACAAATCTGCATACCACATGCGCGTCATTGGTGCGTGTTGGAATTGCTTCCACCCACTTAGATACACAATCTATACCAAGTAATATATAGATATTATAATTTAAAGATATAAAAGGGCCCATGAAGTATATGCCCCATAAATCAAACACTTATATTTCCTAAAAAATGTTCAAAGGCATTTCGTGTCTTTTTGAGATATTACCTACATGTTGACACGTATCACACTGACGAACAAAATTATATGCATCTTTAAAAAAAATGGCTAATAAAAACCACATTCTAAGACCTTATCCACTATCCTAGAACTAGGATAATGACCCCTTGTAGGTAAAGAATGACAGTGTGCTAAAATACTCTAAAATTCACAATATGGCACACTCTTTCTCAGAATATTGTCCCTACATTGCCTAATCAGAATGGGATCATCTCATATATAGTACCTCAAAGAGTGGAAGAATCTTTTCTTCTCCTGGTACCCCCAATCTCCTCTTCGCATGCCAATTAGTTCACTATGTTTGTGAACCATGGGTCTTTGCTTCTCACAACAAAGAGTTTCTCATTAGGGAACTCTTCCACAATAAGTATTCTAATATCCTTTTCATCCACCCTTTCCAACCTAGAGAGATGATCCACCACCACATTCTCAGTGCCAGATTTATCCTTGATCTCTATGTCAAATTCCTACAATAATAAGATCCACCTGATCAACCTAGTCTTGGCATCTTTTTTCAACACTAAGTATTTGATAGTTGCATGTTCTGTCCTTACTACGACCTTAGCCCCAATCAAATATTGATGGAATTTTTCAAAAGCAAAAACAACCACCAACAATTCTTTTTAAGTTCTTGTATAATTCAATTGGGCATCATTTAAAATTTTAGACGCATAATAGATGATAGTAGGGACTCTATCTCGACGTTGGCCTAGAACATCCCCTACTGCGTAATCTGATGCATTACATATCTACTCAAAAGGTTGGCTCCAGTCTAGAGCCTAGACAACAGGTGCAGAGACCAACTTTTCCTTCAACACCTCAAAAGAATTCAAACATCTCTCATCAAATTTAAAGTCCACATCCTTTTCTAATAATTTAGAGAGAGATTTAGCAAAATTTTTAAAAATCCTTGATAAAGGGCAATAAAATCCAGCATGTCTTAGAAAGATCCTTACTCCCTTCACTGATGATGGTGGAGGTAGTTTGGAGATCACCTCTATTTTTACCGGGTCTACCTCCATGCCTCTATTGGACACTTTGCATCCCAAGACAATTCCTTCACTCACGATCATGTGACACTTCTTGCAATTCAACACAAGGTGAGTATCCTCGTATCTTTACAAAACTTTATCCAAATTATCAAGGCAATCATCAAATGACCCCCCATACACCAAGAAATCATCCATAAACACTTCCAGACATCACTCTACCATATCAAAAAAATGGCAAGCATGCATCGCTGGAAAGTGGTTGGTGTATTGCAAAGCCCAAATAGCATACAGCGATACGCAAAAGTTTCATAGGGACAAGTGAAGGTTGACTTCTCTTGATCATGTGGCTCGATAGAAATTTGATTGTAGCCTGACTAACTATCAAGGAAACAAAAATGAGAGCGGCTAGAAAACCACTTTAAAATCTAGTCAATAAAAGGCAGCGAAAAATGGTCTTTGAGCGTTGCGGCATTCAAACGTTTATAGTCAATACAAACATGCCACTCATTTACTAGTCTAGTAGAGATCAACTCATCATTAGAAGTAGTGGTGACCAATATTCCTCCCTTCTTAGGAACCACTTGGGTCGGACTAACCCAGTTTGAATCAAAGATAGCATATATAATACCTACAGATAAAAGTTTTACTACCTCTTTTTTCACTACCTTAGTCTTGATGGGGTTGAGTCGCCATTGAGGTTTCACTATAGCTTTTTCTCCTTCCTTCAATCTGATCTTGTGTTGGCAGAAACTAGGGGAGATGCCCTTTATGTCTTCCACTGACCATCCAAATGCAGCTCGATGGTTCTTTAGCACCCCGAGCAGTTGCTCCTCTTCCGGCACACTTGGTGAAGCCAAAATTATGACTAAAAGCTTCTCCTCTTCTGCCAAGAAAATGTATTTCAAATGAGGTGGCAATGGCTTCAGCTCTAACTCTAGGGGACTCAGCAAAGATGGAACTAGTGGTGGTGGGAGTGGTCCCAAATCTTTAAAGTACCTTGTATAGTAACATGGAAAGATCTTGAGAAGCAAAAGACACTCTTTCAAAGAACATTGTCTAGAATAATCATCTATCAGATTCATTAGACATGTCTCTAAAAGCAGGTACGGGTATGCCTGGACAAGAGCGGTTGAGGTCACCTCTACAATTTTTGTTGGGCAAAATTCCTCCTCTTCATCATCAGGGTGTTGCACTGCCTTTTTCAGAGATATATCCTTTGTATTGTCCAATATGTCCACCTCTAGTGTGCCCTTGTGCACCTATTTCATCACATGTACCATTTCAAGAAATGGCTTCCCTATAAATAGTGACACATTTTCTTGGACCTGTTGCAGCATATGACATTGTGCTTTAGCTTTTGCAATCTATGTAGGCTCAAGCATTAAGATTTTGAATCACTCATCCATGTTACCCAAGGTCAGTCTTTATCTACCCATCTCCAGAATCATGTCAGTCATGGCTTGGAATAGTCTCCCCAGTAGCAGCTCATTACCTTGTCCATCCTGCATTTCCATGACAACAAATTTTGGAGGAAGCACAAACTTGTCCACCTTGACAAGAACATCCTCGCCAATCCCATAGGGCCTCACCACATAATTGTCTGCCAATTGAATAGTCATATTGCTCTTCCTAGACTCCTATAGACCTAACCTTATGAAAGTGGTCAAGGGAATAAGGTTGATGCTAGCCTCTGAATCACATAAAGCCTCTCCAAACTTTGTCCTCCCAATAAAATAAGATATATTGAAATATCTCAAATCCTATCTTTTTGGTGGCAATGTTCCCAAAATAAATGTTCTGACTTTCTCTTTTAGAACTACCACCTCAGAATCATCAATCCTCCTTTTCTTGTTGATCAGATCTTTTAGAAATTGTCCATAGGAAGGGATCTTCTCAATTGTGTCAATTAAAGGGATATTGACATGCAATTTTCTGAAGCTGTCTAATTTTTTTTTAAATTGTTGATAAGTCTTTGTTTCCTTCAAACTATTTGGAAAGGGGACTGACTTCACCACTTTCCTTTGATGAGGTGGGACATATACCTTTTACCTTATTTCCTTAGTATCATCAACCTATTCCTCAACTGTCTTTCCCTCTACTACCACATCTGGTTCAGCTACATCCCCTGTCAGTGGCTTGTCTATAGCTCTTGTAGTTTCACCTACATCCGTACTAGATGCTACATCATTCAGTAATTTCCTACCACTATAGAGTAAGAGTACCTTGACATGTTGATTTCCAAAAGGCACATTAGTGTTAGCAGGGAACCCCTACTGACTTGGCTTCTTCAAGGCAGCCACATCTGCTGCTATTTGAGAAATTTGTGTTTCAATCCTACAGATTTGCGCCCCTTGGTTCTGAATTTCTCTTTGAGTCTAATCGATAAGTACTTCATTTTGGCTCACCAGCTTTCCGAGAATTTCTTCAATACAGTCTATCTTACTGGGACCCTTGTCCTGTTGATATTGTGATTGGCCACCAACCTACTATGGCTTATATTGTTGCGTCGGAGATGGGTCTTGTTGAAAATTGTTGGGATCTTTCCACAAGAACTTAGGATCCTTCCTCCAAGAATAGTCATTGTTCATGTACTATTGTTGCTGCCATGCAAATTTGTGCTCCTCATTCTCTCCTTCCGAAGAATGTCCAACCATAGCAGACAACTTTTTAGCAATTAAGTCATGCTTTTCATTTCGCGTGGAAATGACATTGGACTCCAAGACACTTTTGAGTGTTGATGAGTGCTCTCTCTCATCTTTCCATGTCTGATTCTTGGACATGTTATTTAAGATCTCATGACAGTGAATAGGTTTTTTATTTAGGGAGAAACCTGCTCCTATGCTATCCAGCATAGTCCTCTTGTTATAACCTCATTTTTCCTAGTTCAAGATTGAAATGTAATTTCTCCTTTCAAAGATATATGAACATGTAATTGCTTGATTTGATTTGAATGTATGTATTTCGTTAATAAATAGCCTTGCTTGTGTGATTTTGTAGGCCTTATTGGCTATTGGGCCCAATAACAGGAAAAGGAAAATGAAATTCAGTTGATAAAAGAATAATTAAGATAAGGAGAAAATAAAGAGGTAGAAGCCTCTAGAAGGCTAGGGAATTATCCTTCAAAGATGGATTTTGTATCTTTGGGATTCCTTGGGTTCCAAGGAATCCAAGTTGCAAAGATAATAGAATAAGAAAGAGAAAATACCAATTAAATAGGCTTTATTAAAGGAAAACTTGAACACAAAGATAATGCCCTTTTCCTTTGGAATTTGGGACTCAAATTTGGTACATGAGTAGATAATATCGATCCAAAGTTTCCTTTAAAATTTGGATAAAAAGGATAAACGAGGAGAGAGTTACGAATTTTGCAAGTTTTCCTAAAGTGAAAGGCTGATCAATGCATTGAATTAAATATCACAATTTATTTTCCCAATTTAAAGAAAAGGAAACAGTGGGAGCGACGACATCCGTTAGATCCCCGTGTGGTCCAGAGGACCACAGATCTGACGGTGGTTGTGTGTAACATCCCTGACCTGGGTTATGCTCTAACCTCAGATGTTTTGTTTAAAAAACATAATTATATGCTTGCTATTATCTTTTGAAAAGTAATTAAGGCTCAAGAGGAGCTTATGTTTCAATTTTAGACCTTTTTGAATAATGTTGAAAACAATGGTTTGCCTATTTTGGACTAATGTGCAAATTACCCAAGTTGAGGGGTTAACTTGCAAATGTTACATGGTAAAATGTTCCTCAAGTGTTGAAGCATCATAAAAATGACAATGATGTAAAGTTATGGCTTCTGGTAGCCTGAGCACCAAGAAAGAGCTTGTTAAGCAATGTTTGTGCATTAAAACCTAGCTTTGGTGTAATGTGCAATTTACCCAAAACCTAGGGTTCAATATGCAAAATACCATTTCTAGAGAGCCCCTAATGTTTCTTGGTATCAATTAGAGACAAGAAAATTAGAGGGGCATATCATTTGAATCTCTTTGGAGGAGAGAGAATCTTAATATTAAAATAATCAAGATTTAAGCATAATTGAAACCTAATTCAATTTAATGCAAAAATAAATATATTAATGGAAGAGCTCTTCAGCCAAAAATGAGATGGTTGAATTTGTAAAAGTATGTACGTCCTTGTGCCTTGCAATGGCACCGAAATATCCTAAGTAGGTGAAGAAATCCACTTGCATTTGTTAATTAAAAAGAATTGTCCACTAAAAATGGATAATAGTATTATAATGATTAAGACGGGTTATATAACTTGAACCCTTAAACATCATTATTGATTTCATTTCTTCATCATATGTTGATTCCTTTTTCATTCCTAAATTTCCTTTCTATTAGTTGATGAAATCACCATAAGAATCATAGCAAATTTCGAAGGTTTGTAGCTTGAAGATGATGATGTCATCTTAACACACACCTCAATTAATATCTTGAGTAAACGGTTTGAAATGTTGATGACCAAATGGTCTCAAGACCGTTTGGTGATCAAACGGTCTCAATACCATTTGGGATCTATTGCTGATGTGGATGATGAAGATCCAATGGTTCAAATTGATTTAATTATAATGGATTCAAGAATGGGTGATCCATTGATTACAAACCCTAATTGGAATGAATGATTGAAACCCTAAATTGGTTGAGCCGATTTCTAAGTTGAATGGCTCAAACGCTCTCAAAACCGCTTGGAGGTCAAGGGCAGTAATGGGTGATTGGAGATCCAAGAGTTATAATTTGATGTACTTTCAATGGTCCCAATGTTGGATGGTTCAATGAGTGCAAACCCTCAAATCGATTGATTGGTTGGAGGAAACCCTAATTGATCCATTTGGTTTCAAGGTGGTTTTGACCAAACGGTCTTCAGACCATTTGGAGGGTAAACGGTCTCAAACCGTTTGATGTTCAATCAGTTTCAATGAAGGGTTGTTCATTCGGTTTCAATGATAATTTGATCAAACGGTTTCAAAGGTTGAAACCAAATGGTTTCAAAACCATTTAAGAGCAAACGGTCTCAACCTAGATGCCCAAACGGTCTTAAGACCGTTTAGAGGGCAAACAGTCTCAAAACCGTTTGAGAGTCAAGGACGTCAAAACTGTTTGAAGGTTCAAAAGTATCAAAACCGTTTGGTGACCTAATAGTCTCAAAGCATTGAAAGATCAATTAACCCTATGATTGTTATTGATGTTTACCAAAGATAATTACAATGGTTGTATCTTTAAGGTACTAGGGTGATCGGTATACTTAGAGGGGTTAACCTTTGATGCTTATGGAAGTAATGCCTTAATACACTATGCTAACCCTAAATGTATGCATTTGAATGAAGGGTTGACCTAATCTAATCAAGCTTGAAGTAATCAACATCTTAGAGAGGATGAGAGAGAGAGAGAGGAATTCATACATGTATAATAATCATGTAGTGATTAAGCCTCAACACTCTCAACTTGAATATAATATGTAATTAGGGTATGATCCTTGATAAAGAGATCATGAAACCCTAATTGAGAAGGTTGATGAACCCTAACCCTAATTTAGGGAAATGCTACTTGAAACCCTAATCTAGGGTAATGGTGTAACCCTAATTTAGGGTGATGATATGAGAAATCCTAATTCAGGGTAATATAATGAAAAACCCTCAATGCAGGTTAAGATACATGAAACCCTAATCTAGCAAAAAGTTATAAGGAACATTAATTCAAGATAATGATGCCATGTGAACCTAATCTAGGGTAATGCTATGAAAGGCTATATGAAATCTTAACCCTAATATAGGGTGAAGGTTTGTGAAACCCTAACTTTGGGGAAAAGTGCATGAAGCCCTAATCCTGGGCAATATGATGATAAGCTATAACCCTAATTTTAGGTAATGAGATGAGTATCCCTAATTGATATGAAATTTGGAAATCCTAACCCTAATAAGGGAATAGTAATGATACTCTTACATTGGTTAGTGTTGATATGTAATTGATATAACTATTATCATGTGTATTAACCCTGTAGATATCATGAGATGATGAGCATAGCCAGGTATGATCTATGATGTGTTATTTACTTGAAATTGTTTTATGGGCCTTGTGAGCCATTATATGCTTTGTTGCCTAGTAAGAGGTAACAAGAGATTAAATGGGCTTTGAGAGCCATGTGAGATGCTTGTGTAACAAGTATCATGTTTACCTTGGTCGGATGACATGAAGGTGTTTAGTTACCTGATAAGTGGTAACAAGTGTTCTTTGATGAACTGAGGGGTTGAATACCCATATTTCATAATCATGATGATGAGATGTTATGTGATGAGAATGTCCATGATGAGATAAGGGATTGAGATCCCAATGTTCTATAAAGTTTTGAAAAGTACTTGATAGAAGTATTACACATTCTTTGTAGCTTTTGTCATAATAGTTGATGTTTGGAAACTTGTTTGATGCTAAAAGGATATGTAATACACTTAATTAATCAAGTGAAATTTTATCATGTAGAGCCCTGACCATAGATCCATCATCGTCAGTAATTGGTGATGGAGAAACAGGTTTTCCTATGGGAATTCCTGGAATGCATATTTTTTAATATGTGGGGGTAATGGGTGAATACATCCTTACGCCTCATAGGAATGACTGTGGGCCATATCCTATGCACATGATTGGTTATGGACCATATCCCAATAAGAATATGGCTATGGGCCATAACTCCACAATACCAGGCATTGGCTAAGGGCCATATCCTGAAGAGAGTATATGCTACGGGCTATAACTCTATAGTGAAGTTACCAATATACCCTGGAAAGCTATTTAGTAGAGACATAAGATGTCCTGCATAAGATCTCATACTGACCGAGATAAGGGAGGTTATGGAAATCCAGCTCTTCCTTAACCTATGTATGGTACTGATTTCAATTTTGCAATGGTTGGTTCGAGTATGAGCGGTATACCTCATCTCCTCAGGGCTTAAGTATGATTGTAAAATGTAATCAGTCGTGTAGCGTATTTGCTTAAGGTTGAAACACGAGAATCAATGGTTGATGTTACCTTCCTATCATATCCTAGATGGATAAATGGTATACATGTTCTTCAATTCCTCATTAAATAAGTAACATGCTGCTTTATCAACTTATAGCTGAAATGCTTTGAATAAGAATATTGGTCTAATCTGTTTAGACATTGATTTATTTGTTGTTGAATATATTTGATTCATCTGCTCAGTTTTATTCTATTAAACTACAATAATAATGTTTCTGGCAGAGAGTTATATCTCTCGCTGGAACAATTTCAATTGTCTCACCCCCGTGGGATCCAATCTTTTTAGGTAGATGTGGGAGAAGAGGTAGAAACCCTACTGCAGGGGAAGAGCAGCAGTAGCAGCAATAGGGACAACGGTGATATTCCAGGTAGAGGCACTGGCTGTTATATTTTATATAGAGAGTCTTATGTGTCATCTGTGTACTCTCAGGTCCTCGGAGTTAGTAGTTAGTACTTTTAATGAATCGATTTGAGATTTTAGCTTGAAGCCTCGAGGGTCTTATGATGCCTGTGTACAGTTTTAACGGAGCAGTTGATGCTAGCACTCCTCGAGAAGAGACTGTACAGGATATGTACTTATGAACCAGGATGTAAATGAAATACATTGGTTCTTGATAAAAGTGTTTTCCTGTGTTTGGAACTCTTTGTAAATGGCTTTTAATTTTTAGTGATTTTTAGTAATTAGTTGTTGATTATCGATTCTTCTTAGTCAATGACGTAGCATTTATCATTATCTGATGTTTTGGGATTTGTCACCACAATTTATTAGTATTAGAGCCCTAGGTTCGCTGAGTCTATAGAGACATAGGATTAAGGTCGTTGAGTATGTTCTAGTGTCTTCCAGTTATATGATAGTGTCTTCTGCTCATATAGGAGGAGAAGAAGAACTTAAAGATGTCTGGATCACACGAAGAACATGTTTCTAAGAGCAACATTGCTGCACTAGGAAGAGGTGCAAGGGACCAGACATCCCCAGCTTAACCAAGTTGCACTAGAAAACCCAGCCTTCCATGATCTGTTTGGGCAGTTCATGGCAACCACGACGCATATGGTGGATAGGATGCCACCGCCTGCACCTAGGGCACCAGCCCATAATGAAGGGCAGGGAGACGGCAAGACTTTTGAAAGACTTCGCCGAGTTGGAACCACAGATTACGCTGGTATAGCTGACCCAACAGATGCAGACATGTGGCTGACTGAGTTGGAGAAGGCCTTTAGAATCCTCAATATTCCTGAAGCAGAGAAGGTGAGGCATGTAGTATACCTTCTAAAAGGGATTGTTGGCCACTGGTGGACAATAGAAGAGGGTAAGAGGCCAGGTGTTGAAATCAGATGGGAAGAATTCCGATGAGAATTCATCTCTAGATACTTCCCCAAGACATTTCTAGATGAGAAGATCTCTCAGTTTGAGAGGTTAAGGTAAGGACCAATGAACATTAGCGAGTATGAAGCTAAGTTCATGGAGCTTTTGTGGTTCTATCCACATATGGCAGCTACTGATGAAGAAAGAATTCGGCATTTTGTGAAGGGGTTGAATGTTGAATTGACCACTCATGTGTCTGCCTTAGAGAACAGGGAGAGGTTTGCCACCTTTGTGGAGTCCATGAGATGGATAGAAAGGTCAGTGATTGAGAAGTGTCAGACTAAGAGTAAGAAGGTGTATACTCAGTTCCAAGGACAGAGGTCTGAGAATTTTAAGAAACTGAGGTATTCTGTACCAACAGCACCATCGAGGTTCAATAGCCAGACGTAATGGATGTCAAGTAGGGGTAGGGGCCATAGTTTTCCTCCAAATAGAGCCCCCAGTACAGCATCAATGTCAACAACTGGACCTTTTAGACCATATCAAGAGAATAGAACCTGTCACCAGTGTAGACAGGTAGGACATCTAGCAAGGGATTGTCCAAATGGAAACACAATGGTAACCCAACCACTGAGGCAGAGTCAACAAGGCCATCAGAGGAAATAGATTTCAAGTGGCGCTAGAAGACATAGACAAGTGTCCCAAGTTGGTTCATCAACACCCAACAATTGAGCACGGGGTCAACAGTAAGCAATGGCGAGATTCTATGTGATGAATCAACCCAAAGCAGTAGTCAACCCTCGAGTTGTGACAGGTCAGATGGAACTATTTCATTCTGATATGTCTTCATCTTGCTTCATATCTATTTTAATTGATCCAGGTGCTACGCATTCCTTTATCACTCGAAGAGTGATTCATGACAGCAACATGACTGTCAGTCATAGAATAGATAGTCTGTTATTAGAAACCCCTCTGTTGGGACCTACAGTGTTGTGGGAGGTGTGTTCTCCCTACATTCTTTCTTTCTCTGAACATCACATTCAGGTGGATCTTATACCACTTGAGATGCATGGGTTTGATATAATTCTTGGGATGGACACCCTAGAAAAGTATAAGGTTGTCTTGGATTGTGATTCCAAGCAAGCTGTGTTTGTAGATGATGGTGACACATGGATCTTTCAGGGAGATAGAAAGATTCTTCCAACCTATCTTGTGTTAGCTATGGTAGCTGAAAAGCTGATGAGACAAGGATGCTTTACATTCTTGGCACATGTGGTAGACACCACAATGGAGAGCCCTAATCTTTCTGAAGTTATGATAGTTAGGGAGTTTGAAGATGTGTTTCCTGAGGAACTTCCAAGTGTTCTTCCGCCCCAAGAGATTAATTTTAAGATTAATCTCATCTCGGGCACGCAACCAATAGCACAAACACCATATAGAATGGCATCTGCTGAGATGGCAGAGTACAAGAAACAGCTATAGGAGTTGCTTGAGAAAGGTTTTATCTGACTGAGTACTTCACCATGGGGTGTTCTGGTTCTCTTTGTTAAGAAGAAGGATGAATCGATGCGGTTATACATTAATTACAAACAATTGAATAAAGTAACCATAAAGAACAAGTATCCTCTGCCAAGGATCGATGACATGTTTGATCAGTTGTGTGGTGCAACTATCTTCTCTAAGATAGATCTGAGGTTGGGATATCATCATTTGTGTATCAAGGAGAGTGACATGCCTAAATCTGCTTTTAGGACAAGGTATGGTCACTATGAGTTCATAGTTATGTCATTTGGACTAACTAATGCACCAGCTGCATTCATGGAACTCATGAATAGAATCTTTTGCCCTTTTCTTGATCAGTTCATAATAGTCTTCATAGATGACATCTTAATATACAGTAGAGATGCTCAACAGCATGAGCAGCACCTCCATTAGGCTTTAACGTTTCTAAGAGAGCATAAGTTGTATGCTAATTTTAGCAAATGTGAGTTCTGGTTACCATAAGTTTCTTTTCTAGGACACGTAATATCTTCCTTGGGTATCCGTGTTGATCTTAAGAAGGTAGAATTTGTCCTGCAATGGGAACATCCAAAGACACCAATGAAGATACGCAGTTTCCTAGGACTGGCAGGCTATTATAGGAGGTTCATTAAGAACTTCAGTTCTATATCTTTACCCCTAACCAAGTTGACCAGGAAGGAGGTTTCTTTTGTCTGGAATGACAAGTGTCAACATTCTTTCCAGGTATTGAAAGAAAGGTTAACAAGTGCACCTGTGTTGGTGTTACCTGAGAAAGGGAAGGGGCACATAGTTTTCTATGATGCATCTAAGAATGGCCTAGCATGTGTGTTGATGCAGAATAATCAACTGATTTATTTTGCCTCTCGATAGATTAAGAAATGCGAGGATAATTGTCCAACACATGATCTAGAGCTAGCGGATGTGGTCCATGCTTTGAAAATCTGGAGACATTATCTCTATGGAGAAACATTTCAGATTTTCACATACCATAAGAATCTAAAATATATCTTCTCACAACATGAGTTGAACATGAGACAATGTCGCTGGATGGAGCTAATCAAGGACTATGATTGTACAACTGATTATCATCCAGAGAAGGCTAATGTAGTGGCTGATGCACTAAGTAGGAAATCATCATCACGAGCCTTAGATAAAACATAGTTGAATTCTGTAGTGTGCTTTAAAAGAGATATGCTTATCTCCTTGAGACAAAACAATATACAGCTTAAGGTATCATTGTTAGTTCGGTTGTTAGCTAAGATGCAAGTGAAACCTACTCTAAAACAGCAGATTAAAGAAGCACAACAAGCTGATATTGTGGTTCAACAGATTAGGTCAGAGTATGGTAGTGAGAAACGGGATGGCTTTCATGAGTCATAAGATCAAGTAGTCTGTTACCATGGTAGGATAGTAGTACCTGATGCTAATGACTTAAGGAAGTTAGTCTTGGAGGAAGATCATTCTTCGATGTATGCAATGCATCCAGGAAGCACCAAAATGTATCGTAACTTGAAGGATATGTATTGGTGGCCAGGATTGAAGAAGGATGCAGCTGAGTTTGTTATGTGATGTCCGGTGTGTCAACAGGTTAAAGTGCCCGCAGGAACAATGCAACCTTTGCCTATACCACAGTGGAAATGGGATCATGTGACCATGGACTTTCTGGTTGGTTTTCCTAGAACAACTAAAGGTCATGATTCCATATGGGTGATAGTTGATAGGTTGACTAAGACAGCACATTTCCTTCCTGTCAAAACAACCTACACTGCTGAGAAGCTTTCACAGATATATATAGATGAGATAGTGTGGTTGCACGGGGTTCCAGCTACGATTGTTTTTGATAGAGGTCCCCAGTTTACAAGTCATTTTTGGGAACGACTACATAAAGCTTTGGGTACACAGTTAAGGTTTAGTACTGCCTTTCACCCACAAACAGATGGACAATCTGAGAGGACCATACAAACCTTGGAGGATTTGCTTAGGGCATGTGTCCTTCAATTTGTAGGAAGTTGGGATCTACACCTGAGCTTGATATAATTTGCTTACAATAATAGCTATCAGCACAGTATTGATATGGCACCATATGAACATTATATGGTAGACGTTGTAGATCTCCTTTATGTTGGTATGAAACATGAGAATATCAACTTTTGGGTCATGAGCTTGTGCAGCAGACAACTGAGAAGATTAAAATAATACAACAACAATTAAAGACTGCAAGGATAGACAGAAGTCATACGCCGACAAATGGTGAAGACCTTTAGAATTCCAAGTTGGAGACAGAGTATATCTTATGGTATCACCTTGGAAAGGTGTCCTTAGATTTGGAAAGAAGGGGAAGTTAGCCCCTAGATTTATGGGGCCTTATCCAATCATTGAACGGATTGGAAAGGTAGCCTATAAGCTAGAGTTGCCACCTGAGCTGCATAAGTTGCATCCAGTGTTCCATATCTCCATGTTGAGAAAGTTTCATCCTAACACAGAGTTAGTTTTGCAACCTGTAGAGGTAGAATTAAATGATGATGTATCATATGTTGAAGGACCTGTGATGATCCTTGACAAATGAATTACAAAGCAGAAAAAGAAAGATATATGCCTTGTGAAAGTTCTCTGGCATCACCGTGGCATTGAAGAAGCTACGTGGGAGCTAGAAGAAGAGATGAGGATGAAGTACCCTTCTCTTTTCTCTTGATGATTTTGGGGACGAAATCCCTATTAGGGGTGGATAATTTGCAACATCCCTGACCTGGGTTATGCTCTTACCTCAGATGTTTTGTTTAAGAAAGATAATTATATTCTTGCTCTTATCTTTTGAAAAGTAATTAAGGCTCAATAGGAGCTTATGTTTCAATTTTAGTCCTTTTTGAATAATGTTGAAAACAATGTTTTGCCTATTTTGGACTAATATGCAAATTACCCAAGTTGAGGGGTTAACTTGCAAATGTTACATGGTAAAATGTTCCTCAAGTGTTGAAGAATCATAAGAATGAGAATGATGCATATGTATGGCTTGTGGTAGCCTGAGCACCAAGAAAGAGCTTGTTAAGCAATGTTTGTGCATTAAAACATAGCTTTGGTGTAATGTGCAATTTACCCAAAACCTAGGGTTCAATATGCAAAATACCACTTCTAGAGAGCCCCTAATATTTCTTGGTATCAATTAGAGACAAGAAAATCAGAGGGGTGTCTCATTTGAATCTCTTTGGAGGAGAGAGAATCTTGATATTAAAATAATCAAGATTTAAGCATAGTTGAAACCTAATTCAATTTAATGCAAAAATAAATATATTAATGGAAGAGCCATTCAACCAAAAATGAGATGGTTGAATTTGTAAAAGTATGTACTTCCTTGTTCCTTGCAATGGCACCGAAATATCCTAAGTAGGTGAAGAAATCCACTTGCATTTGTTAATTAAAAAGAATTGTCCACTAAAAATGGATAATAGTATTATATTGATTAAGGTGCATAAAGTGGTTGCTTTTAATTCAAGGATAAACAAGAGGTTTTTGAAGGAGAAGATGATGGATTCGTATGAAAGGAAGTGAGGGGGATAAGTGGCACCAATTTAAGGAATTGAAGGATTTTTATAACACTTTCTCTCTCTTGAAATTTCCTTACATATATCCCATTTTTCACCCACATGAAAGACTCCTTTTCGACTCCACTTTCTTTCCTTGCTTTGTCCAAACACAAGGAAGCTTAGGAGAAATAGGATGATGTATTCCAACCTATATGTAAGCTCCATAGTCATCTTCAACCTTTATTTCATGGTGAAAATTGAAATTCAATGCTTATTTTCTTCTTTTCTCCATTCAATCTTCAACTTTAGCCAATCCTTTCACTCAAAGACTTGAGAACAGACCTTAGACAGTTGAGAGAGCTTCATTAACCATTGAGGACGTGAATCTTGAAGCTTGGATTCAACTTTGAAGGCGGGTTATATAACTTGAACCCTTGAACATCATTATTGATTTCATTTCTTCATCATATGTTGATTCCTTTTTCATTCCTGAATTTCCTTTCTATTAGTTAATGAAATCACCATAAGAATCACAGAAATTTTCAAAGGTTTGTAGCTTGAATATGATGATGTCATCTGATCACACGCCTCAATTAATATCTTGAGTAAACGGTTTGTGATGTTGATGACCAAACGGTCTCAAGACCGTTTGGGATCTATTGCTGATGTGGATGATGAAGATCCAATGGTTCAAATTGATTTAATTATAATGGATTCAAGAATGGGTGATCCATTGATAACAAACCCTAATTGGATTGAATGATTGAAACCCTAAATTGGTTGAGCCGATTTCTAAGTTGAATGGCTCAAACGGTCTCAAGACCGTTTGGAGGTCAAGGGCAGTAATGGATGATTGGAGATCCAAGAGTTATAATTTGATGTACTTTCAATGGTCCCAATGTTGGATGGTTCAATGAGTGCAAACCCTAAAATTGATTGACTGGTTGGAGGAAACCCTAATTGATCCATTCAGTTTCAAGGTGGTTTGGACCAAACGGTCTTCCTACCGTTTGGATGGCAAACGGTCTCAAAGCGTTTGATTTTCAATCAGTTTCAATGAAGGGTTGTTCATTCAGTTTCAATGATAATTTGATCAAACGATTTCAAAGGTTGAAAGCACCAAATGGTTTCAAAACCATTTAAGAGCAAATGGTTAGAGGGCAAACAGTCTCAAAACTGTTTGAGAGTCAAGGAGGTCAAAACTGTTTGAATGTTCAAAAGTATCAAAACCGTTTGGAGACCTAATAGTCTCAAAGCATTGAAAGATCAATTAACCCTATGATTGTTATTGATGTTTACCAAAGATCATTACAATGGTTGTACCTTTAAGGTACTAGGGTGATTGGTATACTTAGAGGGGTTAACCTTTGATGCTTATGGAAGTAATGCCTTAATACACTATGCTAACCCTAAATGTATGCATTTGAATGAAGGGTTGACCTAATCTAATCAAGCTTGAAGTAATCAACATCTTAGAGAGGATGAGATAGAGAGAGAGGAATTCATACATGTATAATAATCATGTAGTGATTAAGCCTCAACACTCTCAACTTGAATATAATATGTAATTAGGGTATGATCCTTGATAAAGAGATCATGAAACCCTAATTGAGAAGGTTGATGAACCCTAACCCTAATTTAGGGCAACGCTACTTTAAACCCTAATCTAGGGTAATGGTGTAACCCTAATTTAGGGTGATGATATGAGAAATCCCAATTCAGGGTAATAGTATGAAAAACCCTCAATTCAGGTTAAGCTACATGAAACCCTAATCTAGTGAAAAGTTATAAGGAACCTTAATTAAAGATAATGATGCCATGTGCAAACCTAATCTAGGGTAATGCTATGAAAGGCTATATGAAATCTTAACCCTAATATAGGGTGAAGGTTTGTGAAACCCTAATTTTGGGGAAAAGTGCTTGAAGCCCTAATCCTGGGCAATATGATCATAAGCAATAACCCTAATTTTGTGTAATGAGATGAGTATCCCTAATTGATATGAAATTTGGAAATCCTAACCATAATAAGGGAATAGTAATGCTACTCTTTTATTACTTAGTGTTGATATGTAATTGATATAACTGTTATCATGTGTACTAACCCTGCAGATATCATGAGATGATGAGCATAGCTAGGTATGAGCTATGATGTGTTATTTACTTGAAATTGTTTTAAGGGCCTTGTGAGCCATTATATGTTTTGTTGCCTAGTAAGAGGTAACAAGAGATTAAATGGGCTTTGAGAGCCATGTGAGATGCTTGTGTAACAAGTATCATGTTTACCTTAGTCAGATGACATGAAGGTGTTTAGTTACCTGATAAGTGGTAACAAGTGTTCTTTAATGAACTGAGGGGTTGAATACCCATATTTCATAATCATGATGATGAGATGTTATGTGATGAGAATGTCCATGATGAGATAAGGGATTGAGATCCCAATGTTCTATAAAGTTTTGAAAAGTACTTGATAGAAGTATTACACATTCTTTGTAGCTTTTGTCATAATAGTTGATGTTTGGAAACTTGTCTGATGCTAAAAGGATATGTAATACACTTAATTAATCAAGTGAAATTTTATCATGTAGAGCCCTGACCATAGATCCATCATCATCAGTAATTGGTGATGGAGAAACAGGTTTTCCTATGGGAATTCATGGAATGCATATTTTTGAATATGTCGGGGTAGTGGGTGAATATATCCTTACGCCTCATAGGAATGACTGCGGGCCATATCCTATGCACAGGATTGGTTATGGACCATATCCCAATAAGAGTATGGCTATGGGCCATAACTCAATAATACCAGGCATTGGTTAAGGGCCGTATCCTGAAGAGAGTATATGCTACGGGCTATAACTCTATAGCAAAGTTACCAGTATACCCTAGAAAGCTATTTAGCAGAGACACAAGATGTCCTGCATAAGATATCATACAGACCGAGATAAGGGAGGTTATGGAAATCCGTCTCTTCCTTAACCTATGTATGGTACCGATTTCAATTTTACAATGGTCGGTTGGAGTATGAGCAGTATACCTCATCTCCTCAGGGCTTAAGTATGATTATAAAATGTAATCAGTCGTGTAACGTATTTGCTTAAGGTTGAAACATGAGAATCAATGGCTGATGTTACCTTGCTTATCATATCCTAGATGGATAAATTTTATACATGGTCTTCAATTCCTCATTGAATAAATAACATGCTGCTTTATCAAGTTATAGTTGAAATGCTTTGAATAAGAATATTGCTCTAATCTGTTTAGACATTGATTTATCTACTGTTGAATATATTGGATTCCTCTGCTAAGTCTTATTCTATTAAATTGCAATAATAATGTTTCTGGCAGAGAGTTATATCTCTTGCTGGGACAACTTCAATTGTCTCACCCCCGTGGGATCCAACCTTTTTAGGTAGACACGGGAGAAGAGCTAGAAACCCTACTACAGGGGAAGAGAAGCAACAGCAGCAACAGGACAGTAGTGATATTCCAGGTGGAGGCACTAGCTGTCATATTTTGTATAGAGAGTCCTATGTGTCGTCTCTATACTCTCAGATCCTCAGAGTTAGTAGTTAGTACTTTTAATGAATCGGTCTGAGATTTTAGCTTGAAGCCTCGAGGTTCTTATGTTGCATGTGTATAGTTTTAACAGAGCAGTTGATGCTTGCAATCCTCAAGAAGAGATGGTACAGGATATGTACTTATCAACCAGGATGTAAATGGAATACATCGGTTCTTGATAAAAGAGTTTTCTTGTGTTTGGAACTCTTTGTAAATGGATTTTAATTTTTAGTGATTTTTAGTAATCCGCTGTTGATTATCACTTCTGCTTAGTCAATGACGTACCATTTATCATTATCTGATGTGTTGCGATTTGTCGCCACATTGTGCATTGTCGACCTCGTATCACAGAAGGAAAGGGAGAGGGAGAAATCAAAATTTCAAATCTGATTTTCTTGGAAACCAAACAAGAATCCAAGACCATGAGGGTCTTTGGGAGGAGATTCTGTATGCACCTAGACTAGGTTTTGGGTGGTTTTGAGGGCTCTAGAAGAAACACCCAATTCACCTGAAGGTTTGGGCGGTGGCAGGTTTTGGGAAACCCAAGATAGACCCCCAATCCTATAAATAGGACCCCCTCTAGACTCCTCACAACCCCACAAACCTAACTGGATACTTTGTGACCCCTAACTCTCTGACTCTCTCTTGATCGATCGATTGCACTCTGGTAAGGGTACTGCCTCGACACCGTCGCGGGCTAGGCGACTGAGGTAGACGGAGAAGAAGCAGTAGTTGTGGTCTGATCTTGGACCACTGTTGATGCATGAGGAGATCAACGGCTCCAGGTTTTCATCACATGCACAAGTGGTTTGGTGGAGGCACACACCATGAGTCATCTGATCCCACATGGTCCAGAGGACCACTGATCGAGTGGCCGAGAATTTTTGGCGATTTCCTAATTTTGGGTAAATAGTTCCTCTCTGTTAGAAAACTCAAGAAAATACCTTTCTTTGCAAAAATCATAACTAATGCTAGGATGATCGGATTAAAGTGAACTTTATATGAAAATTTATTAGAAAATTATGTAGAAACCATTAAAAATAGATTCAAGGCCTGAAACTTCTTTCAATTTGAAAAGTATGCAAAGTTATCATCTTTAATGATTTCATCAATGCAAAACCCTAAAGCTTAGTGATAAATGAATCAAATGATGATTTCTAAATACTTAGAGTTGGAAATGAACTTCCTATTAATAAAAGAGTAGTTAGGTCAAAAAGTGTGATCTTTATGTTTAATTGGATTGATTCAGGGTCCCATGAGTATGAAAGTACTTTAATGGATCTAAAAGATCTAATATTGGTAAAAATCATAGAAAATTATAGGAAGATTGTATGAGGAAACTTTATATATGAAAGTTGATTAGAAAATCATGAGGAATCTGTTAAAAATGTTATTAAAGCCTGATTTCATTTCTAAATCCAAAAGTGCCTAAATTTGATCATATGATGCATTAAACTTTGATTAAAAACCCTAATTATGATTGGAGATCAAATCTAAGGTCTTAATGGGTTAATTAGAGTAGTAGTAGCCTGTTGAGGGGCAAAGTGAGATTTGAATTGGATATTAGATAGTGAATTGCTTGTTTTAGGGTTTTACACATGAATCTATGGTAATGCACATAGAAACCCTAATTTAATGTAAAATGGGTCATTAACATGATTAATTCGAGATTCCATGGAATAGTGTAATTATGAGTTGATCCTAAGCCTGTTAGGAAGAATATAACAAGCTAGTTAGGGTTTGTGATTAGTTTTTCTATTTTAGGGTTTATGGTGTCAATAATGAGGATGAACCCTAATGAAACCCTAAAGGAAGTAGGAAATCTTAGGAAGCGAGTTCAATGAATAGAATCTGAGAAAGTGATTAGTAAATTGATTACATGTACTTTTTAGGGTTCATGCTTGTGTGTGTGGATTGAACTGCTTGTCTGGATACTTTCTTTCTTGGATTACTATTAGCTTGTTGATTCGACTGAATAGGTATGTGGTTACTTTATGAATAATTGCCTTTAGTTTCACGGCGTTTCCCGAATGTTTCTCGATTAATTGAAACCTAAACTATTGGATGTTCAATTCTGCAATCCTATAAAGTCCTATGTGTATCACCATTAATATGCATGTGCTTCTCGAACCTACATGCCACTCTGATGTATGTTTCAAGACCAAGCCCCGGAGGGAAGGTCTGATTTGGTCAAGCCCCAGAGGGAAGACCATTGGGCACCTTGAGCGATGACCCCAGGCACCAAGCTCAGGATGGAGAAGGTGGCCTTATGACCCTTGAAAGGACAAAACCCTAAAAGAGGGTAATCCATGGTTTAGGGAAAAAGTGGTTGAGAAGTCACATTGAAAACGTAATTTGGATTGTTAATCAATTATTTTCTATATTTAGGTTGTCAGAATATATTTGTGAGATTCTAAGAAGATCTTGATGGTGGGCGCTAGCGGGAGCAGGTGGTCTGGCGGTGGTGGCTGGGCAAACCTAGGGTTTGGCAGCCATGACTGGGGTGGGGGAGACGATGACAGTGGGTAGGGGGAGGAAGGATACTCAGTACAATAGTAGATCCAAAGCAGTAGAAGGGAGTCCAGCTAAGAGTGGAGGAAGAAGGACTTAACCGTGTGTATGGCAGAATGAGAGGTAATAACGATCGCTCGGATGATGAGGACGTCAGAAGGAGATCCTATTCGGATGATGAGGATGTCAGAAGGAGGTCTCGTTCGAACTCTAGAGAGTGGTATCAGATCCTGAAGCAGAAGGAGTTTCCAAAGTTGAGGGATGAAACTGGCAACGAGGTCTCTGTACAACAAGACGGAGATACTGGTGGCTCGATGTATAACAAGTCTCTGTGAGATGTGGTGGTGGGTGCTGCTAGCAAAGACGCGTCCAATGTTTTCATCCTAGACGAGGACGTTGAACTAGAAGTTGATCCGAAGGATATTGAAGTTATTAATGATCGGGGGTTCCCGGAGATTTTCCTAGCACCAAAATCCAATGAGATACTAGAGCATTCATTTCAATTTGCACTCATCGTCAAGTTGGTGGGAAGAAATATAGGATACCTAACGATGCGGGACAGACTAAAATTACTATGGAGACCAATAGGATGGATACAGGTGTATGAACTTTGCATGAACTACTATACTATCCAGTTATCATGTAAAGAGGATTACGGAAAAGCTCTAACAGGAGGCCCTTGGGTACTGTTTGGGTGCCCCTTGATGGTATGGAAATGGAATCCCATGTTCCAACCATCATCTGGTATTCCATCAGAAATTGTGACGTGGGTTCGTGTGATGAATCTGTCGATTCACCTATACAACAGACAGATTTTTGAAGTCACTGGAGAAGCGATCGGACATCTATTAAGAGTGGATGATTATATGATGAATAGATCCTAAAGAAAGTTTGCTAGACTTGCAGTGGAGTTAGATACTAGAAATCCCATACAACCAGCGATCTTGATTAATGGTTATGAATACAAACTGGAATATGAGTCCTTACCTGAAATATGTTTTTTGTGCGGGAAGCTAGGTCACGTTAACTCGTCATGTAGCAATGTAGACAAACAAAAGGAGGAGGAAGAAAGTTGGGGGAAGGAAGAGGAAGCAGGAGTGAGATGGTTAGAGGTAGAAGAGAAATGGCAAATCTACTATGGGAAGAGTATTCATACAAAGAGGAATAGGGAACAAAGAGAACAATTTTTGAAGAAACAACAGCAAAGGAATGCATCTAACAGATACGGAGTGCTCAATGAAGAGGAAGAAGCTACTGGTAACCAGAAGACTACAAGTGCGAATGACAAGGAGGCACTGATACTTGTAGAAGAGAAACCATCCAATGCCACACAAAAAGCACATAAAAGGGGAAGAAAAAAAAAGGTTGCCCCTGTCGAGAAAGAAGCAGATAAAATGTCGTTTGAGGAAGTAACTGAGAAATTAAGTTAACGAATGTGAAAATAGGAGTTCCAGTAAGAATGAAGGAAGGAGCCGTGAAAAGCAAAAGGAAGGTAGCCATACTGTATAGAATCCAAGTAGTGATGAGGTGTTAACAGGAAGACTGATAAATGAAATAGAACCAACCATTGTAACTAGGGATGCAGATACCACACTGAATGAGAACAACAACCAGAAGGTACCACCAAATATAGCTCAAGAGAGGGATAGAAGCAGAGGCAAGGACCCTGGCGGTACAGTGAGGTCAATGAGACTTTGCAGTGATGTTAGGAATGAAGATGAAGTTGGTAAGCAGTAAAGTTAGTGACTTATACTTCTCTTAAATGATTAGTATAATTAGTTGGAATGTAAGGGTTATCGAAAATCGTCGTACCCAGAACAGACTTAAAATCCTGGTAAGAACTCACAAACCAGATATGGTGGCAGTTTTAGAACCCAGGATTTCTGGAAATCAAGCTGATGATGCTATGAAAAATCTCAGATTTGCTAACTCTCACAGAGTGGAGGCTCATGGCTTTTCCAGGGGATTTGGATTCTTTGGAATTAAAATTGTACTGTGGAAGTTTTAATGAATCATCGCCAGTTCATACACTGTTGGGTCAATAGGAAAGAGCTGGTGAATTTCGTTTATGGGAGCCCAAATCCTACTCTTAGGAAGCTATTGTGGAAACACTTACTGAATATTGGGAGTTTTGTACAAGGAAGCTGGTTTGTCATTGGTGATTTTAACACTATGATCTCACCAGAAGAGAAGAAAGGAAGTCGCCTTTTTAATTTTAGAGAAGCTAATGAATTCAAGGAAACTCTTATCACTGCAGGCCTGTCTGATATAGGTTTTGCTGGGACGCGGTTTACTTATAAAAGTGGGCACCTCTTTGAATGCCTGGATAGGGTCCTTGCTAATGATATATGGATAAGGGAGAATGTCAACTGCTCAGTCTCACATCTCACAAGGTTACGGTCAGATCATAATCTTATTATGGTAAAGTCACGATCAACTGGATCCAAACACTACGTGTTTCACACCAAAGCTAGCTGGAACTGTAATGAGGATTTCAAGAAGATGTTACAACAAAGCTGGAATGAGAGACTGGATTTTCAGGAAGCTCTGTCCCTTACGTCAGTAATATATATCTACAAATGGGATAACCACCATCATGGAGCAAGGCACAAAGTGAAGAATGACCTACTCAAGGAGATAGAAAAACTTCAGTTAGAGATGGAGCATCACTATACAGAGCAAACTGACTATTTATGTACTACTAAGCAAGCCTTGCTAGATGAAATTCTTGATTCTGAGGAAATAGATTTACAACAAAAAGCACACATTGAGTGGCTGAAAAGTGGGGACCGAAATACCGGATATTATCATGCCTTTGTTCAGAACAGAAGAAGGAGAAACATCATATGCAAGCTCAAAAATGAGGAAGGTGTGTAAATTAGCAGAGACGAGGAAATTAAGAATCTGGTGAGGGGCCATTTTGTTAAGCTTTTTACTGTGCAAATGACACTGAGTACAGAAGTGTTAGATCGGATGCCGTGGAATTTTGTTCATATGAATGATATGCAGGCTCGAAGATTCGCTGCTATTCCATATGAGACTAAAATTAGAAGCACTTTGAACCGGATGAAATCTTATAAAGCTGGGGGACCAGATGGAGTGGATTTCGGGTTTACACAACAGCACTGGGAGGTTGTTAAGCCTTCTATCATTACAACAGTTAGAAGATCCTTGAGTGGCTTTCCTCTACCGAATGGAATGTGTGATTCATTAATTACTCTAATACCTAAGGTTGAGCAACCTACTGATTGCAAACAGCTCCGTCCCATATCTCTAAATAACATGATTCTGAAGTTGTCATCTAAAATCTTGGTTGAATGGTTGAAAGGAGTGATGATGAGGTGGATTTTAGTCTCTCAAAGCAGCTTTGTTCCTGGGCGATGTATTACTGATAACATAATCACAGTTCAGGAAATCATACATAATATGGAGAGACAAAGCTCCACAAAGTTTATGGCCATTAAGATTGATCTATCTAAGGCCTATGACAGAATGTCATGGCCGTTCATTCTAGATACACTCCAGAAAGCAAGTTGGTCTTCACATATAATTAGATACGTTCTAAACTCTATTACCTGAGGTACGACGAGGATTCTTTGGAGGGGAGAGCAACTAAAGCCTTTTAAAGCAAGTAGAGGGCTACGTCATGGTGATCCGCTTAGCCTTTACTTGTTTGTGATGTGTTTGGAGAGGTTATCGTAGCTCATAGACCAGTGTACAGAACAAATGATGGACTCCTATTAAGATGTCTGGCCAGGGTCCGAAAATATCTCACATGGCCTTTGTTGACGACATCATTGTTTTTGCTAAATCCGAACCAACACAAATGCAAGAGATCATAAGGTGCTTTAAGATTTTTGAAGAAGCATCTGGGCAGGTGATGTCTATTGATAAAACCTAGATTTTTTTTCTCAAAAGGGGTACACAGTTCTTTGAGAAGGCAGATCAGCATGATGGTTGGCATTGTACAGACCAATAACCTGGGTAGATACTTGGGTGTTCCTTTGCTACATGGGCGAGTTACAAAAGACACATATGGTGACATTCTACGAAGGATTGAACAACGCATTTCAGGTTGGGCAGCACGTACTTTGAGTAGAGCAGGTCTGGTATGTTTGATAAAATCAGTTTTATCTACCATACCAACCTACACAATGCAAACCAGTCTTCTGCCAGCTAGTTTGTGTGATAACATTGATAGAATTATCCGAAGATTTTTGTGGAATGGAAACTGTGAGAAAGCTATGTTGTTAGTCGAATGGAAGTAGGTGATGAAGCCGGTAATGGAAGGTGGGTTAGGGATCAAACAAATGTAAGATTGGAACAAATCCTTGCTTATGAAGAATGCATGGGAGGTCAAAACCGAACGTGGCAGGCCCTGGGTACAAGGTGTGCAAAGGAAGTACAAAGGATTCAGGTTGATGAAAGGAGGGCGGGCAACTAATTTTTGGAGAGGAGTGGCTTTGAATCAAGATACCGTTGAAACACATTTTGTTAAAGCTATTCTGAATGGATAGCAGACACAAGTCTGGACGGATTGTTGGTGCCCGACTGGCGATATACTGAAGGACATCACTATCCAGGAGATCCCTATAGAGCTTTCTGATATGACAGTACCCAGCTTAGTTGATCTGAATGGTGATTGGAATGTGGAATTCATGCATGAGTATCTTCCAGAAAGAGTGATTAGAGTGATCAAAACTATACCACCACCAGCTGATTCTGAGGAAAAAGATGAGTGGTATTGGTCTGAGTCTGAGAATGGCAACTTTAGTACCAACTCAGCCTATAAGATCATATCTCGGGAAAGTGAAGGAGTTAGAAGTGTCCCTTGAAGGATTATTTGGAATTTACAGATTCCAAATAAGGTAAAGTTCTTCTTATGGTTGGTGTGGCATCAAGCCATAATGACTAACTACAAAAGAAAAAGTAGGAACTTTACAAGTGTTGCTACATGTCCTATATGCCATCAACATGACGAGACCATTGTTCATGCCCTTAGAGACTGCAGACTTACAAAGGATGTATGGGATGGAATAATGGGAACGTAGTATGATCAAACTGAGAACTTGGAACGCTGGTTTGTCAATGGGGTAAAGCTTACTAATACCAAAAGAACCCTTTTTTCCTTAACCTGCTGGAAGATATGGAAGAGCATAAACAATTACATCTTCATTAATAAGGAAGATCTGGTGGACCGTCAGGTGAATGCAGTTAAACAGTGTGGTATTTTAATGCAGAAGATATATGAAGAACAGAGGACTGGTTCGTGTACGCTGCGGAGGATGTCAAATAAGATATGGCGAGCACCTGAAGCTACATGGATGAAAATTAATATTGATGTATCATGGAGCAGACGGAAAGCTTCACTGACAGTCGTGGCTAGGTATGAGGAGGGTAGATGGTAAGGAGGATGGAGTTGCACTAGGAGAATAAAGTTTGTGCTCATTGGGGAAATGGAGGGTATAGAGCTGGCACTCAAGGTTGCGCATGAAGCAGGATGGCGAAGGGTGGTTATTGAGTCTGATAGTAGCATTTCCGTAAGATGCATTGCTGAGAATGCTAGAGGAAGTCCCAGGTTGCTACCTTGGGTGGCAAAGATAAAGAAGTGGATCCAGCTTGACTGGTCAGTCTGCATTGGACACATAAGTAGGGAGGCTAATCAATTAGCGGATGGATTAGCCAAACTCCAACAAAAACATCCTTCTAGATTTTATTTACAGCAACCACTAGGGGTTTTAGAAAATATTCTCTATATTGATAAATGTAAGGGTGGTAGTACTACCTCATTTCCTTTCCTAGATTATAATGTTGTTTTTAAGAATTTTGAAGATTTAGCCCACATGAGGAGATTGGGATGAATAAAATTGTCTCCTGACTTCCTAAAAAGAATATATTTGTGAAATTGTGATTGTCCCCCACATACCAGTATAGCAATATACTGACTGACGTTTTGTTTTTTGGCATTTTAGGTACATTTCTGAAAATGGACAAACAGTAAATCGAAATATTGTGAAGATACAATTAATCTATTCAAGGAGGATTAGTTAGCTAGACTTTTTCTGTGGATAGAAGTCTAGATCCGAATTTTACAAGGTGTGCAAAAAGATTTATTTTATTCCTACTTTTCAGTTTAGTAATAGTAGAATTTGATAATTATTTTTGATTAAATGCCAAACCATGGATCCTGAAATATTGGGATAGCTTCTCTGACCTCTTAGTCTCCCTTGATTGGGGGTTACCGGGAGGCGAAATCATTACACCTCTCTCCCTTGTGCATACTGTAGTAGAAAATCTTCACATGTTCTAACAAATTAATTCCATGGTGGGGGACCTTCCACAACATATTTTGGAATCTTTCCCATGCCTCAAAATATGACTCGTCAGCATGCTATCTAAAATTATGGATCTTCTTTACTGGGTCATTTGTCTTTTGTGGAGGAAAGTAGTTCTCAAAGAAAGCATCAATCATTTACTCCCACGTCTCAATGCACTCATCATCAAGGTTGTGAAACCAAGACTTAGCATTATCTACCAAAGATGATAGGAACAACTTCAAGTATATGACAGTCATCGGTATACTGTCTATCTTGATCATATCACGGTTTTTGACAAAATTACTGATGTGCATCATAGGGTCCTCAGAACTATGGCTATGAAAGGCTTGTAATTTGACTGATGACACCAATCCTGGATCGATCTTGTAACTATCGATATTGATTGCTTATCTTTTTATTGGCCCTTTTTAGCAGTATAAGAAGAAGCCTTGATCCTTTCCCAGATCATCTTCTCTTCTTCTTGGTCACCCATTTCTACTAGCTCAGGTTCCTTAGGTGGATCCAGTCCTTCAGGCGGAGAGGTGTAGGTGGTGGAGTTTGGTTGAATCTACCCACAGATCTTCTGTACTCCCGTTCTCTATGAAGGATTATGCTTGACCTAAGCCCGGCGAGGATGACTCTCTGTGTTCGTGGGCTTGGGTATGCATCATGCACTAGTACGTGAAAGTAGTAACAATAGTTGTAGGCACACGATATTAATAATATAAACAATAGAGATATGATAATTCAGCTTTGAATGAAAAAAAAATTAAAAAAGGTTGGCCTAGAATGGCTGACTACAACATTTGTAGTGTTGAAGTTACCGCTTCCCCAATAACGGCTCCAAAACCTTGATAGGTATTTTCTATACGCTCAAAACACAAATATACACTATCTTCGTAATATAGGCCTATGAGGACCAGATGTCAAACACAGAGAAATGTTACTTCAAAGACTCATACTAACTGTAGTGCGATCAGCTTAGGCCGGAGAAAACTTGACTGATTGGTTTGATAATCATTATAGAAAAGAAATATAAATTATATTTGTTGTTCTCATCTTTAAAGAATTCCTTAGGATAATGGTTTCACCATAGTTAACATTACATTTTAATCCTAATATATTAATAAAAACTTCTGCTAACTCTAGATTAAGATCATGTAGTAAGAGTTACCTACTCTCATGTTGTATTTCACTACCTTACCTAATACCAACCCCAATCTCGTATAGCTTGTGTTATTAGATAGGTGTCTTATTGAATTCTCTAGGTATCTCCTCACGTTGTTAAACCACCTTTCCCAAAGGGTTTTATGAAACATGTATTTTTATGAGTTACGACTAATAATTCCCTTTTTTAAAGCAGTTAACAATCCAAATATTATGCATGGTGATCATGCACAAATAGTTCATTTATTCATACAGAAAGAAATCTAGAAATTAAGAGAAATTAATTGATTAATGCATAACAGTCAAATACAATGTATAATCGGGATACTCTCGGGTGTTAAGGAATGTGGGGATTAGCGTCTCATAGTTTCCATAGTCAAAAACATTGAAGGAGAAAGAAAAAATGTGGAGAATATGAATAACCCCTGAAATAGACGGTTCAAACGCCCCCTTATCGCACACGTGCTGATTTGCTACATTCTGGCTGTAGTTCCATTCGCTTGAAATGCATGAATCTTTTGATTTGCCTCTTTCTTCTCCTTTTTCTCCTCCCCTTGCTCTCCCTTCTCATGTAATGGAAAAATACAGGATAATTAGGTCTGGTCGTAACTCTCCTTAGTCATAGGCATGATTTAGGGTGAGTTAGAACCTCATCTGTTGGATCAAATGTAACTTTCAGATCTGTTTGATCCTGATTCGTAGATACTACCGAAAAAGTGTCAGTACTACCAACTTCTTTAATTTTTTGGCCACCTGTCAAGTTGTTGGTACTACCGATTGTTTGTCGATACTACCGGGTTGCTTCAATTTTCTTTGACAAAAAATTTGTAACATTGTCGGTAGTATCGACAGTCCTGTCGGTACTACCGAATCTCCTCTATTTATTTCTCTTCAATACTGAGAAAGTGTCAGTACCACCAACTCCAAATTCGATAGTATTAAGCTGTGTAGATTCTTGAATATTCCTAAAATGCACTAAATTCGAACACAAGCTCTGGAAAATTATTAAATCACTCGAAAATATTAAAATTATGCAAATTTGATGCAATTGAGTAACACAAGCTAATATTTATAAATCATGCACAATTCATATGAGATTTGACCACAAAGTGCACAAAAATCAGTACAAAATAGTATGTGAAAATGAAAAATAAACAGTGCATCACTCTCCAAATTGGAATTTCCTAAAGTGATATTCATTTATTGTTTCTTTTCTTCCCAAACCAAGTTAGAATAGCAAACAATGACCAATTAAATTGAAACTTGGAAAGTAGAATAATAGGGACCCAAAGAATTCAAATTTGGAATCAATTTTACCTTTTGGAAAAAGCTAATATCCAAAACTCATAACTTGAGGGAAAGCTTACTTTTAGCATATTAATGTATTCTTTTATTACTTAATAATCAAATTTCGTGTGACTCTTTCTTGCCCATAAATGTGACTCCTTCTTGCCCATAACTATCCACAGGAAAATAAATAGGCCCAGATTAGTGTATTTCTGATATTTCTAGTTTTAAAGCCTCAAATAATTATTTTATTGAATAAAACTATATATTTGAATATTATTAACATCCTAATTCATCTAAATTGATAACATGGCTCTAAAATAAAAGATTATATGGTGAAGGGATAAAAGTATTATTCACCTAAATTTGGGTATATTACATGATGAGGCTGCTTTAGTTGGACATGTGGTGTGGTGAAAACAACCTCTTAGCTTACAGACAAGATATGAAGACCTCACCCGCTTCTTTCAAAAGTTAAGGATATGGAAGATGTTGATGGAGGATAGGATTGGATAAAGCTAGAGTAGGAGATGAACCTCCAGGGAGTGAGACTGATGGTCGACCTAGGGGCTTTTCTGTGTGAAAGGGCGGATCTTCTTATCTAGGAACCTTCACCCAATAAGAGATTTAGCCTCAGAGCGGTGAGGAGAATGGAAGTGAGAAAGAGAGAATCAAGGGAGATATGTTAGGATGAGATGGATGTGACACGACGATGTCCCTAGGAGGGCGGCGTCGTTTATTTGACTACCCCAGGCTAAGGTGAACCTCACAGATGAGACGGTGAGCTCGTGTTCACATCTCCTTGGCATCGATGTGCAAATGTTGCCTCTTCGTCCCTCATGACGAGATGAAGGAACATCTGTTCCTTGGGGGGGGGACCTAGCCAGCTGAGACCATTGGGAGATAGGTTTCAGGCTCTTAATATTCACAGGAAATCTTTTTAGCACGACACGATGAGGGAGTTCTTGCAGCAGTGTCGGAGGAAGGTTGAGGATCGCTCCCTGTTGGGTTGGATGAGGGGAGCAATTCTGCAGTGGACAATATTGAAGACGAGATTCAAGAGGAGATCTGAAGGTGGAAAAGCGTCTTTGTAGAGGATTTAGATGGAGGTGAAAAGAGTGTTGGAGGAGATTATGAGGGGTAAAGCATTCAGAGATTGCCTGTCCTTTGACGAAAAGAAACATATAGAGGATGCATGCCTTGGAGAGGTGAGGCTCAAGAAGTAGGTGGATTTGCTTAGATGGGTCGCGCCTGATGAAGGCCACCTCTGCTCAGCCTAGCGGTGGTCTTCAGTAGAACTCAGGAAGAGGAGACAACCTTTCGTCAGAGGCTTGGTCATATATAGTAGGGGTATGATAGCGGGGCCGATCAGAAGGATGGATCGAGCCAAATTAAGCGGGCTTGAGGGGCTTGATCTATACTCCCTACATTTGCAGAAACAAAGGGGTGAGGATGGACGAGGTAGACATAGACAATGGAGAGATAGCAAAACTTTCTAGTCAATGGCACCTCTTCCCGTGGAGGAAGAAGGTGCTAGCCGTAGGTGTGGAGGATGTGATTAGAGAGTCGGGTGTGGTCACGAGTACGATTGAGTCGGAGGCCAATGCAGCGATTACTGCTTGCGGAAGAGCAAGGCGAGACGCTTATGTTGTACAGTTTTTTGATGATACACCAACTATTATTAGTAGTTTGTGTTGTGTATTTCAAATGCAAAAGGGAGTGGTTAGTTCATTATTAGTTGTTTCAAGAAATTTCCTCTTTTTATAGAGAGTCTTATCCATAAGATAATTGAGGAAAACTGCTACGCACACACATGGTGGGGCATCCCAACGGCGTTTGGGCGATCCAGTTCGGAAATCCTTTAATTGGTGCGTCGGTGCATGTCGTGTCCCCCGCGTAGGGGATGTAAATCCGACCTCTGGAACCTCCTTGTGTGGGCGCGTTCTCGTTTCTTATGTTATCTAAATGAACGATCGAAAGTTGTTCCCTCCGCTGATTACTATTGCACTGGCACTTTGTGTTAAAAAGACAGAAATACTCTTAAGGATGGTGCAGTTTGCATACCTCAGCGATTTGGTAGCAGTTTTTTGTCTACATTTCTCTTATTTTTATCCACCGGAACAACAATCTTAAGAGTAATTCGTATTCTAATGAGTACTAACATGGAAGGTTTTCAAACCCCCTCTACGCCTGTGACATTGTCAAATAATAACAATCAAACTGCAATTGTTTCTACTGTTTCGCAAATACATCTGCCTAATGTTGCAAAAATTGAACAGCTTAACAGACAACATTATAGACATTGGCAAGAAAAAATTCTTACTGCTATGGAAGTTTTGAATGTAGCATTTGCTTTATCTAAACCTAAACCTAAAAATTAATCTGTCGATTGGGAAAAAGTAAATCGTATTTGTCGGCATGTTATTCTAAGTATGATATCTAATCACTATTTGATGCATACTTTCCAATTAAAGTTGCTTATGAAATTTGAAAAAGTCTAAATAAGAAGTACATTCTGGAAGAGGCTTCTACCCAAAAAAAATTATTGTTGCAAATTTTCTAAATTTCCATATGACTGAAGATAAAGAAATAACAACTCAGATTCACGAATCTCATATTTTACTAGACGAATTGAAAAATGAAAAAAAAAGATCTTCTAAATCTTTCATTGTGAGGTCGTTAATTGAAAAATTGTCTGGTTCTTGGAAAAATTACAAGAATTACTTAAAGCATAGAAGAAAGACTTTGTCACTAGATGATGTAATAATACACATCCGAGTTGAAGATCAAAATCATACTAGAAAAAAAATCTGATTTGAATAAAGAGTTATCATGTACCACAAATTTTTTGAACAATAAATTTAAAAACAATTCCTCTGATCAGTCTAAAGATAACTGGAAGGATAAGAAAGGAAAAGGTAATATAAATATAAATATAAATATAAATAAAGGCAACAAAGACATTAAGAAAAAGAATATTTTTTGCTATATTTGTGGCAAACCTAGTTATACTTCTCCTAAATGCAGACACAGGAAAAAGCAAGTAATTCAGGATTCCAAGAAAATAACAATCAACAATGTCACTGAGGACGTGTTTGAGACATTCATCAACCTGGTCATCATGGGATCATTCCAGCAGCACGATTGGGTCATTGACTCTGGGGCTAGTTGCCACATTAGTGGAAATAGATATGCCTTCATGACCTACTCAGAAGTAGGACAGGAGAACATCGGGTTGTCATGGGCAACTCTAGTGCTTCTTTTGTCACCAGAAAGGGAAATGTCGTGATCAAGATGATTTCTGGGAAAATTATGTTGATCAGAGATGTGTTGTATGTTCCAGACACTAGGGTTAATTTAATTTTTGTCTCTCAACTTGTTAAGTTTGGGGTCAAAGTGTCCTTTGAATCAAACAAGGTCATTATGTCTAAGTCAGGGGACTACCTTGATATGGGAATTGTTCAAGTGGTTTCTTTCTTTTGAATGTACCAAACTCTTCTGCTAATGAAATTTCTTCTTCTTCTTATATCGTTGACTCCTTTGATATGTGGCACAATAGACTTGGACATATTAATTTTAAATATGTACAACACATGAAATATTTAGGTTTGTTAAAAGATATACATGGTATTGTTGATTTAAATAATAAATGTCAAGTATGTGCTGAAACTAAATCTACAAAGAAACCATATCCTCAAATTTCACATAGAAATTTTGAATTACTAGATTTACTACACACATATCTTGGAGATTTAAAAGAAAATTTGTCTAGAGATGGAAAAATGTTCTATATCATTTTTGTAGATAATTTATCACACTATACAAAATTATTTTTATTACATTCAAATGATGAAGGTTTTGAAATATTTGTTAAATATAAAATAGAAGTAGAAAATCAACTCAATAAGAAAATAAAACTTCTTCGCTCAGATAGGGGTGGTGAATATGATTGTTCTCCTTTTAATAATTTTTGTATAACCCATGGTATTATGCATGAATACACACCTCCATATTCACCTCAATCAAATGAGATTGTTGAACGTAAAATAGAACTCTAAAAAAAATGATGAATTCTATTTTAATTAATTCAGGAGCACCCAATAACTTGTGGGAGGAAGCAATTTTATCATCTTATTTTCTTCAAAATCATATTCCTAGTAGGAAGACGAATAAGACACCATATGAATTATGGAAAGGATATCCTCCTAATTTGAAATATCTCAAAGTGTGGGGGTGTTTAGCTAAACTCTTATTAACTGAATCTAAGAAGCAAAAATTAGGATCTAGAACTCAAGATGGTACTTTTATAATCTATGCACAAAATAGTACATCATATATATTTTTCATTCTTAGAAGTAACAACAATTTTGTAGAACCTAATACTATTTTTGAATCTAAAAATGCTGAATTTTTTAGCATATATTTCCTATGTAAACTCCTTTGGAAAAATTATCTAATCCTTCAAATGAAATTTTAGACAACATTCCAAGTACATCCAATACTAATGATGTAACACCCTCCCTAAGTACACACATGTAAATAGCGAAAGAAACACCGAGTTATCCATAACTCATGTACTCAAGGGGTTATTACATAAAACTGGCATTCATAACAATAATATAATAAATCACACCAATTGAAAATAAGAAACATTCTCATAATTATTCTTAAAGAAAGGAACATAAATGTTATTACATGGAAAACTCACTAAACATCTTGAGTCTCTACACTAAAGTTCTAAATAATAATGCATATAGTTGAGTTTATAAACCTAAGGATCATCTTATAGTTGGCATGCCACCAGATTGAGTCATGTTCTGTCATCATGCTTGATTCTCTGGAATCTACTCTGCTCCTGATCTCATTGCGGACATCTTATCCCCAGCCATGCATTGGAAAAATTGTTATTAGCATAAGTGGCATGAGTATTCTAATATACATATTACTGAAGAAATAAAATGTTACAAAATATCTTTGAACATTATAAACATGAAACTAACATTAAACTTCATATAAGATCTGAAACATAAATATATCTTCTTTCTTTAGCTTATCTCTTATCTTTTTACTTTATCTTTTTCTGGAAATCTGTACTCTGGTACCTGGGTCTCATGACCTACATTAAGGTGCCTGGGTCACATAACCTACACTCTAGGCCTGGGTTATGTATCCCTTATCTTTATCTCTTTCATCATACTTATAAATGAGATTATGCACATTCTCTGAACTAAGGCATCTTTTATTTATGACTTTTATCTATCTGTGGCCACCATTATACAATAAGTCCTCCTCTGTTGACACTGAAGTGTCCTCTATGGTGCATCGCACCCTCTATTGGCACAGCATGCCCTCTGTTGACACCGAAGTGTCCTCTATAGTGCAAAACACCCTCTGTTAGCACAATGTTCCCTTTGTAATGGAGTAAACACTCCTCTGAATTGGCAACAGATGCCTCTGAATCATCTCGGGACTCTCTGAATGAGGACTTATCATATAATGTATTATGTGAAGGTTCTGAATTAATTATCTTAAGTCTAAGCTTACTAAATTCTGAATCTAGACTTATCTGAAACTGAATACTGAGTATTGGACATGTACTGAACTGTAAATTTGAATCTACATCTGAATATGAGTAATCTCATTTTAAAAACTATGATTGGGTCTAAAACCCTTATCATGTATCTTTATCAAATATATGGCTACCCACATATTGAGTAATCCAAATCTGAATCTAAATTGATATTCTTATTATCTGGATAAATTTTAATTTGAAACTCTTATTTGATCGAATGACTTAATCAAATTCTGATATCATATTTATGACATGTAAGTCTAAAGGCTTAGGAAAATAATATGAAATGGATATATGAATACTAAGTATATAAAAGTAACTTAAGTAGTAAATATCTAAAATATGATTTTTGACATGATAACTCAATCTCTTGAAAGTCTGATGAAGCCTTACCTGAACATGAATCTTAATGAATTCATGTGATCTTGACTCTTAAATTTTAAAACATGAATCTTATAAAATATTATCTTGCAAACTTAATCATAACTTAATGCATTCTACTCTTATAATCTTATCATGTACTTAACTCGTAGATCTTAATTATTCTAAGAAATCTTAATAACTTCTTAACACTTTGATCTCTATCTATATAAGAAATCTTAATAGTATGTCTCTACTTGAAATCTCAAGTACATGGTTATATCACATAACCATGGGAGTATGATAATCTTACTTATGTTTTTTATCATGTGGTCTTGAACATTACTAAAAAGTAGATAGAAGTATATTCTTTTGTTCTTCTTATGTACTTACTTCACAAACCCTAAGAAATGAATGATATAGGTATGACATATCTCTACTTGAGGTATGAAAAATCATAAAAGTATTGAAAATCTTGCTTGCATATCTGAACATTATCTCAAAAAATTGGATCATGAAAGTATCATTTAAGAAACATGTAATTGTATTGAGTTTAATAAATATGAATACTCATGGGCATGAACCACTTACCTGATGTACGTCCAGTCCTATAGAGAAAACACTGCTTGAGGTACTTCTAACCTTTTCCTGAAAAACCAAAGGGTCTATTAGTTTTCGTATCTCTTCTTAAAGTCCAATCTTCTAGGGTAATTTACCTTCTTGGTTAGGATTTCTTAGTGCATTTTTTGACTCGAGTGAAATCTAGGATCATACCCAATATCTAGTATTCTAGCAATTATTAGGGTGTATCATCTTACCCCTTGTAATCGATGACTTGTTAGGGTTAGGGTTTAGGTGACAATCATCTTTCTCTATCTTTCTTTATCTACCCTTTTTCCTTTGGATTAGGGTTTATTTATACTGACCCTTTTATGTAACAATAATGGAATTAGGATTCATGTTTGAGTTCTCTATATAAATGGAAGGTCCATATTGATACACATGTATACTCATTATCTCTATGTTCTTATTGCATAAATTCTTGATATATAGAATTATACAAGAGGTAACACTGTAGTTTCTTGATGTTGTCACAAGTAACTAGTTATCTTTGATCTTGATGTTTGGGAACTCAGGTTGATCTACTATATTGTATCAATAGCTTATAAACCCTAACGTATGACTAATTGTATTATTCTATATATAAGATAAAACACAAAAATGAATATGATCATACATCATCATTATTTTTACGAATGAGTCATTCCCATTAAGTTACTAGGATTAATGATATGAGAGTCTAGTTTGGATCTATAACTCTCAAGGCAGGGGATGTAGTTAACTAATAATAGTCCTATTAATCAAATTGTAAATATTGATTAGTGTGCAAAACACACAACAAGAAGTTGATTTTTAGTTCATCATTAGGGTAATACAAGGGCTCTATTATGATAAGTAAATTTTTATGAACCCGTTGATACATTTTTGCTAATTTTCAGATTAATGGTCTATTTACTAGGGTTTTTCATAAAGTCTTAATTGCTATGGACCAATCAAAGCTGAGAAAAATAATCAAATAGAAGTAGGGTACAATGAAGGTTTGACTCAACAATCTATTGTGTGAGAGAGCAACACTGCTCCACATGACAATCTCTCAAGTCTCAACACGATCCCGCAGCAGGTGCAAGATCGCCTGGAGTGAAGCCAAGAAGTAGATTCGACGTACAAAACTAGAGTCAACAACTTTTCCCATGAGGTCAGAGGATCACCATGGCGATGGCAGCTTCCTTCCAACAAAATTGAAGAAATAGGGGAAATTGTGGGAGAAAATTAGGGGAGAAGAAATGAGGTGAGTAGTGCTCTCAAACTGATCGAAAAGCCTTACTGGAACCCTAAAGGAGTCTATGACACATTGTGCAAGCAACCCGGGAAGAAAAACACCATGGCCAGTGACGAACCATGAAAGAATAGAGCAGCAATATGGGGTCTAAGTTCTAGCAATGTACCTCAAGAGTGGGTCAGACTAACGGTCAAGGAATATGAAGATGGTCTTCAAGAGCCTCTTCGATCACCTTCTGTAAGCCGAGACCATCCAGGAGTCTCCAGGGATGAGCTCCACACGTCAGATCCATAATGAGCTTGTCAGTAGACCAAACGAGGGGGTTGTAAGCCAAAACAAGATTAATTTCAGGTTCACAACTGCCTAGAGATGGTGCAGCCACTGGTGATTGGGTTGATCTGGTGTAGAGGAGGAGAACGGTGGTGGTAGGTGGCGCACAGGAAGATTGGGCATTTTTGGTAGGGCTAACCCTAGGTCTCGTATAGGGGCTTAAAAGGAGCGGATCCCTCTCCCGAACTCATCCGAGAAATCTGTTTGGGAAAAGATGATTGAAGAGTGAGCACTCCTCACCAGACCACAAACAAGAGTCCTGCATCTGGTGGGAGGTTGAAGAAGGGGGTGACGACTGGGATCAAATTGCTCAGTTGGTGTCTAGATCTGATGGTTCACATAAAATTCAAATTTAAAGAAATCCAAGAAAAATAGGGGAAAAGGCCATTTCTTTGTCATTATCTTTAGAAAATCATTTGACTCATCAAACTAATCCTAAACAAACTCAAATTTTCATCACATGTCTTATTTTGAGTGTAGACAAATCTACAGGGGTTAGTTTTCCATTTATATGGCTCAATTAATTAATATGCTTAAAACTAGACAAATATTAAATGCTCAATATCTAATTACTTAAATATATTCAGATCTTTAAATTTTTGGCAACAATTTATTTGGATGTCCTCTCTTAAGTAGAAAATTATCAGTTCCTTTTATTGATATTAGACACATTGACCCATTTATAGATTGTGACCATGAATATCTTGCACTTAATAAATTATAATAAGGTACTCAATATGAGGATGTTACAAATAATGTTTTAGAACCTAATGATATAGAACGTAGAAGATCCACTAGGATGAGGAAGGAAAAAAAATCTCGGTGATGACTTCTATTCCAATATTGTAGATAATGACCCTCAATCTTACAATGATGCGATTAAATCATCTAATTCCTCCTTATGGAAGGAAGTAATTAATAGTGAGATTGAATCTATATTATCTAATCAGACATGGGAATTAGTGGATCTTCTACCATGTGTCAAATCCATTGGATGTAAATAGATATATAAAAGAAAATGAAAAATGGATGGGAGTGTAGATGAATACAAATCTCGATTAGTGGCCAAGGGATACAAACAACAAAAGGATGTTGACTATTTTGATACTTTTTCTCCTGTAACTAGAATCTCTTCAATCAGGATTTTAATTTCTTTGGCATCTATTAAAAAATTAATTATACATCAAATGGATGTCAAAACTGCTTTCTTGAAAGTAGATTTAGATGAAGAAATTTGTATGGATCAAACAAAAGGTTATATTGTTCTGGGAAAAGAACATTTGGTATGCATACTAATAAAATTTCTCTATGGCTTGAAACAAGTATGTAAACAATGGCATGAGAAATTTGATAAAGTCATTGTATTGTATGGTTTCCATATATGTTACACCTCGATCTCACAATTACCACTAATCATGAGATTAGGGTATAAATTGAGGATTTAACATAATACAAAGATCACCCTTAACTTTTTCTTCTTTTTCAAACTCTTTGTTTTCTCGCATTGAACCACATAAACTAACTTTACAAGATAATTAAACTTTTATTTCTCTAATGTAATCTCAACATTAATGATACACATCCATACATTCATTATGTTTCTCACACTTTCATGTACATACGGACATGACAAACATTTGCATTCTCTCCTATTAAGGAAACAAACATACAAAGCATCATTTACAACTCTCTCTCAAATCTATACAAGGACCTAGAGTGACAGGGACCGACTGAACTTAACTATACTCAGACTTAACTCTTGTGACAGATCTACTTTGATGCAACGATATCTTCTTCAAGTCCATGTGATTCCCCTAAAAATTGTGAGTAGAGGGGTGAGCCTACTCGCTCAGTGAATGAGTACTTCAAAGAAACAGTCTAAAGCACTGATATAATTACAGATATACTTTTGAGCAACTGATATCAATTATAACAGTAGTAAGCTTTAAAGAGTCTAATCATTGACAATCATAAATATGGCATAATACTCTAGATATCTACAAGATTGAATCAATATATGAAATGCTTGATTGATCATAAAGATAACTAATAATTCAGAAACATACAAAGAATAATTGAATAACTATACACACTTGTTTGACCTCTCATTCATTTTATTATGCATTGATCATGTGTAGTGTACCCTACATATGAAGACTCATAGTGAACTACGATCCCACCGTATAAGACTTAGCCGACACCCTGATATAGATAAGTGTTAGTATGTATGCCCTGAGAGCCAATCATGGGATGATTGGTGGGATACATTAAGATTGATTTGATAAACATAAAAGGCAAGCTTCCAATTCTTTCTGGTTCAGTCATATGAGATAATGATAGAACATATTGAATGTCTAGAGAATGACAATACTTAATGATGTATGCTTTCAGGTTAAGGACCTGAACGATGAGATCGTATGGATGCTAAGAGTTTGTACATTCTTATTATGTCCCTAGTCGGATGTCATTGTGGAAGGTGGATAGACAACAATGACACATAAGACAAGATTGTGGTGTTGGTTGATGACAGAATCTCATTAGTCATGGTATGGAGATATCAAACCAAACACATAGGTACTTGTTAGAGAACAAGTGTACCGGATAGACCCACCGTGAGTTTGACACATGGAACCATGACATGGTAGTCACAGTCAGTTCTCACAGTGATGGTGGTGAGTGTGATTCTTTGACCTAAAATCACTACACTCAACACATGTCATTGGATACACTTTGACATCATCAAACGCAATCCTGAAACATGGGTTGTTATAAAGGTGATGATTGGGTGGCTTTGATACATGGGGCTTTTGAGGGGTGAGTGATAGATATGGGATTTGTCCCTCCTGAGGGAGTTTGATATCCATGGCCATTTGATGAGTAGGATTGAGATAGGTGTGCACACATGTGTGAATCAGTATGTGATATTGATGTCATACATATCTCCTCCAATCTACTCTGAGATCAAAAAAGTGAATGAACGTCGACAGGATGATTGTTCCATGCCTCGAGTTCATTCAGGATATCAGTGATAAAGGAATTATACATTCACTATAACACCATTCACAGATTGTAGGATTGAAAGTTGTTCTCCAACTTTTCTTTTCACTTAGGTATCATTGATGTGCGACTAGGCACCGCTCTTTTCTTGTGAGGTCATAAGTGTTATGGACTTTCACTGCCAACGTGAAATGGACCTGCAATGCACACACATATGATTTAACCTAGAAGAGGAGTTTATCCACAAACAATGTTTAGATTGATTACTAAAGGAGTTTAGTAGTTCAATTTAACACTTAATCAATTGATAGCTCAGAATCATAGTGTTCAAGGTGTTGGACCATATGATTAAGAGTATCAGATTGATTGGAACTGCAATTGACTGATTTGCACAGTCTACTACCCCAACTGATCGGCTCACGGGGTTGAACCGATCGGCTTAAGTGGTGAGTCGATCGGCTCATGTGTCAATAAAATGATCGGCTCAATTATTGAATCGGTCGATTCGTGTGACCAACCGAGATCGTTTGGAAAGTCAGAAGACTCTTTTTGCAAATACATATTTGTTTCACTTGTACAAATTCGATTTGGATAAGGACTAATATTTGATTAGTTGGAAACAAACATGAAAGTCAATTCGAGTTGGACCAGGACCACAAACCGGTCGGCTCAGGTGCCTCAACCGACCGGTTCAGGTGTGAACCGATCGGCTCAGGTCCCCAACTAATCGTTCTATGCTTGAAATGATCGGTTCAGTTGGTGCAGTTGATTGTTTTGTGGAAAAATCTTGAATCCTTCTACTCCTGCTTTAATCCCGCATTGCCCGGGGTAGAGAACCTTGTCACATGACCCTCTTATATATAGGGGTATTGGGGGCTTCTCATGAACAACAACTCAGAACACCAGTTTCTCTGCAAAGTTGTTGTTCTCTCTGGTTGTGGTAACTGAGAGAGCCCGAGCAAGTGCTACCCGATAAGGGAGGCACAACAAGGAAAAGACAACTATAGAAAGGAAACTAGTTGCAAGAGAGTGTGTCGATGACTAGTACGCCGAAAGGAGGGTGCGACTCCTTCCGATTCCTTGTGGGACAAGGAGATCAGAGTTCCAGGTGGTCTGTGTGGACTACTTCAGAGGTGGGAGACTTCTGCCGCTCAGAGTACAGCTGTCAATCCCGATAATCTCAGTGAGACCAGGAGCTACACAGACACCGTCCAAGACCGGAGGTGAAGACCGTGCAAGCCGTGAGGTAACATCACCGAGCAAGCCTCGGGAGAAGGAATGCCTCTACAAACCATCATTCCTATTATATAGACGTTGACGTTATTCCTTTATTCTGGGTTTGGGAGAAGAAATTTTTTTGTTTCCACTGCCTTCTCTGTCTCTCCTAAAACCCAACAGTGGTATCAGAGCCACGTCAACTACTCTATACTTTAGGATTGTCGATGTGATCGATTTTGGTTTGTTGCCTTTATTTATTACATATGATGCAAATAAATTGGCTTCATGCATGTCCAATCCTAAATCCACAAATACCAATATACATATATGATATGTAATATTAATGCACTCGATACACGTCGCACTTAAATGAGTTTTGTGGTAAATGTATAGCATGGTTATGGCCAATAAACCCTATGTATGTGTTCTTGGTTGTATGTGGTTGCTTACATCTCGGTCTGTGCACCGATTCTCTACCTCCTTACTCCTGATGTAACTCGAGATAACTCGAGATTTCTTTCCTACCTTTGCTCCCCCCAAATGTAACTCGAGGTTTCCTAATTTAAATGTAAATAGGATAGATCTTTTTATATTTCCTATTATTTCAAAGAACAAAGGACATCTGACGACGACTGAGATGATCGGTTCTAGGCATGAACCGATCAGTTGGCATTCCAGACGATCGGTTCAAGGACTGAATTGATCGGTTGATGACCGACTCATGGAGCGAGATGATCGGGTGGCGGCCATGAGAAGATGTACGATGACCAGGTGAACCGATCGGTTGGAGGAGACAATCGATCGGCTGGTGGCACCCAGACAAACGTCCAGGGCGAGCAGGTCATTCATGAGATTAGTTGATCAACTCGGACAGCTATAGCACTTCATCATGGACAGGTTGCATGTGATGTAGACCTAGATGATCGTGATTCCTCTTGGCTTGAGGAATCACATTAGGATGGCCATAATCATCACTTTTATCGTTTCACATGTTTTCTGTGGGATATAGCATGTATATGATATGTACTATGTATTGTGGTGATTGAATATGTATATGTACCTATAAAAACCAAATCCCTCATTAAATATTAAAGTTTTAGATGCCTTCCAAATGTGACACACGTGAAAAGCTTGATCGGCCAAGTGTGGGCACGCCCTAGCGTGGTGCACCGTCTGTCTCGTGGTAGTGTGAAGGATAGATATGTGGGTCTGCCCTAGCAGGGCACATATTCATCGTGTTGGCTTTGGGTCAGACTTAACAAGGTGACCTAGATAGGATCTAGCACCTTGAGGCATGGAGGTGATCATGGCAAGGAGTTGCATATGACATCTTTCAAGAGTTGCATATGATGCAATTGGCAAAATTTGCCTACCTGGAAGATCTAAGTTGTGGGTGATAGCCCTAGCTGGTCCATGACTCAGTGGATTTCAGGATCTTGACCCACTAGAAGATTGTACGCTGCAATCTTCTGAATTGATGGTGAGGGCTATCAATTTGAACAAAATAGTGGGAGTGATAATTAATTAAAGTCCTAATTATATCATCAACTTTTTTTTGAAAATAGCTCAATATCATTAAAAGTAAGCCATATGGCATCTACAAGATAGATATCTCTCATCAAGTAACCAAGCAGCAACTCCTTTTGCATAAAGACATAGCACAAGGCTCAGATTGGGATGTGATAGGTACGCTTCTGCATCGTCCACCTCTTATAGTGGCTGTCTAAAACAACTATCTGGGATGGAATTCATCAATCTACAAGAACATGTGAGTACATCTGGAGAGGAGTTTGCAAAGCCGCTGACAGAGAGTACCATCATGAAGACAACAAAAGATTACCAGGCAAAGAGCTCGACCACAAACCAACGACACAGACCTAACAATACAGACACAACACCCCACAAAACAGGATGAGAAACACAACTACCAGCGACGAGCACTACAGTTGCACCAACCACGAGACCCGGTAAGGAGGCCAAACCTCAGCGATGCAAATACAGAGAAAGGATGTCTCATGCGGATATAAAGGTGGGGAGTAGAGGGTTTCAGGAACTCCACCACCACTCCCGACCACCACTGTGAACAGGGAGTGGAAGACCCACACAAAGCCCAAACCCAACTTACTCCTCCTCTGCCTGAAGCACCAAGAGGCACCCGAGCTCACCGTCCGCCCAAGAAGGAACCCGAGGCACGACACGGCCAACAAACGACCACTACAGATAAAACAAGCACTCTCATAGGAGGACCAAAACCAAACCTAACAACTAGGAAACGTCGATTATCGGTGACTAAGAGGCAACAGAAACCTGCCACAGACAACCACCTAAACAGAACAAACCTAAACAGAAGAACGATGAAAGGGCACAGACGCTGCCACAGACAAGAAAAGGTCGATTACCGGTGACTAAAGGGCAGAGACGCTGCCACTGACAACAACGAAAACTACACCAAACTGAAAACGAAAGAAACACAGGAAAACAAAAGAAAGGGGGGAAGAAAGCCAGCAGCAGTAGGATCGAAATCACCAAGATGCCTCTCGTCGACTCCACAACCTGTGATGAACGTCGACAACCACCTAAAAGCAACCGCAGCGATCGACACCGCCTCCCAGCACAACCAGAAGCTGGATCTGAGATCGCCCTCCCAGCCTCCGTAGGAAGGAGGCGGAGCAAAAGAAGAAGAGAACGACCTGAAGCACCCTTAGGAGAGCGATCCAAACTGAAGCCAGGCTGGGGAGACCCCAGGGGAGCAGGGTGGCGCACCCAGGCCGTCGAGCCCCCTCCCCTAGGAATGGAGAAGTCGTGCCCTAGTCACCCCTTTCAGTCGCACGGGACGCTCAAAGCAGAAGAGGTCGCTTTATATCATCAACCTTTCAAATCAATCAAATAAGTCAAAATTGAGATTTGGACTAAACTGTGTATGTTTCCTTTTGTAGTACAAATGACAACAAACAACAATCACTTTTCGTTGCAATCGGTCCTTGAAAAGGACAAGCTGAATGGGACTAACTTCCACGACTAGTTTAGGACATTGAGAATTGTTCTCACTAAAGAGTGAACGCTCTATGTCCTAGATACTCCAATTCCAGAGGAACCTGCTCCTACTGCACCAAAGACAGAAAGGGATGCTTAAAAGAATCATTCTGTTGATGCCATTGATGCAAAGTACTTGATGTTGTGCTCCATGAACCATGATTTGCAAAGACAACATGAGAACATGGGTGTCATTGAGATGATTCAGCATCTCAAGAACATGTATGAAGATCAAGCATGGCAAGAGAGATATGATATCTCCAGGGCGTTGTACAAGTGTGTCATGAGAGAAGGAGATCCAGTTGGTCCTCACACGTTCAAGATGATTGGGTATGTGGAGAACCTGATGAGACTAGGATTTCTCCTGAGCCAAGAGTTGACTACTGTCATGATACTGTAATTGTTGCCAGAATCCAACAGTCAGTTTGTGATTAACTACAACATGAACAACTTTGACAAGCCGTTGACATATTTGTTGGGCATGTTGAGGACAGCCGAGGCACAGATGATGAAGGAAAATCCTAAGTATGTGATTATGATTAGTAGCAAGAAAGGTAAGCCCAAGCGCAAGGGTAAGGGCAAGGCTAAGAAAGGTTCTGATGCTATCTAGCAGCCCAAGTCATCCTCAGCTCTCAAGGCCAAAGGAGGTGTGACCAAGAGAGGCAATTGCCACCATTGTCAAAAGCCAGGACATTGGAAAAGGAATTGTCCACTCTATCTGGAAGAAATAAAGAAGAAGGAGGTGACAGACGTCTCCACCTGAAGGTGTCATGAAATAAACTTGTAACACTTTTTAGGTATATGATACCAAGATATAAAGTGTAAAGCACCCAATAAATGGGGTAAATGTTGCCGCCATAGTAGTAGTACTTTGGTTTATTTTCATCCATAAAGGCATGTAATAGAGTTATGAACTGCTATTTCATATTTGTCAATAGATAGAAACACGTTATTTTTGCATATTGTATGACAATGATGGCAATTAATAAAGTTGATGTTTCAATCTTTGTGGCAATGCCTTGTTTATCTTGTGGTACTTGGTATGCATAAGATAAAGTGATACCAAAAGGTTATTGATAACTCAAACAATCAAATTAGCATAAATCATGAGAAAATCATTTCTAGATTCCATATAATTGATAAATCTAGACTCTTTTGGTTAGAGAACCAGTAAGAGACATGAATCTCTTAGACATGATTAATCAATCTTCACTAGTAATAGTGGGAGAGTGATTATCCTATTAGGTATAATACATGTGATGCATTTACATACCTATTAGAGTTAATTCTTGTACTTCAAACCATGTTTAGAGAAATAACAATATGAACATCTTGAAGTGTTCAATAATATCATAAATGAAGTATGAATTTGGTAAAGTGTTAATTCTTGATGAGATCAATGAATGAAATACTTGAACCAAATGTTTGAGATCCTTGTGAGTGATTATGATAATGTATCATAGAGAGCTTGTGATTAAGGCATGGTGATGTCTAAATCAAAAGGAGTCATACTCTAAGGAGTTAGAGGATGATTATCAAATAACTAATTTCTTCTTAAATAAAGAATACCCCGCACTAATAAAGGACATTAAGAATCATAAGGAGTTGTGAGTTCTTATATCCTTGACAGATACACCTTGATTATCTATGTGATGAGTTGGTCATGTGATGAATCAACTATCTATATGAATATGAGGAACCGGATTTTGAGTTATGGTTTATGACCATTACATCCTAAATGAATTCCATGTTAACCATAAGGTATGACCTTGATGGTAGCACCCATTGGGATGAAATCCATAAGTGCGAATGAGTCTTAAGTGTTAAGACACATGGATGACATTTTGAGAAGGATGATGCTTGTTGACTGCAACTTAATGACAAAGAGATTTGGCATACAGATATATACTAAAACCGCATTCCTATGAGGAATAAGCCAAGGATGTGTACGTGACACAACCTATAAGGTTTATGAATCCATTAATGCAAATGAAGTCTATAAGTTACAATGGACTAATCAATGTGATTGATTAAGTACAAGCAACTCAAAGTTGGATCTTTACTTTGATGATATAGTCAAAGGTTTTGACTGATATGACAATGATAAAGAAGGGATCTGTGATTTAGTGGGAGCGTATTCACATTTTGCATGTTGACATGAAATGGAAATGTTCTAGAATGGAAATCCAAAGTGGAAACTATCTTTAAGGAAGATAGAGATGTTTCCTATGTGATAGGAATAGAGATCTATAGAGATAGTTCTCGAAAACCTCTTGACCTGAAAAGGAAGCATACATTGGCAATCTATACTGAAGGGTTCTGTGTGCATAGATTCAGTGGGAGAAAACTTGTCCATGTTACATGGAGTTAATATCCCAAGGCCAAGTGTCCAATTCTTATGAAGAATGGGAACACTAAGAATAGATATGGATCTATCATGTATGTAATTATCCCATTATCTTGCATGTATGGACATAGCAAGAATAAAATGCATTCTCAGCTTGTATGTAGGACATGACAATATGATGTGCTCATCCTGATAACTCATATGTGGGACATGACCAGTGGATGTCTGTCTAATTCCAGTAAGGGTTACTGGAATACCATAAGAACTTGATAATTACTTGAGAAGTACTCATTCTATGGAAATTAGGAAGGGTTCACTGTAAAGAGTTACACTGATGCGAACTTCTGAAAAGGATAGAAAATTAATCACAAAATATATATGGGATATATAAAAGTGAATGTTTGTTGATAAATGGAAACATTCCATTTAAGCTATTTTAAAAGGAAATGCCGAGTATCCATGTGTTAGAGAACAGCAGTGGATACTATATGGATCTAGGAGTTCATAGAGATGAACTTTTAGTTATTCCGATCATTGATGATAAGTTAGAAATGCTTGGTCATGCAATATGGCTAAAGGTTAGCAATGGAATACTAGATCGCATATTACAGCAACTCCATCTCATACGTGTGACGTACATCGAAGAGATGAGATACATGCAGTTAATATCGACTTTGGCAAGATGTTGCCATAACTCACTGTGTAAGCACTAGAGCATAGTAACATGTGGGACATGTTTGAAGATCACTATGAATATGATTCAAGGGTGATTGGCTCACAATGCAAGTGGGAGTCTGTTGGTATGTATGCCCTGAGAGCCAGTCATGGGATGATTGGTGGGATACATTAAGATTGATTTGATAAACATCAAAGGCAAGCTTCCAATTCTTTCTGGTTCAGTCATATGAGATAATGATAGAACAGATTGAATGTCTAGATAATGATAATACTCAATGACGTATGCTTTTAGGTTAAGGACCTGAACGATGAGATCATACGGATGCTAAGAGTTTGTACATTCTTATTATGTCCCTAGTCGGATGTCATTGTGGAAGGTGGATAGACAAAAATGACACACAAGACTAGATTATGGTGTTGGTTGATGATAGAATCTCATTAGTCATGATATGGAGATATCAAACCAAACACATAGGTACTTGTTAGAGAACAAATGTACCGGACAGACCCACTGTGAGTTTGACACATGGAACCATGACATGGTAGTCACAGTCAGTTCTCACAGTGATGGTGGTGAGAGTGATTCTTTGACCTAAAATCACTACACTCAACACATGTCGTTGGGTACACTTTGACAACATCAAACGCAATTCTAAAACATGGGTTGTTATAAAGGTGATGATTGGGTGGCTTTGACACATGGGCCTTTTGAGGGGTGAGTGATAGATATGGGATTTGTCCCTCCTGATGGAGTTTGATATCCATGGCCACTTGATGAGTAGGATTGAGATAGGTGTACATGCATGTGTGAATCAGTATGTGATATTGATGTCATACATATCTCCTCCAATCTACTCTGAGATCAAGAAAGTGAATGAACGTTGACAGGATGACTGTTCCATGCCTTGAGTTCATTTGGGATATCAGTGACAAAGGAATTATACATTCACTGTAACACCATTCACGGATTGTAGGATTGAAAGTTGTTCTCCAACTTTCCTTTTCACTTGGGTAGCACTGATGTGTGACTAGGCACCGCTCTTTACTTGTGAGGTCATAAGTGTTATGGACTTTCACTACCAACGTGAAATAGACCTGCAAGGTCACACACATAGGATTTAACCTAGAAGATGAGTTTATCCACAAACAATGTTTAGATTGATTACTAAAAGAGTTTAGTAGTTCAATTTAACACTTAATCAATTGATAGCTCATAATCATAGTGTTCAATGTGTTGGACCAGATGATTAAGAGTATCAGATTGATTAGAACTACAATTGACTGATTTGCACAGTCTACTACCCCAACTGATCGGCTCACAGGGTTGAACCGATCGGCTCAGGTTGATGAACCGATCGACTCAAGTGGTGAGTCGATCGACTCATGTGTCAATGAAACGATCGACTCAATTATTGAACCGGTCTATTCGTGTGACCAACCGAGATCGTCTGGAAAGTCAGAAGACTCTTTTTGCAAATACATATTTGTTTCACTTGTACAAATTAGATTTGGACAAGGACTAATATTTGATTAGTTGGAAACAAACATGAAAGACAATTCGAGTTGGACCAGGACCACGAACTGATCAGCTCATGCTTGAACCGATTGGCTCAGGTGCCTCAACCGACCGGTTCAGGTCCCCAACCGATCAGTTCATTCTTGAAACGATCGATTCAGCTGGCGCAGTTGATTGTTTTGTGGAAAAATCTCAAATCCTTCTACTCCTGCTTTAATCCCACATTGCCCGGGGTAGAGAACCCTGTCCCATGACCCTCCTATATATATAGGGGTATTGGGTGCTTCTCAGGAACAATAACTCAGAACACCAGTTGTTCTGCAAAGTTGTCGTTCTCTCTGGTTGTGGTAACCGAGAGAGCCCGAGCAAGTGCTACCCAAGAAGGGAGGCACAGTCAGGGAAAGACAACTGCAGAAAGGCAACTAGTTGTAGGAGAGTGTGTTTGTGACTAGTACATCGACAGGAGGGTGTGACTCCTTCCGATTCCTTGTGGGACAAGGAGATCGGAGTTCCAGGTGGTCTGTGTGGACTACTTCAGAGGCGGGAGACTTCTGCCACTTGGAGGACAGCTGTCAATCCTGATAGTCTCGGTGAGACCATGAGCTGCACAAACATCGTCCAAGTCCAGAGGTGAAGACCACGCAAGCTGCAAGGTAATGTCACTGAGCAAGCCTCGGGACAAGGTATGCCTCTACAAACCATCAATCCTATTATATAGATGTTAATGCGATTCCTTTATTCTGGGTTTGGGAGAAGAAAAAAAAATTTGTTTCCGCTGCCTTCTCTATCTCTCCTAAAACCCAACACTAAGTCTGGCTATTGTCCTGGTCTGCTATAGGAAGGCTGGCTCTCTGGCCTCGGCACTCTTATGGTGCCATAAACTGGACTCCTCCTCTAGGCTGAGTACACAGGCGGAGGGTCTGAGACGCTCTATGGGCCTCAACTTGGTATGCTCTATGGGTACCTCTGGGTTACCACCGGGATGTCCAGTTCATGTTGGGTAACCTATCTTCTCTTAGGAGACTTCCTCAAGGGCTTCATCTCCTCGTACGCTCTGTGGGTGCGTTCTGACCCCCGTATACTGGACGCTGCTAGGGTTAGGTCGTTTCATCCCTAAGGTGCAGACCTCTCAAAGGGAATCTACAGTGTTAGGGCCCTTAATCTTTTATTTTATTATCCTAGAAAACTCTTTCTACGTTGTACCTTTCTCTTACTCATACTTGACTCTGATATCTCTATGGCGTCACGTCTATTTATTTGAAGTTTATAACACAACATGTATATCATTCTAAACTTGGCAGAGAAGTATATTCAAAACACTGTAATATATTGAGTAATCAACATACTATACATACTGGCAGACTAGAATTCTTAAATAAACAGAATATATGTCAACTTGGCACTGTATACACTAGAATCATGCAATTGAACTGTTAAGCATCACCACATCTCATACTGAGAACATTGATATCACCATACTTGATTCATTGAACACCCTATCCTTAGGGTTTCATTTACCTCATTCACTTATCACATGGCTCTCATAAGGATTTCATACGACATAAACATTCACTGAATAAAGACTGCTTCCAACAAATCATATACAATCAATATATGTATGAAACCTTGGAACACAGCTGAATTTAGGTTTCCATGCCATTCACTGAGATATCATGCATCAAGAATAAAATTGAATAAATAAATTCTATCATGTCAAGAAAATCCCTTCAAATAGATTTCACGATATCTATTCACAAATATCCAACTTTCCTCACATCTAGGGTTTCACCCTCTTTATTGAGATATCAAACAAACACTATTCACTTTGAATGAAATACAAGATAGTATCTGAGATATATGTACTATGAATTTTGATAAACAATCATTCATAACCAAGGGGATCTAGATAAGCAATTTTGTCTATTCACTTATACAGCAAATTTCAGTCATAGACAAATTCCATATATTTCAATTTACTCTTAAAACCTCTGTGAATACTTAGGGAATTCGCATTAGGATGCATTGTATACATTTATAATATGATTTTATCATCTGAACTTCATCCAAACAGAGGAAGAATCCATTTCATATCATTTTGCAACAACTTAGAACAAATAGACAATTCAGGGTTTGTAGTCGCATACTAGCAATTAAAGATTATGGATGAATTAACCAATTTTCATGCAGTATATTGTTTAAAGGAAGTTACCACTAACCTTAAGGTGTGAAAACACCTTTAAAATGTATCCCATATCTAAAAATCTTGAATCCATATCAAATCTCTAGCAATTCACCCAATTCTTCTTCCTTTCAACTCGGAAACCCTAAAAATGAGGGATTATGAAGAAAGAGTGAGAAAAGGGGAAATTGTGACACCATTTCAGATCAAATCAGAGGAGGGACAAAATTTTGACATGTGAGAGAAGATTCACCATGAAACTATATCCAAAGAAGCTAAACTTACATGATTTCATCATTCCTCAGACCGCAACACCCTAGGTCAGCATCTCCATCAATTTCTCCTCTCAAGCCCTAACTCTCCCTCTCTCTCTAGGATTTTGTTTCTCTGGAATGAATCATGAATTATAAGAGCTTCTAGTGTGTTTGTTTGACCATATAAAGAAATTGAGCTGCTTGGGTCAATTGCACTTTGGCCCCTCACTAAAAATTTTCTTATTTCAGTAGATTTTTTTCTATCATAAAAAGGTTTATGTAATTCGTGTATTTTAGAGATCAAAACTTCTCTAAAAATTATGATAATTTATCATATTGTGTATAATTTAGTAGTTAATATTAATTTAAAATTTGAGATCATTCCAAGCTTCCATTAAATAATTAAAAATCGAATAGTGCACTATTATCCACAATTCTACAGAAATGTTAGTTACTGTAATTCGTCTACTGTTAAGGTCTAAATGCATCCAAAAATTATGAAAATTTTACATGTTGTTTATAATTGAGTTTCAGATCTCCAGTTCAAATTTTAGTTTATTTGAGATTATCAATAAATAAATAAAAATCAAACAATATACTACTGAACAACATTCTGTCAGCATGGTCGGTTGAAGTATATCTCGATCGAGAATGACTTTCAAAGAACATCCAAAAAATCTGAAAGTTTTCATTGAAATTCACGACTGAGTTATACATATCATATCCAAAATTCAATTAAATACAAATTTTTAGAAGATATGAAAAATCATTTACCACGTTGTTATCCTGACCAAATTCCGTATTCATGTACTATCAAAACCCTAATTTGGGCCGATTAGGGTTTTTAAATGTTAACCCTAATTATGTGGATCAATGTATGATTAAACCTTCTTGTTGTATTTAAAACATAAAATCTTAACTACCATCATTAATCAAGGTTCAAACAATGATCAACTTAATTAAGCATACAATCATCCAAGTAAACCCTAATTTTTGCCGATTAGGGTTTTCATTTCTCAAACCCTAATTCTTCAAACTAAAATCATAGTTAGAGTTTCTTCTTAGGTTTGAAACATCACAATTGATCTACTATCATTAATCAAGTCTAAACGATGTTCAATCTAATCAAGTATGTAATCATTCAGGTAAACCCTAGTTTACCAATTAAGCTCAGATGTGGTCATAACAATATAAATGAAGGAGACAAATGTATTTATTCCAAAGTCGATAACCAAAGATGTGTTATTATATGTCTTTATGTGGATGACATGCTTATTTTTTCACTAATATTGATATCATAATTAGTACAAAAAGTGTCTTAGCTTCTAATTTTGACATGAAAGATATGGGAGAGGCAGATGTAATTTTGGGAGTTAAACTTCTTAAAAGTGATGATTGCATCATGCTCTCTCAAGAACATTATCTTGAGAAAATTCTCAAAAGATTTTCAAAGTTTGATTGTAAGCAAGTTAGCACACCTTTTAATTCTAATTACAATCTTAAAAAAATAAAAGTGCTAGTATTCAACAAGTCAAATATACACAGGTAATTAGAAGCCTGATGTATTTAATGAATTGTACTCATCCAAATCTAGCATATGCAGTGGGAAAATTAAGTAGATATACTCAAAATCCTAACAGTGATCATTGGGATGCTCTACATAGGGTTTTAAGATACCTAAAAGGCACAATTAATCATGGATTGATTTTTTGTGGATCTTCAACTGTGCTTGAAGGATTTTGTGATGCCAATTGGATTTATGATTTAGATGAATTGAAATCTACAAGTGGCTACATCTTCACCATGGGTGGAGGTGCCGTGTCTTGGGAATCCACCAAGCAAACTTGTATAGCTCGTTCCACAATGGAATCTGAGTTTATTACCTTAGAAAAGGCTGGAACTGAAGTTGAATGGCTAAGACATGTTCTAATAGATCTTCCCATTTGGGAGAAACCTTCTCCACCAGTGTTTATTCACTGTGATAATCAAGCTGCCATAGCAAGAGCTAAAAACAAAGTTTATAATGGGAAGAGTATACATATTCATCTACATCATAACATTGTGAGGCGACTTATATGTGATAGCATAATATTAATGTATTATGTAAAAAGAATTAAACTTGGTAGATTTTCCAGACAAAGTCATTAAGTCAAAGACTAGTGAGCAGCACATCGAGCAGAATGAGATTATGCCCACATCAGAAGCCAAAGTGATGGATACCCAACCTTCATAAAAGGTGATCCCGAGAAGGAGGTTCAATGAAAAAAACTAAGTCACTAGACGACTTAATGTTTTGTAATAAATTGTATGTCATTCTTATGATGTAAACAATTTGCAGCTATTAAGTTGAATATACTTTTCTTAATGAATTTCATAGCCAGTGATGGTGGTGTGTATACCTGTAATATAGACCTGATGAAAGTCTAACTATATGAGTATGGAGTGGGGTCGCTCCTGTTGAGATTTGGACAGAACTCTAGAGCACTCATGAATATTCCCAGTAGGCGCATGGTCATAACGCGCCATACTGTAAGAATGACAATTGATTCTATGAATGTCGTGTGAGTAATGAACCTCTAATCAGATAAAAGGGGAATTGGTTCAAGAACATAGTTCTACCTATCCTCTACATATTACGTACATCTACTCTATGATTCAGTTCAAAGAACTTAGTTCTACTAAAGTTTATACATGTCCTTCGTTTAAGCTCTTCTAGAGAGTTATTTCAGAGTTCTAATGTTTTGTTTTTTAAATAGTGAGGGATTGTTGTGCATTTCAAATACAAAAGGGAGTGTTTAATCCCATATTGATTGTTTCAGGAACTTCCCTCCTCCTTTTATATGGAATATTATCCATAGGATAATTGAGGAAAACAAAAGGAGATGTGATATGCACACGTATGGTCGGGCATCCCAACGGCGTTTGAGTCGGCCCGATCTGGAAACCCTTTAACCGGATGTGTCAGCGCATGTTCGGTCCCACGCAAGGGGTGCAAATCCAGTCTCCCGAGCTTCTTTGCGTGGGTGCACTCCGGTTTGATTTTGCCATGTGGTTCACTAAAGTATTTTTTAACATGTGGTGCATGTCTTCACTTTGTGTTTGTTTGTTTGGGTGGTTCCAAACCACAACCGCAACACATTTTTTTCATTATTTTAACCACACAACTCTTGTTTGTTATTTAACAAAGTCTCTACCGCCGTTTCAAGTCAGTGTCTAAAATGAAACTCTCTCTCTCTCTCTCTCGTTTCTTATGTTCTCTGGAAGAACGATCAAAAGGCGTTCACTCTGCGTCATGATCTGTGAGTGCACCCTTCACGCCATCGTCGCTGCTATATCTTGGGAGGGTAGCCACTGGTTACTACTGCACTGACACTATGTATTGTGTAAGGCAGAAATACTCTTAAGAACAGTACAGTTTGCACGTCTCAGCAATCTAGTAATAGTTTCCTATTAACAATTCTCTTGTTTTTATTCATCGAAACAACAATTTGTGCACGAGGATGTACTGGGTATACCATACATCAAGAAATCTTGGAGGCTTTAGGTCTCAAGGTCTTTCGTGGTATCTGAGGTTTTGTTTTATTGGATTTTTTTGGAGTACCTTCTGCTGTGGATGCGGGGGAATCGTTTTTCTCGCGGTGTAGTTTCTGAGTAAGAATTTGGCCCGACGAGGGGACGGATGAACGAGATCCGCTCATTCATATTAATAAAACATCCAATTAACATCTTGAGATCAACAAGCATTAGTCTTTATTTTTTGGTGCAATCAACGAATATTTGTTGTATATAGTTGCTATGGATCATAACTAATACTGTAATTGCAACCAGAAAAGTCAGAAGATATATTCAGCATGATACTCCGTTCAAATACAAGTTAAATTTCGGCAATACTCAAAGACACGCTACATTCTCCCTTACACAACAATCTTAATAGGAATCAAGCAGGCCTTTACATCCATCTGAATAGACACTGCAGGCCGGTAGACAATATCTTACAATCTACACACTTTTGTGGCTGCTAAACTCCAGCTTCTGCGGGCGACACCTCTAATAAAACAGGGTCACGCAAGAAAAACATTAAGGCTGCTGAACTTTTTGTTAGCCTATCATCATGCAAGCCTGTCATAAATCCGTTCCAAGTTAGAAGGCCAGAATCACGCTTTGGCCTACGCTTCAGTTAAGACTAGCACCTATTAGATAGTCGCTGTACAGAATCAGACAGTTGGAGAGAAAAAAGTAAGACTATCGCAAAAAGGGAGCTGCAGATGTCCAAAATCCAGAGGAGATCTTCAAGCCTTGCCCCGAACACGGACATTCTCTATGTTGGGGTAACATGTGATTGGCTTGTCATGTTTGGCAAGACCTTTAGTACAAGTCCAGGCATTCGGCTTAATTACAGGTTTTGAAGCATGCAGCAGATTGTCTAGCTGCCCAGAGGAGGCGGCTATGAGCCCTGATCAATGGAAATGCAATAAAGAACATAGTAAGACAAATTTATAATCAAATGAGAAAACCATTCAATTTAATATCAACCAATAGAATTGTAAACCAACCAAAGTAAGTATGTAGAAGGATGTCAATAAAAATTATGTTCCCACCATCAAATACAGTCAACCTAACATATGTTTCTTTTGAAGCAACTCTTCACCTTCAAACAAATAAACAGGGAGTAAACCATTGTTTCTTCCTGTTCAACTAACTACGGACAGTCCTTTCTCTATTATTTGGTGAGCTATGCTACTGATTGGCACATGAATTAGGATTCTGGCTCGACCTAGTTTTAGCAAGAGCTAGAGTAGCTCAAATCCCAATTTCCCGATACTGTTTGAAATGCAGATGATTAACACACCGCTTGAACAAGTGTAGCAAGAGCTAGAGTAGCCCAAATTCCAATTTTCCAATACTGTTTGAAATGCAGATGATTCACAAACCGCTTGTTCAAGTGTAACCGGAGCAAGCAATTCTCTTACTGTCCTTTCCATATTGTACCATAAGCAATGACAATATAAGTAATGCCCATTAAATACTGGCACCACTATAATTTGAAGTATATTCGGATCAAGTTTACTTCTGCCACTTATCCTTGATCATGATGGAAGAATTGTAGACGATTAGTTGAAAAGTTTTGATTGCATACCTAAAAATAATGGAGAAGGCTTTCCTGGTCTAGACTTGAATTCAGGATGAAATTGAACCCCAACATAGAAAGGATGACTAGGTGATTCAACAATCTGCATTAACCAAAATCCCATGGAAATCAGCATCATTTTTTGACAATAAGAATAAAAATTGAGTGCAGAGTAATGATCTTGATGTTTTTACCTCCATTCTAAAACCACCTTTATCTTTGCCAACAAAAGAGAGGCCGGCACATTCCAGCTTTGAAACCATATCAGGGTTGACCTAATCACATATACCATTTTTGGGTTAATTAAACAGAACAGAAATCATAATAACTTTCAAGGAGCACGAATATAATCAATAAATCTTGCCTCATATCGATGACGATGGCGCTCATCCACAAAGTTGACGCCACCATAACTAAACAGAACATAAAAGAGTCAAGACTGAGTCCTCTAGAGCACGATTACCACAACAACAAAAGAGAGAATGCACTCGGTGCTCACAGTTTTGATGATTTACAATTTGAAATCTGAAAATATGTCCTCCGAGAACCAAGACGCATTGTCCCTCCCTTGTGAGTTTTAGAGCCCTGGGTTAAATAACAGAAACATCATACTAAAGCTAATGTGCCGAAAATACCAAGATCTGGAACATGAAAGGAGATGGTTTATATACCTCGGGCATGAAAATGACACACGGATTCTTTGTTTCAGGGTTGAATTCAGTACTATTTGCATCTTGCAGATTGAGTACAGAGCGAGCAAATTCAATCACGGCAACTTGCATGCCTAAGCAGATTCCAAGAAAGGGCACGTTGTTTTCTCGGGCATACTTTGTAGCTAATATCTTCCCTTGGACTCCTCGATCTCCAAAGCCTCCTGGAACTAGAACTCCGTCAGCTCCCTGTATATAAAGACAGACGAGCAAGATCAAATGGTGGGATTCAGAATCACAGGAAAGGGTAAAGGAAAATTAAGAGATCCATGCAAATCTAGGTAGCATGTACATTACCTTTAATGCATTCCATGCAGATTTATAAGCATTGGGTTTCTACAAAGAGCCGAATGCAACAGTAATTTTAGTATATCAATTATGGACAATTGCACTTTGAGTATTAATGCATGTATTATAATCAACCAGACCTCGTTAAGCGTGACTATCTCAAGGTCAGCAGCAGGCACCCACTCCACGACCAGTTTCCTTTTAAGAGCCACAGAAGCATGGAACAGAGCCTGCCGACATACAGCTCAGTTAGAAAGAAGTTTCATTTTTCTTTGGAAAAAAAAACATGCAAAGCATGCAAGAAATTACTATGCAACGACAGATTAACAAGAATAAGAACGAGTACGCCTATCCAAAGAGGCCTAATATACCTTCTTGATAGACAAGTAAGCATCCGACAGATCAGTATATTTTCCAACTACTGCAATGGTAACCTGCAAAAGCCAAGTATATGAACATGAGACAACATGAACCATCGTTCATAAATTCCATTACACCTTGAACGTTTTAACTCACCGGATCATGCAAACCAGAAGAGAGTTTGGCCCTACTTATCCATTCATCCAGCAAAGGCTCTTTTTTGCTGTAAATACGAAGAGGCCAACTTGTTAATAAGAAAATAAAATAAAAGGATAAAGAGTATCATTGTAACGTTTTGAAATATCAAACATAAATCATGGGACCATGCGACGAGGATACATACCATGTAAGTTTCAGACACTTCAATATCGATTCATGGGCCTTCTGGTCCTGTGGGACAATAATGATAGGATCAGCATGATTAATTAGGCACCACATACATTTTTCCCATACGGAGATTTATTTGCATTTTTTAGTAGGCAGGTATACTTTAATAGACAAGTCCAAGTGCAACATACCCTTAGCAGCAAAGGAACGTCCCAGATATTAGAAACGTCTGGCATAGACAGAACATTCTGTATCTGTGAAATGAAAAGCCATCTTTTGTAAATTTAACCTTTATACCTGACAATCTCCCAGTGTATTAGAATTTAGGCCACTTACCGGAACACGGCAAAACATGGACAGCTTCTCTCTAACATTTGGTTGTAGCTCCTACATAAGGCGAAAAACGGAAAGAGAAAAAAAATATATCAATTTTGTAATTCTTGGCCCAGCAAAATCCTACGCATGTAAGGGTTCCAGAGATAAATGAAAATAGAATACCTCAGCGCTTCGACAAGCTAGAATATCTGGAAACAGTCCTTGCCCTCTTAGGGTACGAACACTGTGCTGTGTGGGCTTAGTTTTCTACACAACCAATCAAGAAAACAACACGTGACCAGATGCCTGACTGTCTGGTGAAGGACCACTATATCTTATCAAGTTTTTTTTCTTCCTGTTGTACTTAATAAAAGAAAAATCGGCATACCTGCTCGCCAACAACACTTAAAACAGGAACAAGACCGATATGAACAAGGCAGAAATTCCCCGCACCTGAACAATAGATATAAAAGAAATCGGAAAACCAACCAATTGTGTACAATGAGGGAAAGCTCCTAATAAAAACTGCTTTTCTGAAAACAAAAAGGAAGAATAAGCTATAAAGTATTATAACGTACCCACATGATATGAAAACTGACCAAGCGCTTCAGTAAATGGCATTGACTCAATATCACCTGTAATACGTATTTTCAATAACAATAATAATAATAATAATGCAAACTGCTGGACCTGGCAAAGGAAGATAATAATCACGTCGGAGTTTGTTAACTCACCTATTGTTCCACCTAGCTCTATAATACAAACATCAGCTGGGCCTTCTTGGCCATCGACAGATATCCTTGCAGCGATTTCAATGCACTCCTGGATAGCGTCAGTCACATGTGGCACAACCTGAGGGGTCAAAAGAGACCAAATTAGTAGGGTGGTGAATAGGATTATAAGGGTTAATTGATACAATTTCATTAAGAGAGCAACAGTTGCACATACTTGAACCGTTTTCCCTAGGTAGTCTCCTCTTCTTTCCTTGTTGATCACGAGCTGTTAGTTAAGGAGGGAAAGACAAGTGTTAGAGGTTAAAAATGCTAAAAGAAGGTTATTGAGACAAACAAAAAAAAGTTGTTTTCTGTTTTTTTTTTTTGGAGCGTATCATATCTTTCTGATGGAAAAAAATTCCTAAGAAAAAATTTACACAAGAAACAGAGGCGTTACATTGTTTATCTTTCCCGTCGTGATGTTGTTGTCCCGAGTTAATTTGATGTCGAGGAACCTCTCATAGTTTCCTAGGTCCAGGTCCACCTGTCAGAGTATTTGGAAAAGCATGAGAACTGCCCATGTGACGCCATAAGCTTATTCGATTTTGAAAGAACCTGGGGCCTATTATATTAGCAGACCATGTTGTTTTGTTTCGACTTAATGGAATTGACAGGAACGGAAGGGAGGAGTAAGTGACTACCTCACCACCATCATCCAAGACATACACCTCCCCATGTTCGAAGGGGGACATTGTCCCAGCGTCAACGTTCAGATATGGATCTGCAGATAAATCAAAAAAGAGTTCAACATTTTAAATTACTTTTTTGTTTTTTAAAATTTAAAACCTTTTTTATTTTATAAGGTTTAACAATCAGAAGATCTCGACATAAAAAAAGCATAACAAACCACAGGTTAGTCAAAAGCTCTAGATTTTCGAAGACACATATTGGTATTGATGTACTCCATCCCTACAAATCTTAGGTGTTTTAGTCCAGGTTTGCTCTCCCAGGTTAGGCCAGCGGAACCTCACTCTAACTTGAAATCACCATTGGGAAGCAAACCCACCATGTTAGGATTCGTTGTGCAAATAGCTAGTAGCTTAATCACTTTTGTAAGTGGTTAATGTTGGGCATTCTTCTTTTACACACCGACACCCAGTCCTGTTGCGGTGCCCATCTTCAGGGTACATCCTAGGACTAAACTAGCTTCGGCCTACTATAGCTGGACCAAATCTAAGGGAGGAGGAACATAAGGAGAAGAACGGAGAAAACCTGCCGGCGTCCATGTTCGATTTTTTCAACATCCAAGTCACATGACGAGGAGGACGACCTAAAATGTCCAGACACGGTGGGCCCCCGTTTGAGGGGCATAGAACATGGACCTGGCGAAACGGACCAGGCAGCAACATGTTCCAGTCCCCTGACACAGAGGAGCGTCGTGGTTGAAAGTGAGATGAAGCCGAGAGAATTCATAGCCGCCGCCGCCGTTGGAAACGAGAGGCAAAAGACGGGAGGGAATTCCACATCTGCCCCCACCCGCCATGAAAAATGCAGGCTTGACGATGTGACAAAGACAAAAAGAGAAAACGTTTCAGGGTTCGTCGAGAGAATCGCCCGTGGTTATCTGGAACTGCTTTTTTTCTCCCTCTGTCTCGTTATGTTCGATTCTCTTTCAAGAGAAAAAGAGCGGCCAGTGAAAAATCAAACGGGTGCGGCTTTAACTAAAACACAGGAGGAGGGATTTTTAATTAACGAAAAAAATGAAACTTTCCCGCCATCTTTCATTCTGCGAAAGCCATGTGGGTGAAAGGGAGCGAATTTTCGCCGGCACCCCATGTGGGTGACTCGCAACCGCGGAGCGAAGCCCAGCGTTAATCCAGGAAAATTAATAAAAACACTGGACTACTGACGACCGGCTCACCGGAAAAGGGTACTACAACGGCGATCGATTAGGGGGCTACAGACCTCGCCGCCGACCGCTTTGAAGTCGCATACCAACAGATTTCTAGCCGCCCCGGGAAACTAGTTGGCAGCACAGCACACACGGACTTGGACACACTAAGAGCTTTCGAGAAGCAAAGATGAGGAAACAACGCAAAAACGGCTCTTCACTGCGAAAGATAGCTGGGCGGCCTCAAATGTGCACACAAGTAGAAAGGGGAGGCGAACTGGAGAAGAAGAGGGCTGAGAACGCGCACCGATCTTGATCATGGTGACGCGGTAGCCGCATGCCTTGAGGAGGACACCGATGCTGCTGGCAGTGACTCCTTTGCCGAGCCCGCTCACCACGCCGCCGGTGACCACCACGTACTTCATCTCCATGGCCGGCCTGAAAGTTAGCTGGGGCGGGAGACGGCTGACGAGGGGGAGAGGAAGTGGGGTGGCGGAGAACGGGAGGGAGGCGGGAGCCGCAAGGGGCTTGAAATGAACTGGACCGGCGCGTAGCGGGAGGGAGAGACGAGTAAGGAAGTGAACTCAGCTATGCCGGATAGATCGATGAGGCGAGGTGTCCGGGAGCGTTGGGCTTTATAGAGAGAACCTGGGCGGCTGGACCGGTTTTCAGAAGAAGTTGGTGGTTTTATTGTGCGATCCTGTATCAGGATTCGATCTTTTTCCACCCCATTAATACTAACCGAGACTTTTTAAGTATGATAAATTCGTCAGAGTTAAAAACCGGGAGTGGTACTATTCATGTGCCACTGGCGCCACTACTCACTCATTCACAAGAAAAGACACGTCAGTATGATCTGTATATTACGTGAAGGATATCATTCTTCCCGTCAGTATGTCCATTTATTAACCGCAGATAAGGAGAACTATATCAGACCCATAGTCGGGTGTCCTTATATAGTAGACTGACAAAATCAAATCCGATTTGAACCCAGATTCGTCAACCTTGCATGAACTTAATCGGAACTCAAAGAATCCGAAATAATTTTAGAGTTCGGTCCAGATTTGGACTTAGGCCCAAATTAACCTAAATTCACAAATATATATACAAATGAAACAAAAAAAATATTAAACATTAACCCACTCAATGGTCTATTAAATTACTATTACATCCTTTATTATGTTTATTTATGACAATTCTACATAATTTTGTATTAGTTTGGATTAGTTTTAGATTAGTTCTTTATATAGTGACGGTAGGTGAACATATGATTTTGTACAAACAACATTGAAAGAAAAATAAAAAAAGATGTTGTCATTAATACATTTTTGTTACAAAATTGATCAAATTAGTACGCTCTAGGAGCCAACTGCAGCTCAGTAATATTGTTCGATATCAACATATACCATGACAAGATAAAATATTGTCATAGTGTGAAGGTGCTAAGTAATATAAAGTACATGTGTTTGAACAAACAATTTATTTGCAAACTACATTTTTCCCACTTACATCGACTCGTTCACTATGAGACCCAACAAAAAAACAAAAATAACCATATGCATAGTAATTAGAGGTTTAAATGGGTAAAATTCGGTGCAGGTATGACTATACTCATAACCTTATACATCCAAGTTAATGAGTACGGTTATGGGTGTATACGCACTTCATACAACATCGTACATGCACTATACATGTATCTATGAACTAGCGGGTGTATGGGTGAGTATGTATGTATGTTATCTTCTAGATACCTTAAAAGTAATCTTCATAGTTGAGATTCAAGTCAAGGTCAAATACTTTAAACATCAAACAATTACCAACATGCCACCATTATAGTTGTGTTAGAAAATACAATACACCATGCATATCATTACAAAAGTACAAATGACAATATATATGCATTATATTTTATTAATGAGTAACTAAAAATTACATTCAATGGTGTAAAAATCAATAATTGATACTTAATTATTTAGTGGAACAATTTATTCTTTCATAAATCAATATATTTAGATTTACATGTATTTGTATATGTATGTATGTATCAAAATCAGGTAAATCTATTTCAACTTCCCCCCTAAAATTATAGGGGTCAAGAGTTATATATAGCCCAACGCTATATCACAATCACATTACAATTCACTCTTCTGGTAAATGTGTACCCTACGTTTTACACATTTACAATTTTTTGCAGCAATACATTTGGTATTCGCAACAGCACCTCGATGTCTTCTAGCATTCCGTTCCTCCCAAATATGGTAGCATAGAGCAGCAAATAGAAGTTTCTTCCTATCATTATTTCCACATTTGGTCAACATCTTCTTTGGATATCCTACTAGTTGGTGTTGAATAACGAAATCCTTACACAACATGTCCCAAATTTTCCTTGTGAAATTGCACTCACCCACAAGATGGTTATGGGATTCTTCAACCTCCTTACAAAGCAAGCACAACGTGGAAATATCAGAGTTTCATCCTTTTATCCTATCAAGAGTGGTAAGTACACTATATAGAATTTTATATACACACATGCTCCATTTCGGCACATACATGCTGGTCCAAATGTGCTCACCATGCATGTCTTTTGTAGCCCTTGACCATGTCACCTTCCATAAGCTTGTCTTTGGATCTTTAAGCCTTCATCTATCTATGTCATGGACCTCAAACAAGTGTCTAACGTGTTGTCATACTTCTATCATAACATTAATTTTGCGTGAGTATCCTTCTCTTATCTTTGGTTTGAAATCCAAGCCTCTTAGATATCTCTCCCTCATCCATTTCCCCCAAGTTCAGGTGCCTTCTGGGTATATGATTATTCTCCTCATTGTTCTCCACTTTGCTATGTCTTCAATTCTTTTTAAATTCATCCCTCCTTCATCTCTTGGCAGCGCCACTCTTACGTATCTCATAGGGTGATGTTCACTTACCTATTGAAAATTTATCATCTTCATCTTCATTCTATCTAGGATTGAACTAGGGATCTCTCCTTATTGTACTCAGAAGATAAGGACTCCTTCAATAACAGTCTTTATCAGCGTTGCACGTCCCACCATAGATGTCTTCTAAGTTGGCCACTTGTTAATCATTTTCTCTATCTTGTCAATGCATTCAACAAAGTCCTTGACCTGTAAATTACCCTCAGCCAAAGGAAACCCAAGATATTTTGTTGAGAAATCCCCACTCTCTACACTTATTGCATCTACTAACCTGTCTTTCACCTGGTAGAATTTTTTGGATAGGAAAATATGTATCTTGCTTGCATTCTCACGTAGCCATGTCTGCTCTTCGAACTTCTCTAGAAGATTTTTTAGATTTTCCAAAGTATGTTGCTTAGCTTCAACAAAAATTAAGACATCATCTGCAAATATCAAATGGGCTATCATCTTTGTGCCATGGACTGTGTAGGGCTTGCTCTCTTTCTTCATTTCTACTTGTTTCATCTTTTATGTGAAGTACTCTATAACAATCACAAAGAGAAGAGGTGATATGAGATCTCCTTGATGCATGCCATTTCCTCCTCTAAACATACCTGCAGATGTGCTATTAACCATAATAGAGAAGCTTGTAGTCTTAACACATTACTTCATCCTGCAAATTCATTATTCATTGAATCCCCTTTGTTTTATGATCCACCACAGTTTCTCCCATCTGACACTTTTATAGGTTTTGGAAACATCCAACTTTAAGCAGGCTTTTCTACTTCCTCTCGTGACGTTATAGTCCGGAAAAAAATCCCCCACCAATAGAGCACAATCACTAATACTTCTCCATGTTACAAATGCTCCTTGATTAGTAGAAATAAGATAAGGTAGTATCATATTCAATCTATCAGTCAAGATCTTAGCAATAATTTTATATTATACTGAACAACATCCAATAGGTCTGAAGTCAGCAAGAGAGGAAGTGACTTTCTTCTTAGGAATGAGAACCAGAAAGGAACGATTTACCAGTCTCACTATGTTGCCTCCTTCCAAGAAGGAGCCGGCATATGCATCCAAATCATCCTTGATGTATGTATGGGATTAAGAGAGAAAGATTTCTCCCCCCTCTCCCACACCCATTGCAGAGGCCGAATGCCTGGGAGGGTGGTAAATCAAGATGACAATTGGGACTCAAACCCGGGTCCCTTTGTTAGGAGACACCGTACTTGACCACTTGAGCCACTCCTTCTTGATGTATGTATGGGATTAAGAGAGAAAGATTCCCCCCCCCTCTCCCATAACCCGTGGCAGAGGCCGGACGCCCGGGAAGGTGATACTTCTTGATGTGTGTATGTATGTATGTATGTATGTATGTATGTATATATATATATAGATATATATATATATATATATATGCATGTACATGCACATATGTAAATGACTCCTTTTCCTTGAATATGCATATGTATATTTTCATGTATATGGATATATTAGTATTTATTATATACACACAAATATCAATATGCATGTGATATATATATATATATATATATATATATATATATATATATATATATATATATATATATATATAGAGAGAGAGAGAGAGAGAGAGAGAGAGAGAGAGAGAGAGAGAGAGAGAGAGAGAGAGAGAGAGAGAGAGAGAGAGAGAGAGAGAGAGAGAGAGAGAGAGAGAGTTTTTAATACCCGCGCAGGTACTGTAGCGTTTACTACCCGTCCGCTGGATGCACGGTGGCATATTTGTAAATAGTCAGAATACTCTTGTCTTCTTCGTCCTCGACGCTGCCTTGCCCGCTACAGCATTCATGACCCAATCTTCCGGTTGCTTTCCGTCCGAAACTACATCCTTGTAAGTGATCGCTGGTGCGGCGTGCGGCTGCAGTGCCGACGAGCAAGAGCTACCTCACTTGTCCTCCACACCAGTCCGCCGCACCTCGACCCACGCAGCCCGGATGGTCAACTAAATCAGACGAGTCGAGGAGATGAGACGCATACGGCATACCATCATGCCGGTGGGGCCTCCGAGACTACTACGGCGCCCAGCTCCAGTGGATGCATAGGCGCTGATGTTCAGGCTTGCTTTCATCGCCGCAGCCGCATCACTGGCAGCAGGGCAGCCGACGAAGTTCAAGACTGACGCATCGGTAGGTACGATTCCTCCCCACCCACGCAACACCCTTTCATCTGTTTGTTCTTATGTTTATTTTCGTTCCCTTGCTTAAGTCTTGCTCGTAGGATCGTGATCTTTTCTTTGCCTGTAACATGTGTTGCTTTCCCCGAGCCGCCGTCGCTGCGGCTGCAGTCACCACCTTGTTTGAAAAGTTGTTGTTTTTGTTTTACTTCTTCTTGTACCCGATGACCAAAACTCTATTTTCTCGATCACCCTGTTCACAGCAACGGGGATCATTGACTTTTCATTTCGTCCAAACTCTGGATTCTCGCTGTTCGCTATTGTTATCCTTTCTTGTCCGTCACCTGAGTATCGAGCCACGCCTTGCAGGAGAACGAGGCGGAGGCACCCATGGAACTGACGAGGACAAGGAGGAGGAGGAGCAACAGAGAAGCCATTCCGACCGTAATAGTGCGGCGATTCATTTTGGAACCCGCCGTCCGTGGCAGTGGGAGAGAGGGCGCGGATTTTAGGAGCCTCCGTCCCTTCGTCCGGCGGCGACGCTGACAAGCTGTTCGACAAAACAACACCAATGCCTCCAGCGCTGAGGTGTGTGGTGGATAATAAAAGTGGATTACAATGGGGGTTTTCCATCTCCACCCTCACTCGTGTGATTCGGTCTGGCACATGGTTTCAATCCTCCAGCCATCCCCGTCGGCTGCCAATTGTGTAGCTCAAGAGACTGAAGAGAGATAGGGAAACGACAACGACTTTTCATGTTATGCTATTTCTAACGACGTGTACAACTTCGGCGTGGTGGTTCTGGAGCTTGTGACTGACACAGAGGCGTTCTGCCCCAAGATGGAGAGGATGCTCACTGCGATTGCGCTCCCAGTCCTAAAACAACTACATGAACCCGAAACGGCCGCCGGAGCTAGAGGTAACTACGAGTTTTTACGGGAGCTGGTAGACAAGCGGCTTGGCGTCGGCGAGTATGACCCGGCAGAGGCTATGGCTATGGCCAGTTTGGCTCTGGATTGTCTCCGTGAGCAGCCCAGTATGAGACCATCCATGAGCGATGTGATGGAAGCCATGAGAGACGAAGTGTAATCAGCGTTCTCAGCTGACTAACAATACTTGGGCCACCGAAAATTGAGCTACAAAACGGACGACGCCATACCATATAAGTAATGACATCAGCTTTACTCGTCCAATTTTACAGCAGGTTCGTGACGGGAACAATATAGCCTGTAGCAACTGGCTCAATCAGCAGTGCTCAATCAGCGGTGCTGCTTCATAATGGAGACAAATTAACATGTAATAATTCTCTTTTCTTTTGGCTGAATGTACAGTTGTAAAAAGACTGAATGTACAACTCATGTTGAATGATTCGAATACATTTTTGAATGCTTATGTTCTTGAATGCTTTAAATATCTTTATAATGTCTTTTTTAGTAATAAGCAAGTGGATAGTCATATTGTAATGAGCAAGTATCATAAGTAATATGGATAGTCACATTGTAATAGGCAAGAGCCAACCGTAATGTAGGTGACCGGTTTGTAATATGGATACTCATATTGTAATAAACAAGTATCATATGTAATATAGACAGTCACATTGTAATAGACAAGAGCCAACCGTAATGTAGGTGACAGTTTTGTAATATGGATACTCATATCGTAATAAGCAAGTGTCATCTTTAATATGGATAGTCACATTGTACTAGGCAAGAACCAACAGTAATGTAGGTGACAGATTGTAATATGGATAGTCATATTGTAATAAGAAAATGTGTCATTTGTAATATGGACAGTCATATTGTAATAGGTAAGAGCCAACTGTAATGCAGGTGACAGTTTTGTAATATGGATAATCATATTGTAATAAGCAAGTGTCATATGTCATATGGATAGTCACATTATAATAGGCAAGAGCCAACCATAATATAGGAGACAGTTTGTAATATGGATAGTCATATTGTAATAAGTAAGTGTCATACGTAATATGGACAATCACATTATAACATGTATAGTCATATTGTAATAAGCAAGTGTCGTCTGTAATATGGACAGTCACATAGTAATAGGCAAGAGCCAACCATAATGTAGGTGACCGTTTTGTAATATGGATAGTCATATTGTAATAACCAAGTGTCATAGGGAGAGAAGCACTCCATGTAATAAGAAATAATAAATAAAACTTGAATGTTACAAAAGAAAGGTGAGGGGTTCATAGGGAGAGAAACATTACTACTCTTTTATTTTCCTATCTCATCAACTGTTACTCGTCTAGTATTAAATATCAATACCAACTGACAGAATTTTTTATTACGCCAACATTACTCAAGTATATTGTTCCATTCTAGCTTGTACAGGTAGTTGGTACTGAATACCATAAGCCACACACAAACACAGTCACACACAACCACCAAATCCATCCAAAAAGGGACACCAGAGAAGCCGATGTTAATGTTGCCCCCCGCATTGTTGTCTCTGCCTCTTGCGGCCACACCCGTGGTCCACGTCGTCAGCGCCCGGCGGGTAGCAGCTGTCGTCGTATATGTTCCTGGATGACCTCGATGAGCCTTGTTGCTACTTTCCACCCTTTCCCTTACTGCTGCCGCCACTGTCGATGTGGCTGCTATCATTATTCCTGTCTCACAGTCCGAGTCGACATCCTGCTACCGCCTCCATGGTCGATTTCTACTCTACGATCCATATGGAGCTTCCTCTCCCTAATATTGAACTAAATCACCTCAGTTTTCTCCATCACGTACGACTAGTACTCGGCCTGCACTTTACAGATTAGTGGTCTCGGTCTGAAAGCGGCGGCGCTAGTCCCTGAATCCATCGCTTTGGCTCACTTCCACGCCAACTTGCTTCCACGCCAACAAGATGTATGGGAACGATGTCGCCGTCCGCAACTGGACCAAGAAGACCAGCGCCACCATCCACCCAGTCAGGCTCAGGATTGCTGCTAGCCAGTTCCTCGTGAACACAAGACATGAACCCGCACCCAAACTGCCACACAGCCACCCCGCAGGGCAGACCCGACGACCACTTAAGGAGCGGAGCTCCTCTATGCCTTGACACCGCACACCCAATCTCAGCGCCTCGCCGTATAAGGAACCGCACAGAGGCACGCCAGTCGGAGATGGCCACACCACAAGGGAGAAGGAGGAGGGAGAGGCGAGAGGCGCCTGGGGGAAGAAGGGGAGGAGTGACCACCAGCTGTCGGCCCTCTCCCCCAAGCCAACTAGATGCTCGCGAGCGTGCCGTAGATCATCGGGCTATCGCCAGAGCGGGGAGCGGAGAGCGTCCTGCTAAGAATTCCGTCGTAGAGCGCCGCACAAATTGAAATTCACGGGATTTAGTAATACGGGAACTATTTACAACTAATGCCACCGTGTTTTGAGACACGGGTAGCCAAAGAATGTTACCAGCGCGGGCAGCCAATTAACAGCCTATATATATGTATATATATATATATGTATATATATATACACACACACACATCACACACACACACATACTACAGATATACATATATATTGATTTATATATGTATGTATATGAAGATCTAAATACAAATCATAAGTATGTATATATACACATGTATGTGTATACTTTTAGTATGTGTATGCACATATTATGAAATTATGGACTACAAGTAAATATTTGTATATTTGATGTCTATGTGCATATATGTGTATATTTTTGTGCAGTTTTGTTATGTGTTTGTGTACATGAATAAATTTTATTTTACACATATATGTGTTCTTTCATATATGAACATGTGATTTTTGAATTTAACACTTGTTTGGGTATGTATGTCTGCTTTTCAGTACGTATGTAAATATGTTATCCTTATGTTTATACATACTATTATATTTAATTGGGTAAGAAGTTATGTGGGTATGAGTATATATACATTATATTGTACCCTTCATGTAGTAGTTATGTGGTTAACTGGTTATAAGGATAAGCGGGTTATGAAAAAAATATATCAGTGATGGGTATGAAAAATATAGGTTGACAAATATGTAGGTATGCCCATATCCAATTTACAGCTCTGATAGTAACTGTACGCACACATAAAAACACAAACACATGATATATGTTGTATGAATCCAATGTGACATATGTATGAATATACGTGCATTTACGATAACAACCACTAACAGACCCAACAAAATATAGATTTGCATATTTATAGATGAGTGTATATACAATTTCAAGAATCTTCACTAGTGATTGGTTTAGATTTTGAAGGGTTGTATATATATGCTTGGTCACTTACAACATTGATGTATACTAGGGATGTGCACCCTGATAGTTCCACTCAATAACCATATAGTTAATGTTGTTTCATTTCAATCCATAAATCAAAAGAAAATTATCATTCAATTAATAGGTCAATTTCCTCGAAAAAAGAAATGCAGATGATTTTGGTCTGCATATATACAAATATATATGATGCGTACAAAAAATAATGGTGTGAGTGGTTGTCACTTCTAAATGTCAGAGGTACAATGTTTTCGGAGGATTCTACACAATGAGTACTACATGCGGCTTACTTAGGTATGGGTGAGTTTTTCGGAACATTTTTGGCTCCCCCAAAGTTTGGCCTTAATAAAATGATTCAAAATATGTGTCTAGGATTAAAAAAATGATAATGAAATTCTAAAACAATCAAACATAAATATGAGTAGGGGTTTTTAAGGTTTTTTTTATATTCATGCAATTGATTTACAAAAACCCATGTATGTATATTATAGTTTTCTACATGTAATTATATGTATTTCAAGTTAAGATTAACATAATAACCAAAAGTAACAAAATTAACCAAACTAATATAACTACAATAGCAATACCATATGAATATTCATAATCAATTTGTATAACATATCTTCTCACCATCGTGGTTTCTTATAAGTAGACTTAGACTCGAGCTTTTCAAAAGGTTATTTTATTTTGGTCATGGATAATGAGGAATCACAAGTTTTTTGTTTTTGTAAATTTTCATTATTGTATATTTCATAAGGTGAAGTGGGTTGTGGGATTCATATGCATTGCAAATGAAAAAAAGAACTACATCTTGACTACACTTCACTAGATTGACTATCAAATATAAACTTCTTCTTTCTAGAAGTTTTCTTATGAACTTGCCTTAGATACATACCTCGGGGACAACTTGTCTGCACCTGTCAAAAGTTTGAATCAATAAGTGTTTGTATGAAATTGTCTTTTTAACCTCGTTGTGGATTCAAAATATTTTAACCAATTAGGATCCAAATTAAACTATTGAATTTATATAGTATTAATATGATTACACTTAGAAACAATATATTGGGTGATAAAATAAAAAATAATATAATCATTTAAAGGATTTTTAAGATTCTAAGTAATATAAAGTACTAACTTTGACCAAAAAAATATTAAAAATCCACCTTCCTTTTATTTGCATTGAGTTACATGATAAAACATCCTAAAAAGGATAAGAAAACCACCACACCTATTTATGAAAAGTAATCATAGAGACACATGAAAACATAACTACACAAAATATATTTTGTAAATAATATTTAGCGAGCATGTGGGCATAACACGTAGATGTATAATAAGATCGTAAATAAATCCACTAGAATACAGATCAATACATTTTCTAATAAATAGGTATACTATTTAAAAAGTCTTTACTACACAATAAGTTTGTATTTGAAGGTATGCAGATATATTTGTACTCAATTACAACATTAATGTAAATGAATGTAACCCATAGTTCCTCTCATGAATCATATAATTTATGTTTTTGTATGTCATCCCTTTGTCTGAACAAAATCTATTGATGTAATTGGGCAATGCCATTATAAAAAATTATAACTTTTTGTCTAGATGTAAGAATTCACATGACATGAATAGTTAAGAGTAGTGTTAGTCATCCCTTTAAATTATTAGAGGCGTAATTTATCATATGACTCGAAACAATGCATATGGCGACTTACTTCGTGATGGGTTTGAGGGGTCCACTTTGCTTCATCTCTCCCCAAGGTTTAATCCAATGAAATATCAATATTATGTTCCTTGAGTTATTAGAAATATTAATACAAAATTTGAGATAAAGAATTATTAATATAAATATATTATTGTTTTAGGACTTATAGGGATAGAAAGGGATTGGGTTTATTGACACCCATGCATGTGAGATAATTTTATTAAAGATTTTTTTTTATTTTATTAAGTGAACCTTAACTTGATATCCAAAAATGAAAAAATAGACTAAATTGAATTAACTATAATAAAAAAATTAATTAATCATTTTTAGCATAGTTTGGTCAGTGCTGGGGTGAAATGCAAGTAGACTTGAATTTGAGTCCTTCAAACCTTATTTGATTTGGTCATGTATTATGTTGAACTGGGGGTGTTTTGTGTAAATTTTAGTTAGATTATTTGGTTAGGTAGAGTCGGTTCCATTCTAGATATTTCATTGTAGATCAAACTTTGCACCCTAATTGTAACATACCGAATCTTGGACATTTGGTCTTTTGACCCTCTTTTCCATCTTTTCCTTTCATTTCTATCCTCTTTGGTCGTTCTATTTATTTTGTGGAGAATATAATGGCATAATGAGCATTTGTTCACCTTTTCTCTCAATATTTGGGTTTTATGCACAAATACCTCATTGAAGGCTTAGTAATGGGTGTAATATGTAAAATGTCCACCTAAGTACTAAAAAGAATAAATAAATTCGTTCTAGAACTTTCTAATATTTTTTAGAATATGAAAAAGAAAGGAAATCTTGAAATATACATAAGGGAGATGATACATGTAATAATTGGAAATAATATGAGATATAATGGAGAAAAGGATATAATGAGGAATATATTGTCTCAAAAATCATAAGTGGAAACCCATGAAGATAATTTGGATATCAATCTCATTTTATTGACTTATAAGAAACATAAGGGCCAAGTATCACCTAATTTGGAAGATAAATGCATATATTAAAGTCTTTATTAAAAGAAAATAGGAGATAAGCAAATAAGGTGAAATAAAATATCTAACATCCTCAAATTGGAGAAACAACTCCAAATTCGTAATCTATATATCAAAATGAGTCTATGTGTGAATTTTTATTTAATTTGGTCAATGTTAAATATTTTATTTTATTCAGGAGAGAGAAAATGATTCAAAGACCAAAAATATTAAATATATGTTGAAAAAAATTAATTAATGTCAAAATCTTGTTCTTCACGTTTATTATTGCTTATAGACCAAGTTTTATATTTTGATAAAGTTTCCAGATACCTCTAATAAACTAAAAGGATAAATAAGTGATAAAATTTAAATGAATTAAATAAAATAATAAAAGTCTTCAAAAAATATAATAATTCCAAATTCGTGTTCTACATGTTAAAATAGACCTCTGGATGAATTTTGAATCAATTTAAAAAATATTTGTTGAGAAGATAAATTTAGGAGAGAGAAAGTGTGCAAAAATTTCAACTCATTATTTAAAATAACAAACAACTTCAACAAATAGAAATAATGACAAATTCATATCCAACATACTTAATAAAGTTTATGGGTGAAGTTATATTATTTTTGGATAATCCTAGTCATTAATGCATGAGGAAAGAGAAAATATGATTTGAATTATTTAACCTAATAAAAGTCCCCAAAAGGCAAAACTAATTCTATATTTGGATTCTACACATCAAAATCAGTTAAGGTGTAAAGTTTGGTTAATTTTAGAGTTCGTTTGTACCCTCAAATTGGAAAAGAGAAAAAGTTAAATGATTAAATAAGAACTTTATTCTTATTTGTATTTGGCAACCTAATAAATGTCATGCACATAGACCGTTGGATCTTAATCCAATGGCTCACAGATCATCTCCTACCTTGAGTAGGAGACCAGTGTGGGTGAACAGTAATTTCTGAAATTTTTTATTTTTCGGATGGCCATATCTCCCTCGTTTCTCAACCAAATATCACGAGTTCTTAGGCTCGTTGGATTCCTTACGAGATTTCCCACAACATTATCCTAAGTTTTTAGTATTTTTATCGATTATTCGAGCTTTCCCAAACCGACCAAAACCTCTTCTCATGCCACACATACACGAATCCTAAACCACATCTCCTCACCTATATATACCTATACCCCTAACACCCCCATCGTCTTTACAACTCAACGCTATAGCCAATTTGGATCTTCATCCTTATTTGACCCTGATATGAGCTGTCAAAGACGCAGTCCTTGCGGTGCCCTTCTCTCCATGCTCTCTCTATCTCCAGTGCAATCTCAGGTACCATTTCGTTCAGTTTCTCGTGCTCTTCGTTTCGAGTACTTGTGTGTTTAATTTTGTCGAGTGTAGTGGATTCACCCAATATCCCTAGCAAGCAGCTACTTGTGCATGCCGACCATGGCTGAGGGATGTTGGGGGAGATGACCCCGCACGCTTTTACTGTCCTACCCTCGCTCGCGTTCACTCTTCCCTCTCTTTGATCACGCAAGGACAGTTCTGTATTTTGATTTATTTTTCTTTGGCTTTGACCGCCGTTGACCGTAGCCTGCGAGGCGGGTTACTGACTTGGCCCTCGGGGATTGGCCAAGTAGTGGGCCCCACCCTCTCTCGCCTCTCTGTTTCAAAGGTTTTTGCCTACATGGCATCGTTCCATTGGCTGATATTGCAAAATTGATATCTTTTTACACATTTGTCTAAAAATAGAAACAAAATATGTTTTGGAATCGGGAAAAGATTCTATATTTATTAAAAATAGTTCCGTTGATTGATTCTGATGTTTTTGAGTATGTGTTTTTGTGATGGTTTAATTAACTTAAAAATCATTAAAAATGCCCTAAAAGTCAATATCTTTAAAATATATAAACCTATATGTTATTTTGATTAGAAAACCCTAACTAAGACATTAGTGATGTTTTTAGAGTCTAATTCAAAGGTTTGCACAAAAAGTTAGTAACTTTAGGGTTTTAAGCATTTAATGAATGAATATAGTTCTAATACATAAACATGGTGTTGATATTAGGAAAAGTGGAACATGGAATCGATTAAGTGGTGCAAGTTGATAATTAGAATCAATATTAAAGGTATGTGCTTAATACACTTCAATTGGGAATATTTGTGCCTTGACCTACTTTTCAATAATGAGACTACATTGAATCCTATTTCTTATACTCTTGATTCTTTTGCTATACCTGCCTCATAATTGGTTTTGGAATATTGTTCTTGGGTCTTGGTACCCCTTTGCCATATTCTATTTAAATGATGCTATTACTTGCCATTGTTTCTAGCATGTTGATTTTATTAGACTAACTAGCTATAGTAGCGGTACTTGTGTACAACCACCCATAGTTGGGGAATGTGTTATTTCTCCCCTGGGGAACGTCTTATTCTCCCCCACACATGAAATATGTGTAGGTGAATGGGAATATATTATTCTCCCCTCACCCTTTTGGTTAAAGGTCTGGTAGGTGCCTCAACCCTACTTAGTTAAGATAGTCAATATTAATCATGCATGCAATTTTTTTATTATACTTTGTTTATGGCAAGCATCTATTGAAAGCTTCTTGTATATATTGCCTCATTCTCTTGTATTTTCATCTTATGATGAACCCTAGCCTACTTTTACATGTTTTTCTTATCTTGCCATCTTAGAATAGTTTTTATGACACATACTTTTCTTCCCTTTCTCTTTTTGCTGGGTGCCTTCCCAACCACCCAGATGTGGAGCAAGGTGATGGATAAGGCATGAAGATCTTATCTTTGGCATGGGCTTAGCTGATGGATATGTTACTTGGAGACAAAAGTGGAGTAGTCTAGACTTCCCTCTATCTAGATCCTAGTTATGTATGATGATGTAACCTTAAAAGGGAGATTTTTGATGTATTTTGTACAATCTTTTATGAAATTGATTTAATCAGAATTTTTTTATTTCGCTGCTTTCCAATGTGTTTTGTTTACCATATTTTAGTAGAGGGTGGTTTATCTCACTCTTTACACTAACTACGCTCTACAAGTTTGACCCCTAAAGTTGTTCAAGGTTTTACACATAACCAATTCAATCTATAAGCTCGTTATGGGATTTTCTTACAAACTTTCCTCAAGTACATACCTTGAATGAATTATGTTCACATAAATTAGTGTTTAAGTGAAGTTAGATTTTTGACTTTGTCTTGGATTCAATATTCTTTATTTTGATTGAAACTGAAATGGCTTTTCAAATCATATTCATAACGTCACATAGGTTTGAAATTGAGACCTTTTTGTAGATAATTAAAGTTCTAATGCTTGGTGTATCCACTCTTGGACGAATTAAAATGAAATATTGAATTTATACTATGAATATTAGGAATTGTTATGCACCATTTTGAATTAATTTGCTGTAAAAAATTGTCAACAAACTTATGATCAACGAAGTCTAGATTTAACATTACACGTTAACACATTAGTTTGGAATCAAGGTAGTTGAATCAAAATTAGATTATTATTGTTTACCTCTATTTTTTCATCAAATTGAAAAGATATCATTTCGATTTAGTATTTTATGTTAAATCATAACTCAACCAGAAACATCCTTAGTAGTGACATACTCATGTAGTATGTGTTGTAAAATCATACCATATAACACACAACTATAATATTATTACAATAATGATAGTTAATATGCCAATGTATGTCAAGCAAAAATTTAACAAAATGTACATAATCAAATAGTAGAATGATCAAAGTAAAGAGAAACAACATTGTCAATGTATGTCAAGCACAAATTTAACAGAAAGTACATAATAAAATAATAGAATGATCAAAGTAAAGAGAAATAACATTAGAAACTTAACTTACACAAGCCATACACTAGGACTTGCCATGGAGAAAATTATACCCCTCCATTGCTACATATACTGGTACATGTGTTTTCTTCTCTAGGATTAAGCATTTACACATTCAAACATACACTTTGTTCATAACAAACTTCAAACACGCTACAATCATTTGGAGAAGATTGATGAGAAGAAAAGAGCAACAACAATACAAAAATTACAACATGAGAAAGAGAAGGAGTTCCACTCAAATTCAATAAAAATCTACACTATGTAAAAGTTTATAAAACACTATGAACCCCCTCACCTTGAATCGGCTGGAGTTGTTTGTTGGAGGGAACTCAGGTCAACCCCAGAAGGGGGAATGACAGACGTTGAACTGTCATCTGGGAGTTCATTCATGATAGTGTCGCCATCATGTTGGCGTCATATATAATTATGGAGGATACAACAAGCCAGTATGAGGCGACACTGTGAATGCATGGGATATGTCGCCCCCTTTTTAAGGTAGGCAAACCGCCTCTTTAGTACCCCGAATGCTCTTTCAACAACATTGCATAGTTGAGCGTGGCGGTGGTTGAAAATCTCCTTCTTGCTGGTGTAGGGATGTCTGTTTCCTCGGTACTCAGAAATATGGTAAGCTGTGTTGTGATAGGGTGCTAGAAATTGACGAGTGTTGGCATACCTGCATCAACTAGATAAAACTTTCCCGACAGAACTTTAAACCCGACAGTGGTCGTTGCTGATTATAGGACCCGCTGGTCAGCAGCTGACCCCTCCAGCTTATTTAAGAAACATGCATGACCATTTTTTCCCCTTTTTCACACATTTATATGTCTTCAAATAAAAGGTCACAATGAATTTTCTTGTGTTGCTGGTTAACATATTTAATTAGCCGAATATACTTATATTTTAATAGGTATGGTCTTTCAAACTTTTATATATAATTTATATGGAATTGGATATATGCCACTTGAAGATACTATTCAGGGGAGAAACTAACGAAGGAAGGTTTGACCCAATATATTATCTAGTTGGGGTGTCATTGCAAAATAACTTAGCAATGAGAGGATTATTCTAATGGCTTATATTTTGATGCACATTTTCACAAGCATGTAATATGGTCAAACATGACTTAAAACTCCCCCCTATGTGTGAGCCTATAAAATCCCCCTCAAAAGTCAATGCACCACACTACAAAGGCCCTTCCGCGCAACCCAATATGTATTTCTAAAAAATACTAAGCCTAAAACTCAAACCGGCTCTAATGCCACTTCTAGTGGAGAAACTGAGGGAGAAAGGTTCAACCCAATATATCATCCAGTTGCAATTCCATCTCAAAACCAATTGATAATGTGAGGATTATTTAAATTGTTTATATTTTTATACATGTTTCCACAAGAAAACAATGTGTGATTAAATCCATTCACACTTACAAATACTAGTACAATACCTATCTGATTGGATATTTAGTCAAGTACCCAACACATTCGATCAAGGAAACTTAATGTTTATTGTGTCGGCACACATCATACCCTGTTAGATACAATATGTATTTAGTCAAATACATTCTAGTTGCACCAAATATTTATCTAATTATCCTAAGTCCCAAGCTTGACAAGCGTGTTGACATGAGGGTTATACATTTCCCAAACATTGATGATGACTTCACCATTCTATTCATATATATTTAGCATTTCTTTTGAGACAATTTTAGATCATTTGTTACACAAAAAAATTTGAAATGTGCAAACCTTAGTTTATGAAATTACAAGTAAAAACAACACAAAATAAAGAATTGAAGAATACATATAAGTTCACTTAGATTTTTGTTGCAAATCATTTGGAATGCCTTTATGACTTGTAAATTAGCTTATATGATCATTATAATATTTTTTATAATGATTAAACACTTCTACACAAAATGATCAAATGCATCACATCATTTTGCATCAGTCAGAACCATCCTGGAGCACATCTTGGTCGACGAGCTGAATGATACCATCAGGCGAGATGCTAAATGTTGTTGTATCTCGATAGATGAGAGTAAAAGACCAGCCCTTCAGTATCATCAGTCAAGATACCTTTCTTGCATCTTCGGCGATGGCACTGTAGCTATAAAGTAAAAAATGGGCGTTAGAGAGAAAGATATATAAAGTGATCTACGAATATTGTAAAAGCAACTATCATGCATCTCTAAAACTATTCGAATTCAAGCTTACATAGTCTACTGGGTAGTAGTCACCTTCAACTATAAATATAGGCCTTTGGACATAATTCTAAGGTAGTCTTTCATTCTTATATGATATAGTTGAGTGAAAAACCCTAGATATCCTAAGTATTCAAAACATTTTATTAGAATCCATTTGCCACTAAAAATGATCTAGGAATTTTTGTGAAGAGCAACCTCATTGTAATGTTGTCAATGTCTAAATTCTTCTTCTCACAATATCATTCTCTCAAAGTTGGTGAGTTAAAGATTGATTCCTTGGCGAAGGAAGTGAAGGATTCAAGGTGGAAGATCCTCTTCAAGAGCAGGTAAGACCTTGGAGAAGGCTAAAGACCATTGGTAGGTGGATATGCAAGTTCTTAGTATGGTTGTTAGCTCTCTTGGCCTAAAAAGAAAGCTAGTTTAGTCTTTGATGTAGAAAAAGATAGTCTTGTAGTGTATCTCTAATAATTGAATATAAGGTGGTGCTCATAGTTACAATTTCTAGAGTTTGACCTCTCTAGGTAATGAAGTACATCTCTAAGTTTAGAAGTTGGGACTACTGTAATTGATTGTGTCCTTGTTCTTGCTCAATCTCTCTCATCCTTGCTATGGTTGTTTAGTTGCACCCATATTTCAATATACATTTAAGGTCTATTAATTTTTATGCAAGTGTTTTAGCTCTAATCACCCCCCCCAATCTAGAGCCCATTGATCCTACAAAGTGTGGGACCATGCATAATGTGGTCTCTATGCCCTTTTCTAGTCCCTTGTGAACAAATGGTCACTAGTCTTCTCATATATAAGGACTAACCTCAACTTAGAAGTATATAATGTAATCTTTAACATACTATGCACCACGATACCATAAAATTGAACCACTATCATTAAATTTAATATGGCCAGCATCTAACAGCAAATCTATATTAAGGCATGTGCTATATCTCAACTAGGGCTCGTATGTGTAGGCACATATATCCTCTCTGGCTGCTGTCCTCCATCTTCTAGTAAGGCCAAAAAGCACCGAACCAACATATGTATGATGTAATGCACGAAACTTAGGGGAAGGTGAGTTTGGGGGTTGATCAACACCAACCTCACTCCCAACCCCCACTATAAAATATAATAAGACTTTCAATAGTATTATTGAATGCACAACAGGTACCCCACGATCCATTTTGGAAATTATATGCCGGCTCGTAAACAGTGAATGTACTAGGTTTTTTATAGCCAAGAGTTTATTACCCACTAAACACGAAGCGGTGACGAAGCTATGCGGGTTTTGCTACTTATAGTTGTTTACTGTATTGGAGGCTACTCAGCCTGTTGAGTTGCATTTTATCACATAAGAAAATACCTTACTTTCATTCGACAATTTGTATTTAATTTAGGCACTGCAAAACAAACGCAAGTTGCTAATCAGATTCATCACCGTCTTCATCTTTGTATCAGTATAAATATTGTTTGTGATTTGTGATAAATAACTTCTAGAACTGTGGCAATGCATTCGTACCAACCGAGAGAATGTTTAGGGACACACATGATCAGTAGTCTTGCATAGAGCGACACCAATGGTTTTGTTGAAGTTGACATTTCAAAAGAGCACAGCGATGCATATTTTTAAGTGTAGTCAATCCACGAGTGTGTTGTGGTAAATTGGACTTTGTGGCTCAATACCTTAAGAAAATCAATCTAAAGTCTTTTCTATTAGGGGCCGTTTGGGTGGCGTCATCGTCACTGCTGCAGTATTTAATAAGTAATGGATTTTGACTACCCAATTAATGAATTCCGCAATCCTTAATTACTCTGTTTGGATGACTACTGATCTATGAGTATTATCCGATTTTCAACGGACTCCAAACATGAGCGGCTAGGACCTGACACGAAGGAGATGCTATCCCAAGATCTAGAAACATCTTCCGCCAGCTGCTTCTCTACCAACGTCAATGCGACGGGTTCTCCGGCGTTGACAGCCTGGCCTTGCCTCGGCCGGGCGTCACAGATCTGAGCCCAGTCCCATCCGTGGTGGGGTCAACGGACAAGGAAATGGACGCCAGGGAGGAGCGCGACCGGCCGTTGGGGGAGGACAAGTTAGACGAGAACTGCGACGAGGGCGATGGGAGGCGCCAAATTGTGGTCCGGTGGCCAACAGGAGCTACTCCGGCCGTAGGAGCACAGGGCCGCTAGTAGCAAACCACAACGGAACCTAGTAGCGAGACCGGTTACGTGGATGATGGAGAGACGATCAGGGAGGAGCAGTGGTGGCGGCACGAGCGAGACAGGGAGGGCGACAGGGGAGGAGAGAAGAGACAATGGCTAGGGGAAAAGAGTGGGCTTGGGAGGCGAATTGGGGGGGGGGAGGGGTGGTGAGCCGGCGGCGGTTCCTCTGCAATCGCAAATGTCGCCAATATCGGCATACTTTGTAAGGACCGTGGAATACAAAGGGGCCAGAATGCCGCATTCTAACTACGACAGGGCTGAAATCACAAGCCACAGCCCAAACGAGATCTTGATAAATTCGATGGTTGAAATACAAGATGTAAATACAGTACCGCTCCCAATTACAGTGGCCAAACGGCTCCTTAGACTACTTTTGTTGTCTTCATTTACATTTAAACTTTTTGAAATGTGTTTGTTTTATAACCCAGGAGTGCTTGATTAATGCGAATTATACCTTTTTACCATTTAGCCAATCTCGGACACCTGGTGTGTTATTCTGCTGACAGCGATGTGTTTCCTAGGAATTGAACGTCTCGTACGGCCGCGATGTGGATGGCATCTCAACAAATGTGAATGCGATTTCATTTGGCAACTATAGGTTTCTCCGTGATATCCACGAACAATGAACATTATTAACATACAGAAACCCTAAACTTTGCCGCTCGACATGTGCATGTTCGCGTGTCATCTAGTTTTGGCTGTATAGTTTACATATTTACTATCGCCTCATCGTCATCCATCATCCATGATCCTGTAAATATATATTCGTTTTATCCAGTTGACATCCGTCTAATACTTACCTGTACAAGAAAGCAGCGTGATCGGGTTGCCGCGGTAGGTTAATTTGTCTTGGAGGGTCCGACATGATAGGACGTTGACTTCACTTCAACTACGTAGTACAAGACTTACGCCTTGTTCTTTTACTATATATATAATTGCATATTTCTATTGAAGTTGGGATGGCTCCACATCACTTGGCTCACAACTCATATTATCGACTTTAGTTATTTGCTGCTCCGTTCAACTCACTGTTTCTTCTTATGCCACACGTTAAAGAATTCGAGAGGAATCCATCATCCCGTACAGAAATCGTCTAGCCCCTATTTTTTTCTGGACTAGGATAATATAGTCAGAACTGAATTAGTCAGGAAATTTAGATTAGTTTTATCTGAATTCTATTCTATTTTCTTTTGACAACTCAGTGGGATTATAGACACTCATCAGATTAAACTCGCCTCGCTTTTAGTGTTTGTCACTGTTACATATAAAATAAAACTGTACATAAGATAGAGCTAGGTCCAGAATTTCATAATTGACTTGTCTTGATAAAGGGATCCAAACGTATTTCATTAGTCCGATTTTTGTCAAATAAAAATAAGATCACAATACGACTGAGTTGGTCAGGATTTACACTTAAGTGACACAAAAAGACAGTGTTTTGATCCTGATTAGAGCCAAAACCAAACAGGGCCCTAACAAAACTACTTTTTTTTTTTTTTGGTACGAAAGCTCTCCTGTGTCTTTTTGTATTTTTTGGGAAAAGGGGGTAAGGGACAAGATCAGTGCCTAAAAGCCGTTAGCTGATCAAAACTCAGCAGACAAATAACCTAGCTGAAACAGCAAATAGAAAATATAGCTATAACCTTTCTGCACAAGAACTAATTCTGAATTAGAAGGCTAAATGTACTTTGTAACTTAAGCCACTGAACATCGATCTTTGTATATTTGTTCTCATGAACACGAAGATTTCTTTCATGCCAAAGAGTATATAAAATCAATAAGGCACATAGATGGGCATCTTTACTTGACCAATTGATCAAATCTTCACAGCAGCTCGGAGTAGGGCCGTAGGAATGGCCTTTTGCCCACAACTCCTTTGAGTAAGGACATTCAAACATCACATGAGCCACGTTCTCACAGTCCTTACTACACAGAAAACACATAGACGAAGAAGAAATACCCATCTTCATGATATAATCAATAGTCAACAACTTGAGGTGTGCTACCTTCCACGCATGAATCTGATAATTCCTCGGACACTTGAACTTCCAGATCCATTTGAAAACCTCAGAGCTGGCACCCTTCTCTCTAATAGTATCATAGATAAGATAGAAGCTAGGAGAACAAACCCCTTTGAATCTCACTGAATCACAACCTCCAGAAATGAAACAGTTCTCCTTCAACATATTCAGAATGGGGACATTCCTTCTGTTGTTCGGGATACTCCAGTTACCATTCTTGATAATCTGATTTAAGGGCACACCATACGGAATCCCAAGGCTAAGAGCCAACTTTGGGCCAATGACATCCAGCGGGAACTTGTTGCTAGGCAACCAAGGATCACCCCATAAACTAATGTGATTACCATCACCAACATAAAACTTTAGGTGAGGAACCAGAAGATCTCTGACACGAATCAGTTGGTTCATGAGCCAAGAGTGTGAACTTTGAATATTAAGAGCCCAAATCGAACTCTTATGAAGGTACCTCTCATGAACCCACCTGACCCAAAGACTATCCTTCTTAGCAACAATATTCCACAAATTGATAATGGCTGCAGAGTTGATAGAAGACCTCAAAGCGATGATATTTAAACCACCTTCCTCCTTAGGATGAGTAATGCTTCTCCACTTCACAAGGTGAACACCTCTTTTATCATCAGAACCTCCCCATAAGAACTTTCTACAAACCTTCTCTATATCATCTGCAATAGCACTAGGCAAAGGAAAGACAGAAGACCAATACCTTTGGATAGCCATAATAGTTGACTGGATGAGCTCCAACCGTCCAACCATAGATAAGAGCTTAGATTTCCATCCATCTAATCTAGCTTTTATTCTATCCATCAAAGTAGCACAGAAATTCTTCTTGAGCTTCCCCATAAATAAAGGTACACCAAGGTATCTTTGAGGCAAGGTTCCTTCATCGATATTAAGAATGGCTTTCATTTCCTTCTTGTCCACATTACAGCTATAGAAAACCGAGCTTTTAGATGGGTTCAGACATAAGCCAGTCAAATTCTTTAGGTCTTCAAAAAGAGAATTAATGTTCTGAGCATTATGGGCATTAGCCTCAGAAAAAATCATCAAGTCGTCCGCAAATATGAGATGAGAAACATTAAAGTTCGCAGAAGCTCTAAGCGGGCTGATCTTCTTATCATCAACAGCCTGCTTCATCAAGATGGTAAAACATTGCATAACAATCACAAAAAGATAGGGAGCAAGTGGGTCACCTTGCCTCACACCGTTGCTCGGGCAGAAAGAATCAAGAGGTTCACCATTAAACAGAACTTGATAAGAGGTTGTGAAGAAAATTTCCTTGATCCAGACTAACCAACAGTTAGGAAAGTTCATCTTTCTCAAAATAGCAAACAGAGAATCCCAATTGATGGAATCATAAGCTTTAGTAAGGTCCGCTTTAATGCACATTCTAGGAATACTTTGTGTCCTATTAAAATCATGAATGATTTCATTGGACAACAGAATTGCATCTTTAATGCTTCTATTCTTCACAAAAGCACACTGATTAGGGCTAATAAGCGAGGGAAGCACACCCTGCAATCTATTAGTCAAAATTTTAGATATGACTTTATAGATTACATTGCAAAGAGAGATGGGACGCCAATTCTTCAGCTCTTCAATATCATTGCTCTTAGGGATAAGATAGATAAATGTTTTGTTTGCCTCTTTCAGCAGTCTACCTGTTCTGAAGAAATCAAGAATAGCACATATAATATCATCTTTAACATCTTTCCAACAATGTTTAAAGAACTTGCCATTAAATTCGTCTGGACCAGGACTTTTATCACAATCTAAACTCAAGAAAGCATCTTCAATCTCCTTCGGGGTGACAAACTTATCCAAAGACATTTTTTGAATCTCATCAAGATGAGGAAACACCAACTGATTGAGTGTAGCAATATCAACTTTCTCATTTTTGTTAAACATGTCTTTATAAAAATTAAGCACAAAAGCTTTAAGGACTTCAGGATTGGATTCCAAGGAACCATTAATGTTGAGGCACCTAATGGAATTCCTATGCCTTCTAGTTCTTAGAGAGGAATAAAAGAATTTAGAATTCATATTACCTTCCTTCAACCATCTTACCCGAGATTTTTGCCTGAGTAAAGACTCATACTGAAAATAAGCCTCCTTTGCCTTTTTACGAGCAACAATAGCATCATGAATGAGGTTCAAATCAGAAGGGTTGCTATCAAGCACAATTTGAATGCGATTAGATTCAACTTCAAGCAATCTGAAATTATCTTCCAAGTTGCCAGATTCTTTGTTCCACTTTATAAGAGCAGCTCTAACACTTCTGAGTTTGTTATACACAATAAACATAGGAAACCCTTCAGCTTCATTTCTCCACACATCACTAACAACCTCGCTAAATCTATCCTTAGAACACCAAGCATTTATGAATCTAAAAGGGCTTTTAATAGATTTCCTTTTCCCCAACTGAAACTCAATGAGTCTATGATCACTCATAGAAGAAGGATGAGCAGTGGCTTTAGCTTCAGGACAGCACAAAAAGAAATCAGAATTAAGAAGAATTCTATCAATCTTCGAAATGGAGAAAGTACCCCCATCCTGATGATTGTCCCATGTGAAGAAGGAGCCATCAGTGTCAAGCTCAAACAACCCCATGTAAGTAAGGCAGTCATTAAAATCTTCCATACATTTCTTGAAGGAGGATCTTTGCCAATACGTTCACCATCTTTTCTAACAGCATTAAAGTCGCCTATGAGACACCACAGACAAGAAATGGAGTCAGACAGACGTTCAATATCAATCCACAGCTTGGATATATCATAATCATCGTTATGGCCATAAACGCCAGTCAGAAGAAAAGATTTATCATCAACAGAAATGTTCATATGCACATACTGATCAGACTCTTCAATACAATTGATATCGCAAACATCCTGTCTCCATAACACCAGGACTCTACCCAAAACATGTGACTCGTGATTAGAAATCCAAGAAAAACTGGGAAAGAACTTATTAACAAGCTTATTAATCTTCTGCAATCTAACTTTCGTTTCAGAGAGAACAATGATATGTGGATTCCTCCTACTAACCTCCTCCTGGACTTTGAGGATCTTATTATTAAGACCTCTCACGTTCCAGGCCACGATAGTCAGAGAAGGACTATCCATTAGAACTGCTTTCATCCAGTACTTCACTGGGCAGATGACCTTCCCCAAGTTTGTTAAACCTGTTGTTTAGGATGGCCTTTTGGTCCGCAATCTTCTTTGTTGCCTTAGCTTTCTTCTTATTGCCATCTGCTTTGAATTCAGCTTCCTTAGCTTTGAATGCTTCTGTAGGCATATTATCAGGCATAATATCGATCACCTCATCTACATTAGCCGTTTTACTTCTTTCTTCGAACTCTTTAACAGCCATCTCAAAGGCTTCCCTCTCATTCTCAGTCAACTCATCGGATTTATCGCTGGGAATCACAGTAGTTTCACCTTCCGATCCTTCCTCAGATAGAGGTTTATCAGACTCACTAACCGGAACAGAGCTTGCCACAGCAGATGGCTCTGTAACTTTTTCCTGAGCCGCTTTCGGCATCCATACTTTCTTGACGCCTTTACCACACTCACCATGTCCGAACAAACCGCATGAGTTGCACTTTTCTGGTCTCCACTCGTATTCAAACTTGATCGTGTGTGTAGTATCTTCATCAGAGCAGAGGTCCAATTCATCCGGAAAGTCAAACTCGACAGGAATCAGAACTTGAAGTCTGGCATATTCCATTCTCTTACATTCACTCGTAAGCCTATCTATGCACAAAGGAATACCCAAATAGGAACCAATGTGGTCGAACATGCGCTTATCCCATAATTCCAGCGGAATATCATGTACACGAACCCAGATTGGAATGTCAGATAGTTTGAATCTCGAAATGACATCACTCGGCTTCCATCTGAGAAGGACGACTGGCTTCCCTTTGACAGTCCAGACACCCCCTTCCAGAACGTCTTCAAGGTCTTGACTCTCAGAGAATCTAACAATGAAGAAACCGTTTCCTCTACCAATGACCTCTATGTTCCCAACAACTTTCCAGATCTGAGTGAAATAGGCCTCAAGGGTAGGGAGATGCGGTTTGAAACCCACGATGTAGCCAGCTAGACAGTTCTTCCATCTCTCCGAATTTTCAACAGCTTCCTTCCTAGGATAGAGCAATTTTCCTTCTTTGAGCGTGATTTCCGTTTTCTCCATTTGAGTAGTGTTCTTCTTCTTCGGAATGTTAAACAATTCACTCCATGATCTCCTGGTGTGGTTGCCGGCATCTCCATTTACCCCAACAAACGAAGGAGGACGACATAGAACGAAATCGCCCTTGGGATCGCCTGCGCCGCCACCCCCGCTCGTCTCCGCCATTCTTTTGTTAAAACTACTATTTGTTAGGAGCATGGAAACATCATTGGCAAACAACTATGCAATGTAGTGATTTGACACTTATTTCGCCAACATATCTACAAGTTGGTTTGCCGCTCTCTTGAATTTGATGATGGTATCAGCTCGGTCCTTTCAAAGATTTAAACTACCACGCATTAAGGTATGTGTTGGCACCCACTTTTGGGCTCAATTGTAACAACTTCCTAGACCGGGTTAGATTTCCTATGGATTCTACTTAACTTTATGACTATACATACTCCATATATTAATTCTTGTTTCTCTTTGAAAGGGCCTAAGTTAAGCAACTAGGCTTAAATTTGGCTCTGATCAAACCCAAACTAGGTTGTATGGGAAACCTAGAAGAGTCTAGAATCTAGTTGGGAAGCCACCATTCTTGTTCCAACTGTCATCTTAACTGGAGCCTATTCTTACAATCCTCAAGACATGTGAAGGTTGTCCGCAAATTCATATGTGGGATGGGAAACGTCATCTTTCTCCCTTGAACCTCTTCTCTAGTTTTACCTCATTGCTAGTTAAATTCCATTCAACTATTCATTTGAGTTCATTTATTCATCTTTCTTGTCATGTCTGACTAAACTCCCCTTAATCTACCCTATTGCTATCAAGGCGTCATCTTGATCATAGATGATATAGAGATGTTATATGTGTTATCTGTCATTGTCACGACCTCCTTTTTAATATCAACACAACCTTAGAGGAAGCATTTTTATACGCCCATAGATCATGACAAAATGTGAAATGATATCATTAACTAAGAAAAATCCACATGACATAAGCCAAAAGGTATTTATTACATGCTAAGGGGACTCAAAGTCCAACATAAAAGAGTTCAACATTTGAAACTCCAACATAACATAACTAAAAGGAAAAGATGACTATCTAGAATGGCAGCCCACCAAGTAGGATCTGGTAACTACCCTTGAGTTGCCGTCTATGGCTCTACTTCTTCTCTTTCTCCTCACATGCAGACATCTCATCCCCAACCATAAATTAGGAAAACATTAATCGGTAAGGGGCATGAGTATTCTAATATACAAAAAATATCTGGAATGAGAAAAGACTATGCATTACTCTTAAACATTATGCATGAAAAACTAACATTTAAAATCTATAGAAATTTTCACATATATAAAAAATATCTGGAATGAGAAAAGACTATGCATTACTTTTAAACATTATGCATGAAAAACTAACATTTAAAATTTATAGAAATTTGCACCTTAACATAACATCTCTCTTTAGCTTAGTTATTATCTCTTTACATAACTTGTGGTGGAGACTTGTACTCTGGTAGTTGGGTCTCATGACCTACACTCTGGAGTCTGGGTCATCTTATCGGAGTCACCTTGCACTAATGGCATGGGCCTCCTAACATGCATTAAGGGCCCGGGTCATGTATCTTGAGTTGACCTCCACTAAGGCCTGGGTCTAACTCCATAATATGATGTTTAATTCTTAAAACATGAATCTTAATGTGTTCTCATCTTGAAATCTTAATAAAATAATCTCTAACATATTTAGCATGAACTTAGATTCTTAAACCATAATTATTATTGAGAAACTTTATTGACATATCTCTAACATGAAATCTTAGGTCATAAGACCACATAAATCATGAAAATTATACTTAACAATATAAAATTGTAAACATGTTATGAATAGTAAATACTAAATACTCATGGGCATGGATCACTTACCTAAATGGTAGGAGGAATATATCCCTAAAGGATTACTGATCTTTGATGTCTTAATTAATCTAAAATACCCAAATACCCTTAATCATGATCTTATAAATTCTGATTAACTATAACTCTAAAATCTCATGAAATATCATTAAAACTAGGTTTGAAACCATGACCATCAGCTAGATCTTGAAAAATAAATTATCTTTCCTATATATGTCATCTCCATCTGAGATCTGTAGAAAAATGTATAAATTTCTTAAGATTTCATATAATTTGATGAATATTTATTGAGATAACTAGAATAAATCAATCATTGAAATCTTGAGTAAGAAAAGCAAAAAATACTTATATACCCTTCATCAAAAATTAGCTATCAAGGGCATTACATGAACAATGTTAGTCATTCATCTATTAAAATCCATATGCACAAAATAATGCTTTAAGCCTGGGCATTCCAAACATTCCCTAGGCATTGTATGACACATGCATCAGAATGCAAGGGAAACGTCATAAAAATTCTCATTTGATTGCTCTCCACACAGCAGCTTGTACCATGGCTGGTGACTGTTGTGAGGGGGAGAACTCACAATCCTCAGTCGTGCTAGAGTGTACAACTACACCTCAAAGCACCACCTTTGACTTCGACAGGGTGCAGTCATCCCAACGACCCATTTCTCGTGGTCTACGGTGGTCGAAGCAAGGAGAGTAGTTGGCAGAAAAATGTTGTTCGTGACTTGAAAAACTAAAACCTAGTGTATGCTACTTATCAAACAAAAATATAATCACAAGGTCTCCAAGACAAATCGACGATGCGGCAAGGCAAGTTCTTGAACACAAGAAAATCATTAGACTAGGAATTACCATGAAACAACAAAGAACACGAAAAAAATGAGGATCCAAGGTTTACCTCCCCTCTTATTTAATTAAGGGAGAAACAACTTCAATGTGGATCCCAAGAACCTTTCCTTCTCCTTAGAGAAATAGGAGGGAGTTTGGTTCTCACCATCGATGAAACTCCTTCTGCTTTAGGGAAACTTGAGCATGTGGAGGGTTCTCGATGGTGTGTGTCATTAGGTGGTACTTGTAGAGGCTTCACAGGCCCCCGAGGATTCTCCTCAATGGCCTGATTTGTCTGGGATGGCTCCTGTGCCGATAACAACTACTACGAGCCCAAAGAAGAGGGTGATTGAGGTCTCGGCTACTGGGACTGAGTGAGTGGAATCAAAGTGAGAGGGGCACTTGTATGGACCTTGGTGAAGCTCTCAATGGTGTTGGTTTCTGGCAATATGGATAAATGATCCTTCTACAACTTGTGGCATGGGAGGGGAAAGCGATGCTTTTGAGCATTTCAAATATATGAGGAGGTAGTTTTGATCTAGTTCGCAAGGACTTGGAAGAGACTCCTAAAACTGATCATGGAGATATATACATGTTTTTTTGAGGCTAGTGGAGAGAGAGATTGAGAGGCGCGAAGTCCTGGTCATTAGGTAATGTTACCCATGGTGCATAAAGGGCAAAAGGAAGGAGATAGAGTCTCCTCCTCTAAATATCCATCAAATGGTTCCTAGAACCTATGATAAACGTCTAGCGCATGACACACTGCTATGATAAAACTTAGATAATTTCTATTTAATCAATGGTATGATTTGATATCTAGGTCAATTAATATGATATATACATTCTTCTCTTCTTTTAAATAATTGACCAAGTTAGGGTCATTCAATTCTAATGGAATTTTGCACGCTTGCTAAATTGAACATGTTGAATGCAAATATCAACTCAAATATCCCATTTGAGGTCAGGAATTACCTACTTTACATGATTTAGTATTAAAAGTAACTGATGTGCTACAAATTAATGAAAATGAATTAAATTGTAACTTAATCATTATTGATAATGCTTATTCTACACTAAATTTAGGGGTGGTACAATCACAACCCTCATTTCATCCTAGGTATTGAATATAGCCCAAAATCCTAATTTTTAGGTTTCAAACTTGAAATTCATCAATTAAAAACTATATCCGTAAATGAACCCCAAATATTCTTTGTGAACCCTATATTTCCCTAATATAGATACACAATGTTCGTTTATCTTCATAATTATATAATTAGATGAAATAATGATTAAATTTCATATACATGAATTCATGATATGATGCCATAAGTTGCCTATGTTTGGACATTAGAAGCCATAGGAATATAATATTGTAAGTTGACCCCATGTTTATGATTGACTATAATTATAGTATTCCCCAACACTTTGAACCACAATATACTTTCCTCTTTGATTTATTTGTTCAAGATAATCAATAATTATATAATTAGGGTTTTCTAATAGTTTAATTAGCACTGAATAGGTAATAATTACAACATTTTATCTAATTATGATTGTATTAATTAACCTAGGACATTAACTATAGAAATAGATGATTCAAATTTTAAATAAAAAATAATATTTTGGATTCCCCATCTTGGATTTATCCAACCCACAAGGTTTCATGGGGTTTCTATAATCCTAGGTATCCCAAATTAATTTATAAAGGAAACTCTTCCAAATCCTACATAAAGACCAATTAACCAATGTAATAGGGTTACCCATTTTGGAAAGTGGAGAACGAGGCAATATGTATATGGGCCATACTCATGGACACTAAGTCATCCAAGAGCCCAAGGACCTTCCTCTTCACCCTATGAAAAAGCCATAATACTAGAAAACAACAATAACCCTCTTACCTCTATGTATCTATCTCTATTGAATCCCATCCAACATCAATTCTGACTTTGGATTTGACACATCCTCCTAACCGCTAAGATTCTAGACATCATGGGTTTTGATCACAATACAATTCTAATAAATTTCCACCCTCTATACCACCAAATCCATCTCTAGATAAACCCTTATGTTCATTACACTTCTATAACTCTATAAAGAGATTACTCCTAAACTGTGATGCCTATAGAATCCAATATGCATTGTAACCCCCTCTTGCCTTGAAGCAATATCCACTAGCCCCACCTTGTTCCTCTTGGTCTTGCACCTTTGCCATAATAATTTTGACCATTGCATGCCTCCTAACCACCAAAATCTTCTTAACATGGCTCAACAAAGCTCCCAACATGTTTAATCTAACTATCTAAGGTAATGATTTGTCTCCTTTTTTACCCACTTCTGTATAAACTTTAATCATGAATTGATTATAAATCTTTTGATCACCAATCTACCATGTACCATCAATGTTAGCTCTATGTTAGTCTTCTTATTTGTTTCCTCATATCTTGAACTTGTGTGTTTAATCACTATAAATCCCTCATCACCTCCTCCCTCATCAACCATGGATGGGGAGCATTCTGGTGTTTCTCATCACTTCAGAAACCCCATTTAGGCTCTTACCATGATCAGAGGAATATGTTATCATCCTAAATTTTGATGATTAATTAATTTACCTAGAAAATGATCCCAATTTTCTACAATAGCATAAGTTTGTTCATCTGATTTTGATCAAAAAATATAGATTGGATTTTTACCAGTGTGCCCTTGAATTTTTTTAGATTATAACACACTAGAAGGGAAGTAATATATTTCTATTGTATTTTGACAACGTATGTGTGGGTCTTGGTTTGTGTTTTTACTAATATGGCATGTATCACAATCTAAGATCAATGCATTATGAAGGGGCGTCACAATCTTTAAATAGGATGTTCTTATGTTTCTAGGGTTTCTATAAAATACTCAAATAATATTCCCTCTTGTTTATTGGATGGAACTTGAAATTCCTTAAAATTCAGTTGAACTCATAAATTTAAGTATATATATTGTCTAGAAAGAAACAACTAATTATTGTATGGTTTTAGGGTTTTTTACCATAAAATCTTTTGGTGGAGTAAGTATCCATAAAACTTTAGAAATTAGGTTAAATATTAATTATAAATGAATATTTTTTGTTGAGTATAGTAATAAAGGTTTCATTAATTTTATGAGAATTACCAGTAGTTGTGTGACGAATTACTAAAAACTCACATAAGTTGGTATCAGAGCCAATGTTCACACATCAAGTCACATGAACTTCATTCACCCTATTTGAGTCTAGGGTAGTCCTTGAGTTAGGGATGTGAAGGGTGGAGGTGTCTAGGATAGCATCTGCCATGGGTTTGACTAAAGTCTCCGAGCCACTTAGCTTGGCAATCACGAGGCTACCTTTATGGCAGTATAAGTCTACCTGGATGATACCCTAAGTGTCCCCTATTCTTGGGCGTACCTTAATTTAGGAACCTTCTCATCTATAGATTTTTCCCTCTCATCTCTTCTAAAGGAAAAATTTCCCCTCTCATCTATGTTTTAAAATAAATTTCCCCTCTTACCTCTGTTATAAGGTTAGGAAGGAGTCTCTATTTAGAAAGTCCTAAGGATTGACTGATAAGGATTTAGGGTATCCTCCACTCATCATGACATTAAAGTCATTAATAATTAATTAAAGAGAATAATGAAATATTATGTGATAAAAATAATGATAATGATGAGAATAATTGTTGAAGTAATAAATCTAATATGTCCAAATTAATTTCAGGATGCCTCCTAAGACTCGCAACTCAAAGGCCTCGAAGGAATCATCCTCTAAGAAGAGAAAAGAGCCTGAAACCTCTAAAGTACCTAATCCCGATGCCGTGACCAAAGAAAGGTGGGAGGAACAGAAGAAAATCCTTCTAGACTTTATGGAAACCCTCACCACAAAAGGAACCCCTGAACCTAGCTCCTCTAGGAAAAAGGAGGTGATGGTGATAGACTTCATTAAGCTCAACCTAATACCTTTTGGGGGGAAGATCAACCTGAGGTCATGGACAAAGCTGAGGCCTGGATCCTTTCCGTTGAGAATGCCTTCCGTACCCTAGAAGTAACTGAGGAAAAGAAGGTCAAATTCACCACCCATCTGCTTAAGGGAGGGGTGAATATCTGGTGGGAGAAATATGGTGGGAATCGGGGAGAGGAAGTAGACAACTTGGGGTGGGAAGCCTTCAAAACCCTCTTCACTGACAGTTTCATGCCCATAGCTGAGAGGAAGAGGAAAGAGAAGATGTACATGGAGCTTAGGCAGGGCAGTCTCACAGTGGCCGATGATACCCGGAAGTTTAGGCTTCTGGAACGCTATGCCCCTATCCAGACTGAGGACCACCTCACTGAGCATTATGTAGACTGCCTCTCCGCACACCTAAAAATCCTAGTTATAGCCTCCCATCCCCAAAACATTGATGAAGCCCTAGACATGGCCCTTAAGCAGGAAAGGGAGCAGGTATTGCAGAAGCCTTCTAGTATGAGATATTTAGGGTTGAGCACCACTGAGGAAGAGAAGTTCAAGAAGTTCCACCCCGGCCATAATAAAGGATTAGGAAAAGGAGGAGGTTCAGGGAAGAAAGGACAGAAGAACATCAATCTGATGGATTACCGTAACAAATGCAAGACTTGTGGATGAGGACATGATGGACCTTGTCGCTACACTGAGCTGGTCTGCTACAACTGCAAGAAGGAGTTCGTTACCAAGTGCCCCAATGTGTCTATCCTTGGCAAACCTCCAATGGGTGCTCCACCCCCTCAGGGACACTAAAATGCTAGGGTGTTCGCAGTAACAATAGAAGAGGCTAGGGAAAATCCAAACCATCTTGTCGAAGGTAACCTTAATTCTTTTTCATATATCTAATATCTCATTCAGTGCCTTCAATTATTTAAAATAAAATTATCATGTGTAAGCATTGTTTTCTTGAATGGACATCCTGTTAAAGCATTATTTGACTTGGGATCCACAAATACATTCATCTCTTGAAATCTGGCCTCAATGTTGCACTTACATATAAGGGACTTGGGTTATATTCTGGATGTGTCAACTCCTAGTGGCAAAATATTCACTACATTATAGAAAACTGATGTCCTCCCTCTAAAATTCGAAAATCATGACATGCCCTTTGAATTCATCCTCTTATCTATGGAAGACTTTGATATTATACTTGGTATGGATTGGCTATACAAGTATCATGCTCAGATTGACTGTAGAAACAAGATGGTAGTTCTATCTCAACCTCATTCTTGTCCTGTGGTGATTCATAGGGGAAGTGGATTCTGTAATAATGTAATAATTTCATCTCTTACAGCTAAAAAGCTCATATCTAAAGGATGTAAAGTCTTCCTAGCATTCGTCTCAGAGACCAGTCCTAACAACGAGCCTGTAGAAAGACTGGAGGTGGTACGTGATTTCCCTGATGTATTTCCGGAGGAGCTTCCTAGGCTGCCTCCAAACAGAGACATTGAGTTCTCCATAGACATTCTTCTTAGAACCACTCCAACTTCTAGGGCACCGTATAGGATGGAACCTACTGAGCTTATGGAGTTGAAGAAACAATTACAAGAACTTCTTGATAAGAGTTTTATTTGCCCTAGCATTTCCCCTTGGGGTGCACCTGTTCTTTTTGTTAAAAAGAAAGATGGTTCAATGCGAATGTGTATTGACTGTCGCATGTTAAACCAAGCTACAATTAAAAACATGTATCCTCTCCCTCGTATTGATGACCTCTTTGATCAACTTTGTACTGCTAAAGTCTTCTCAAAAATTGATCTTCGTTCTGGCTACCATCAACTTAAGGTCAAGGATTCAGATATACCTAAGACTGCTTTTTGAACTCGTTACGGGCACTAAGAATTTCTGGTGATGCCGTTCGGGTTGACCAACGCACTTGCCGTATTCATGAACTTGATGAACAAAGTCTTGCAACCTTATCTTGATGAATTTTTGGTCGTCTTCATTGATGATATTCTGATCTATTCTAATTCTATGGAGAAACATCGAGAGCATTTGAAGTCTGTCCTTGAGATTCTTCGAGCCCAGAAATTCTATGGCAAGCTTTCTAATGTGAATTCTGGATTGACAAAGTCATGTTTCTTAGTCATGTCATTTCTGGGGGTAACATATCTGTTGATCCCGCTAAAGTCTCTGATGTACTTGATGGGCAACCTCACAATCCTTCTAAAATCTAGAGTTTCTTAGGTCTGGCTGGATATTATCGTCATTTTATTCTGAATTTCTCCAAAGTGGCACTTCCTCTCACTAAGCTTACTCGGAAGGATGAGCACTTCATTTGGTCAGCTGCTTGTGAGTCCAGTTTCTAGCAGTTAAAGCAGAAATTGACGTCGGCTCCTGTTCTTGTTCTACCCTATGGAAACGAAGGGTTTGTGATATTCACTGATGCTTTGAGGAATGGGTTAGGATGCATCCTGTAGCAGAATGGAAAAGTAGTGGACTTTGCATCTAGGCAGGTAAAACCCAACGAACTTAATTATTCCACACATGATTTGGAATTAGCTACAATCATTCATGCTCTTAAAATCTGGAGGCACTACTTGTACGGAGCAACGTTCGACATCTTCACCGACCACAAAAGCCTGAAGTACATCCTGACCCAGAAGGACTTGAATCTACACCAAAGTCGATGGATTGAATATCTAAAGGACTACGATTTCACTATTGCATATCATCCGGGTAAGGCAAATGTAGTCGTTGACGGCCTTAGTAGGAAAAGGGTAGTATGTGCATCTCTATCTGTTCTAGAATGGAGGAATATGGAGGATCTAGTAGGCTAGAACCTACAATTTCTGTCTGATTGTATGCATGTTAATAACATCTCCATCACATCCAACTTGCATTTCGAACTTCTTGAGGCACAAAAGGCTAGTCCTGATCTTACTGAGCTCTCCTCTCTCCTATCAAAGCCTCAAACACATCTGTTTGTGGGTATTGATGGTGGTCTTCGATACAAGAACCGTATGTGGGTTCCTGAGCAGTAAGCGGTAAAGACAACGATTCTCAGTGAGGCACATGGGTCAAAGTACAAAGTTCATCCTAGCACGATGAAGGTGTACAAAGACCTACAATGTCAGTTCTGGTGGAGGGGCATGAAGCATGATATTGCCGAATTCGTGTCTAGGTGTCTGACATGCCAAAGAATCAAGGCTGAGCATCAGAAACCAGTCGGTCTACTACACCCCCTTGAGATTCTGGAATGGATATGGGAACACATCACAATGGACTTCGTGGTGGGATTACCCAGGACCAGGAAGGGATACAACGCTGCATGGGTCATAGTGGATCGTCTCACAAAGTCATCTCATTTTCTCCCTATGAAGACTACTGCAGAAGTTTCTGAGTTGGCCGACCTCTACATACGGGAGATAGTACGTCTGCATGCAGTTCCAACATCTATTGTCTCATATAGGGACCCGAAGTTTACCTCAAAGTTGTGGAAGTAGGTTCAAGAGGAATTGGGAACCAAACTGAACTTCAGTACAACCTACTATCTGCAAACATACGGACAGTCAGAACACACTGTACAGATTCTCGAGGACCTTCTGCAAGCCTGTGTACTTGATTGGGAGGGCTCATGGGGCCATTACCCGCCTTTAGCTGAGTTCGCATATAATAATAGCTATCAGGAGAGTATTGAGATGCCTCCCTATGAAACTTTATATGGGCATCCCTGCAGGTCTCCACTACACTGAGATGATGTTGAAGAGCATACTTTGATGAAATCGGAGGAGATGCAGCTATATACCAATAAGGTTGCACTGATCAGACAGAGGATGAAGTGGGCATAGGATAGGCAGAAGTCTTATGCAGATGCTCACCATCAGGAATGTCAGTTCAAGGAAGGTGACCATGTTTTTTTGAAGATCCGACCTATTTGAGCTTTGGCCAAGAACAAAGGAAAGCTCAATCCTCATTATGATGGACCCTTTGAGATTCTGGAAAGGGTTGGTGAATGTGCCTATCATCTCTCTTTGCCACCTCAATATAGTGCCATGCATAATGTGTTTCACGTATCTGATCTGAAGCCTTATGTCAAGGACCCCAGTCATATTTTGAATCATGAGCCTCTCGAGTTGAAGGATAATCTATCATATGCTGAGTCCCCCGTCAGAATTCTCAACTTCAAGTCAAAGGAGATTCACAGTAATCGACATATAGATATGGTGAAAGTTCTCTGGAGCCACCATGATGAAACCGATGCCACTTGGGAACTAAAGACTGAGGTTGAGAAGAAGTATCTACATCTTTTCAGGTTTCTTGAATTTTGGGGACAAAATTCTTAAAAGCAGGGGAGAATGTGACAGAGTGAGTTTTTCTATATTATTTATTTTCTCTCTCTTACAATTTTGATTTTTTCAATTATGTCCCCAATTATCTCCCTTACTAAAATTGATTAATTGGATTATCAATTCAATTAATACCATCCATAATATCACATAAAGTCAAAAATACAAGCAAAATGACATGTGGTCATTTGATATGGCCAACAATCGAATTTTGACTCCAAGTTTGTACCCTAGCTACATAATAACACCATTAAGATACTCCAAAAATTTCATTACTTTTGGATGCACCAATTAGGAGTTATTCACTTTTGAAATTTAGGTGTATAATGTCACCTAGTAAGGTCTAGGATCTAAGTTCTTGCATTATTTGATCAAAATAATGCGTCACACCATATTTTTTTTAGTGGGCAGGGGTCTTTTAATCGAGGACCAATAAGGACCATCCGATCTTTTGATCTGGGAGGCAGGATCCAACGACCTTCGACTCGGCTTCAACCTTCCGCGAGACTCGGTCTCTGCCTCCAACAATGCAACAACCAACTAAAGTATCTCACGCTCGACTCTCATCCCCACTCTACGAGATACTTGGAGGAAGGCTTCTCCTCCCCTTACCGAACCCAACGACCCTCTACTCATTCCCCCTCATCCACAGATCATGGAGAACCAACTCCTTCTTTCTTGCACCTCCCACTGGCAGCGACGTCCATTTTAGGGCTCCATTCCCTCGACCACCCTGTGCCTATTTAAGGACTCCAAGAGCTTTGTTGACCTCCCTTTTATCATCCCCTACCCTTAATTCGGACAAAGCACACCCCTTCCTCCCCGACCTCGAGCAAGCTCCGCCCCACCTTTCCCGACCTCCTTCTCACTCCACTTACCCTCTCCACTCAATCGAACATAGCCACACTATCGTGGGACCTCGACGAGGAGATCCCCACTGCTCATTGGAGCTGCGGAAGCCCAGGGTGTTGGGTCGACGAGCCGTGCAACCAAGCTCCAAGAGCTTCACCGCCGGCGAGGTTGGAGCCATCTCAGAGGTGTGGGAGGATAGAAAATGCATCAGCATACCACCACAGACCTTCAAACACTCTCAATCCGGCCCGAGGGAAGGTAAGGCTCCTGATCTCATTTTCCATTCATTGCACCTGTTAGCGACCATTTTTGACATGTAGTCCACCTTCGACTGAGTTGTTGAGCTCATTGAACTCGGGGGAACCTCGCAAAGAGGATCCACCCATTCCCACACTCCCAGGCACCCCCTAGATAGCCCGACCTACCTCCACATTGCCTACAACGTTCATTCTCCGCTGCCATGGTGCGAGTAGCAACCAAAAGTGTGATTTCCCCTTTCTACCCATGCTCTGTCATGAAGCACATGTGACCCTCAGGGGCAGTTGTGTCCTTCACATCGCGCCTTGACCTTGGTTGACCGAGGCTGGCTCGTAGGTTAAGGAGAGGATCTATGGAGCCAGATCCCTCCTCTGATCTACGAGGCCTACTGTCCTTTTTCTTTTATTCTCCTAGAAAATATCTTATTGGCCAAATCTTAGAAAAACCCTAGAAAATGCTAAGAATATCAAAATATATCAAACCTATATATTATTTTGATTAGAAAAAATATTCTCTATCCAAATAAAATATGATTAGGACCTAGATCCATTTCCCATTTCAAAAATAGTTGCCTAGAGCCTAAATGACCTTTTTGATTATATTTAATTATTAATAATGGTTTTCCTTGATGACATCTGACCTTCTAAAATATATTTAACCCTAGATGAAACCATGTTTCCTATATAACTCAAAACACTAGTCTAAGTAGATAAATGATGAAATAATTAAGAGAAACCCTAAATCTAGTCGTCTCTCTCTACATGTAATTAAATGTACATCTTTATATCAAATCTAGTATTATTAGATGATGATTAGTGATCATGAATGGTACTGAACTCTGATTTGATCCCTGATCTGAATAAGATAACATGAAAGGAATAATCACTAAGAATATATCTTAGTCTTGGTCACATGGACCAATAGTAATGTTGTACCCTTGCTTTCCTTGCAGGGTGACTTATTTCTTGATTGATTCTAAATCTTTGAATATCTGATCTAAACAAGCAGGTACGTGGTCTTATAAGTATAAGATTATATTTCTTGATTGCCTATGATATGTAGTATTTTGAATGCTCATATTTGGATATGATTTCTTGGTTGAACTAGTATGAGTTATACTTCACCAAAATCTAATATAACATAAATGATTATGATGGGTTGTAGCTACTAGAGCACATAGCCTAGTGTGGATGTAGGTTTCCTAACATGGATGTATGATTCTTGGGCCCATGTTAGATGTACGATGATATTATATTTCCCACACTAGATGTAAGTCAAGTGCAAATATGTGTAGTACAACCACATCAAAATGAATGTAATAAAAAGGAGGTTTACCTAATTTTCGCCTTAAGAAATGGTTTTATCTCTCTTTTCTTCTTTTCAAATATTTCCCTTTATGAAACCTTATTAGTGTAATTTTTACTACGTACCAACTTTGTTGATGTTTTGTTTCTCGTATTTTCTAGGTGCAAGGAACAATTGACAACCAAAGTGAAATGCATGCTCAAAGTACCTGAAGGCATAAAGTAATAAGCATGGAGGATATATTAGATAGATCTTTTCCTCTTATCTCATTCCTGCTAGATGTTAGTTTATTTTCCTAGTTGACGTTGAGGATGATTGAGATCCTATGTAATAATGTTATCTTTCTCTAGAACAATATTTTTTCTCCTTATGTAATGACTTTATTTTATCCATATGAATGAATGTTTGTGTGGCTTTATGAAATGATGTGGACTTTGATCTTGGCTCAATCTCTAATATTAATTGATTATCTTAATCTCTTATATTTTCCCTTTTGACATCTATAGATATGAGTGCACACATATCTGTGAATGTCACTATGGAAAGTATATAGAAATTGGGGTCGTCACAAGTTGATTCAAACAAGATGATTTCTCCATGTACGTTGAGCATTTATGTATGGGGTGTTATCTAAGTATTGTGTATAATGTACATGCCATGATATGGAAATATTATTCAATATTCAATTTCTTTTATCATTATGGATTATATTAAAAATGATTTGATGTGATTTATGTCTTTAATAATTAATTTTCGACATCATTATCATGTTTTGAAACACGATCAAAACGTTATCTTTTTTGCTAACTCGTTTTATAGGTAAGTAAGAGTAAAGACTTATAAAGAGTAAGATTAACATTAAAATGAATGCACTTTATATAAGATCCTTGTTATCGGATTCCAAAAGACTAAGAACTCAAATAACAACCATGCCCTTTCTACTTCATAAAGAACTTCAGTGCAATGCATGATGACTTCTATACAAATTCAAGAGGCACTTCAGTGCAATTCCATAGGCACTTCAATGCAGACTTATAGACAATTTGTTGCAAACTATTTTGTGAATTATTATATAAGCATGATAATGAACATTAAGATATAACTATTATTTTTATGATTTACTAATTTTCAAAAAATATACAATGACATTTTAATAATCGTTTATGCATAGTTACAAACGAGATGTATGTAGGTGAGGATCAACACTAAGGTTTGAGCTTTTACGAGGTATATGTGGTGTAGAGCTTCCCTAAAATGCGATTGGGGGGCAACTCCCTACTTCTTTGGATGAGAGCCTTATGTGAATATTATAGGATACTAGAAAGGACTATCCCATGCATTACTTTGGGGGCTTTTGCACTTTTTCCATATGTGTCCTTGTATGGTAGAAGAGAAATAGTATGCTCCACAATGGGAGGGAGAAAGATACATGTGAGATTTTTGAATATATTGTAAAAAGACTGAAATATGTGTGCAATGTTAGACCTTGCCACTATAAAGGTCTTAACTCTATGGTGATATAACAATGGGGTTTTCGTAGTCCCTTTCCCAATTTATCATGGATTTTGTTTAGCCTAATCAAATGTATAATATATGAGATTTTGTCTTTCTCTATACTTTGTTACCTCGTAACATATTTTTATGGAAGACAATTTACCTTATCCAAAAAAATCATATGACCCTCAATAAGTGCATTTATGTTGTGGACATCATATCGTTTCTTTTGGTGACATGCACCCATATGTGCTTGGGTTACTAAAAACCTAAAATATGATTAGCCGGTGATGAAAAGACTACAACTATGTTGAGTGAAATATTATTTGTCATGATAATATATATCATAAGTTTAATGATACTAGAAATAAAATTGACCCTTGTAACTAAAAAAGGTTCCCAAGTTTTTAACATGATGGTATAGGGTTGTCTAACACCTTATTAGGGATACGATGGAAATTGATTGGCAAATTTTGTCATTGTAGCAATTGATAAGAAAATATTTCCCAAATGCATGTATATCAATCACTCTCATCTTGTATTGTCTTTCTTCACCATAATGATAAACAAGCTCTAGTAACCACTCTACTTTCACCGTGAGAAATTCTTTCAATAAGTAATCTATGGTTGCTAATTGCAGTATGGGAAGACACTTTTTAAATGTTGCATAAGTAATCCTCCCAAGTTTTTGGTTCTTTCTCTTATGCTTCATCATCAAACATGTGTCAAAATGGTCTCTTGTATTCAGTAGAAAACATGTTCTTTCCAATTCTCTCCTTAAAATGAAGTGATTCCCATATTTTCCTTGTCTTTATTATAATTTTCTTTGTGATAAGTTATCGTATGGATTCTGTCCTAGTTTTAGTGAGTAAAAATGTCTATTGATACTAATGGTATATTAGTAAGCTTGAATTCTTTCTTTGAGATATTATCAGAACTTTGGTATCCCTCTCCTATGTTATAGAAAGAGATTTTTATTATTCATTTTCTAATAAATAATATAAGAGTTTGTGTCACTTTCTATTGTCAACACATGCATGGGTAGTCATACGCATAAACATACACATGGATAAGAAAAAAACATAAACTTCACCATGTGCATGTATCATACAAATTGATAACTTTTTAATAATTAAAATAAATCTTTCTTACTTGTTCTTGAACACATCCCACATATCAATTAGAGTTATGGAGTTTGCATATTTTAAACAAACTTTTTCTCTTTCACTCTTCTTTTCCATATTGTAAGACACTCCCTCTTTTAGTGGATGTTGGTTATAATTACCATGATGGCATCGTATATCAGGAGTCGTGCCCTAAGCTATACTAGTTTGATAAACTTATTTGCTTAAATGAGTATGGAATATATGAACCACCACACCCATAAAGAGGCCTAATTAAGTGAGGATATTAAACATCCTAGTTTGATAACAAGCCAAGTAAAGGAAATCATATAGTCATAATATCGTGGATGATTGATTGAAATACTCCTTTTCTTGTGATTAGGTGTACTTTGCTTCCACAATAATTACATGTAGGGTCTCCATCTAACAATATTTACATGTCTAATCACTATTTTGAATAAACTCCTTTTCACCATCCATATCCAATTGAGTGGCTCCTATAATCATCTACTTCCTAAAATATTCCAAGTTACTGATCCCCTCCGGATAAGTAGGTCACATGTAAGGGTTCCAAGAATTCCAATCTAACACTATTTTTACATACAATAATCATCAATATCTTTTTGTAGTCCTAGAATCTCTAGAGGAAACCCTAGGAGAGCCAAAATGGAGAATTTGATTATATATATATATGTGTGTGTATGTATAGATAATAAGTCTATGATGTTGGATCAAAGGGCTCTAGAGTGGGATGAATAGTGCTAAAAACACTCACACATAATTCATTAGACCTTCAAGTTACTTAAATAGGACTATTGCAAATATGAAATTTGTTGTGCATTCTAAACATATATATCTAGGATGAGAGAGATTGAACAAGCACAAGAGCAAGCTATGTAGAGTGGTTCCAATCTCCACTCTAGGAGAAAGTCAGTCAACTACCTAGAGAAGTCAAGCTCTAGGATTTCTCAACCACTGCATACTTATATTACATTATAAAACATACAATTAGACCTTCCTTTTATAGGGCAAGGATACCCAACCTTCCTTTTTAAGGAATAAAAGGAGCCAATAAAGCTTATAAGGACTTACCTATCCTTCGAGCTAGAGTCTTCAACCTCTACAAGGGCTTACCCACTCTTACAAGCAGCTGGACACCTTCACTAAGGAGCTCCCCTTCTTGCAACGATTCTTCCGCCTTGAAGGAATTTCCCACTCTACTCAAGGATCTTCAGCCTTCACCTTCTCCTTCAACTTAGAGAAGCTTTGTATCTTCTCCTTCACCTTGGAGAAGCTTTCACCAACTTTGCACTTGAAGAAAGGGATTTGGAAAGGGAAGCTGTGAGAGCTTTACAAGACTACAATGGAGTAGCTCCATCACTTATAGCCTATCTCACTCATATGGATGTATTGAAGTGTAAAAAAGAGAGAGAAGAGGGCTCTAGTGGACTGAATGTACTCAGCTATAACTAGGAGCTAGAATAGCATGAATGAGCTTGGAATGAATTCCAAGGTGTCCAATAGCCACTAGAAGCACTAAGGAACATTTGCTAGCTATTTGGGGTGTTGAAGTGGATATAATTTTGATGTTTGCAACACTCCAACGGCTAGAATCGCTTTTTTTCACATTCTGTACAGTGCAGTCGGTTGAGTTTCAATAAAGGTAACTTGACTGATTGCACTATGAGACAAAGCAAATTTGAAGCAACAATCAAGTTTATCGTGGATAAAATTTGGCAGATCACTTAAATATATTTTGCTAGTGTAGAGTGTCAGTCGATTTCATCCTGAGATACACTCAGCCAAATCTGGACATTCCCAAAATTCATCAAGGGTGTCAGTCGAGTTTATCAAAGATGAAACTCGACGAACATGCACTATGTGATGAATTTTAAAAATAATCATTAGAGTGATTAAATGTTTGAATTAAGTGCTCTTGATTTTTCTCATCTTAGTTACAAGTCATAGCATCAATACAAATGATTACAAAAATTGTCCTAAGTCATTTAGGACTATTTCCACAAAAGTGAATTTGCATTGCTTTTGACTTGAACTAGATCAAGCTAGGGCTTGATTGAATTGATCCTTTTTCATGTACCTAATACCTGAAATCAATCTCAAATAGACATATTAGATACATATGAATAGAATGGTTAAGTCATCATCACAATACAGACAATGTATAACATTTAGGTCAACATTCTCCCCCTTTTTGAAGACGACAAACCATTCCTCAGCATATTGAAAAGGATTTGGAATTTTAACTTTTACCTTGTGAATTGTAAGGGGATACATGGATGAACAATAGAAATTGCTCCCCCTTGATTCATGATTACCTTTTCCTGTATGGTTAGTCTCTCTAAAAACAACCATAGCACATATATATACTATTTGGTCCTCTTGCAAGTTACATGATATTTCAAATAATTGACTAGAAAAGGATCACAAAGAAATAATTCGATATGGCTGATCTCACTTCTCCCCCTTTGTAATATCAAAAAGGAAGGGGGGTAGAAGATCTATAAAACATAGGTCTTATCCAGAGGCACCAACTACACAAGCAAGCACCAAACATAGACAAAACCAAAGAGAACAAGCAATCTAGAGTCATAATCAAAATATGGAACCACATACCAAGAACTCATAAGATGTAACCAAACAAAGAGTTAAGGTACATACGATTTAGAATACATCACTAGATATGTCCTCTCGATATGAAAACTATAAGACAGTAAAAAATGATGAGATAATAGTATGCCTTATATACAATGCCCAAATTCCAATACATGATAGTCTACAAAAAGAGATATATATGAGAACCCTATAGACTAAAGAACTAAACATATAGGCTATCTATGTCAACTGGGTCATCGTCCTCTTCATCATCCTCTGGCCGGTAATCCTCATCTCCATCTAAAGGCATATCAATGGCAGTAGGTGTATCCTCAACATCATCACCATTAGAAGAGCCATCATCACCAACATCCACAACATCCTCATCCTTAACATCCTAAAATGCCATCTTCTCATCAGTAGGAGGTCCAAAGGCATGATTACCATGCCACTTGGCATTTTTCTCTACCCGATACATACCACATGCAAGTAATGCTTGCTTGATCAAAACTAGGTGTAGAAACCCCATCAAATCTAGCAAGTAGGGTAGTGGCAGGTCCTGGAGGTAGAGCAAGTAGCAGGTGAAACTCAGCTGAGGAGCAATAGTGGTAGGTCCACCATCAGATCTAGGAGGTACAACATAAGTAGAAGGGTGGTGGTTAGGATAGAACTGACTATATGCATAAGAAGCATAGTCAGCACCCAGATAGGGCTGGTAGGTGGGGTATGGATGGATTCATGATTTGTGCATGGTAGACATGATATGAACTAAGTCATGGTGGATGTGGTCTTAAACCTGAAGGTTATACGCCAATTGGTGTATCATACATCCCAGAAGGGCTTCATTTGACATAAAAAATGAGGCGTGGTTAGGTCTAGGAGGAAGTGGAGGAGACTGGGTGAATGTGGAAGCACCTGGTGTGGTAGAGGAGGTAGGGTGGAAGGACTTGTTGATAGTGGTCTTACTAATACAAACACCTTTTCTACTCACTTTGTAACCAAGCTCTTGAAAAAGGGATTTCTCAGAATGGTGAGCAAACACACCACATATCAAATTAGGATAAGGGAGATGGGTACCAATGGTGTTCTTTCCTGAGTCAAAGCAGGTCATATGGTGAAGAATATAATGAGCCCACTTGACTCTGACATCATTAAATAGACAATACATGATCACTACACTATTATCTACAATATTCTTTTGATTTTTCTTTTCATGGATATTTCAATTGACTACTAATGCAATCAGACATGTCTTGATGTCTAGGAAAGATGTGGGTAGGATGGATTTCTTCCTATATGGGATGTAGGGCTTCTTAAAAAACTTATGGATATCCGGAAGGGTAAGCACATGGTAAAAGCTTTTGTATAAAGCATAGGGGTCAAGCAAGCCATGGTAGCTATGATAGGAAGACATCCATGAACTGGAGAAGTCAGTATCATTCAAATAGGTATTCAATGAATCCTCAGAGATTTTAATCTAGGTACCCACAATCATGGAAGTCAAGATGACTTGGGTGTTCGATAGTGGCATGAGGGTGTTACAGTTCCACGTGAGATTGACAAAATTTGTGGACTACTTTTGTGCTAAGCATGGAGTTAGTGTAGCACAATCACTCTACACACAAAGCACAAAGATGGTGTGCTTTAAAGACCTCAACAACCTCTTTTATCACCTCACTGGTTTCAAAATGGGGTCCAAACAAGGAACAAAAAGGAGAAGGAGTTCTAGGAAGTAGATCCTGGTACCCATTCATGCTTGGGAGGAGATAAAAGAAGTGTCGTCGAAAGAGACACACCTAGGAGCAGTGGAGGAGGATGCAATTCTAGCTGGTCTGGTGCATTTCCTATGGTTGGAAGCCATGGAGGTCGAATGGAGAGAAGAAGACAACCAACGAGGAGAAAAATGCAAGCAACATGCCACCTAACCACTTAGGTCAATGTCGGTAGAGGCAGAGAGGGCTTATCAAGGGCTAAGGAGGGTAGAAGAGAGGTTGGGTTAGCCTAAGGGTTGGAGGACAAACTAGAATAGAGGGCTATCGACCGACTTACTCTAGTTGAGAGGGAGAAAAGTTGGTTGAATGCATATATGTTTTCCACCCAACAATGTTTTCAATCGAGTTTAGGCTGTGGGAAACTTGACCGAACCTATGGCTTAATACTGTCCTCAAACTATGATTGGTAGAGTTTCTCTTAGAACTCAATGGATGGCCAGTCTCTCTAAAAGATAAGAACTTCAATTCAAATCCACTAGAGTGCTATATAAATTAATTTTTCTAGTCTATCATGTGTTTTTGAATATATTGAGGCACATATCTCTCATCATTGGATACTATTTTGCGATAAAAGAAGCGTTTGTGAAAAATAGCCAAACAAAAATAAAACAAGGCATGAAAACAAGACAAATATAGCAGTTTCAAGTAAGAGATGAGTAACATAGGAGAAGGAACATATAGATGCATGAACAACTATCTAGAAGGCATATCAATATCATAAAGAGAAGTTATAAGCACATTTGATCTAATAAAAGTAAATTACTCTCTAGCTAGAGGTTTTGTGAAAATATCTACTTCTCTATGTCCACATGTGTGATATAAATATCCTTTTTGGCAATGTACGTGGCCACAAAGGAAGTGGTGGCATACCTCTATATGTTTGGCTCTACTATGCAATATAAGATTATAAGAGAGTTTTATTGCACTAGTATTATCATAATAGATAACAGAAGCATTAAAATGAATGTTAATGTCTTGGAGCATTTTCTTCATCAATAGGACTTGGGTACAATAACTCCTAACTGCAATGTATTCAGCCTCGGTAGTTGAAAGAGACACTATGTTTTGTTTCTTAGAGAACCAAGAAATCAAGCATGGTCCTAGGAGAAGCAAGAGCCACTTGTGCACTTTCTTTCAATCAAGCACCCTGCATAATCCACATCACCATAGGTGGTGAGAGTAAAGTCTCTTAACTTGAGATACCATAGTCCAAAATTTTGAGTATTGTCTAGATACCTCGAAACCCTCTTTACTGCTATGGGATGGGATTTCCTAGGGCTTGATTGAAATTGAGCACACAAGCCAACACTAAACATTATTAGGTCTAGAGGTCGTTAAATAAAAGTAAGCTACCAATCATACCTCTATAGAGCTTCTCATCCACTTTCTCACCTTGCTCATCTCTGTCAAGTTTGGCAGTGTTTGACATGGGGGTGTCCATTGACTTGTTGTGCTCCATCCCAAAGCCCTTTAAGAGTTCACTTGTATACTTGCCTTGGTTGATGAAGTTTCCTTCCTTTGTTTGTTTGATTTGAAATCCAAGGAAGAAAGTAAGCTCCCCCATCATATTCATCTCAAACTCACTCTGCATAAGAGAACTAAACTCCTTGCAAATATCACAATCAGTTCCAAAAAAATGATATCATCATCATAAATTTGAACAATCAAAAGTTAGTTAGAAGTGTGTTTGAAAAAAAGGTAGAATCAACTTTTCCCATGATATAGCCATTGTCTAGCAAAAAATTCTTGAATTTCTCATGCCACTCTCTAGGGGCTTGTTTGAGTCCATAGAGAGTTTTTTGCAACAAATTAACATGGTTAGGAAGCTTATCATATTTAAAGTCAAGATGTTGAGCCACATAGACTTCCTCCTCTATTTTACCATTCAAAAATGCACTTTTAACATCCATTTAGTAAAGAAAGAAATTCTTATAGCTAGCAAAGTCAAGTAACATTCTAATAGATTCAACTCTAGAAACATGAGCATCAGTTTAATCAAAATCAATACCTTCCTATTGATTGTATCCTTGAGCAACTAAACTTGTTTTGTTTCTTACCACTTTGCCACTTTCATCTAGCTTGTTGCAGTAGACCCTCTTGGTGTCAATGATCTTCCTATCATTTGGTCTTAGCACTAAGGTCCACACTTTGTTCTTTTTGAATTGCTTTAACTCCTCTTGCATAACTAGGATCCATTCACCATCTTTAAGAGATTTTTTTCACATTCTTAGGCTCAATTTGTGAGATGAAGGTGATGCTAGCTTATTCTTTTGAATGCAGCATGCATCTTCAACCTTTTAGAAGGATTACCTATGATGAGCTCTTTAGGGTAATGTTTTGCAAAGAGGGGAGTTGGATCCTTCTTTTCTTCTTCTTTCTCTTATTCATCAATCATCACCTATTTTACTTTATCAACAATGTTGACTTCTTTTAATCAAGGAATCACCTCATTTACAACATCATCATTTACAATATTCTTGGAAATAGAGGAGTCAGTTTCAAAAAATTTAACATAGATAGATTCTTCTACTTTAGACAGATCAATGTTAGACACACTATAAGCCTTCCTAGTGGTTCTATAGCCAAGAAAGAAAGCCTTGTATGTTTTTACATCAAACTTGTTGAGATAATCCTTAGTGTTCAAAACAAAACAAGGACAAATAAAAACATGAAAGAAATCAATAGAGGGATTTTTACCACATCATTTCTCATAGGGAGTTTTCTTTAAAGATGGATGAATGAAAATCTAGTTTTGCATAAAGCATGAGGTGCTAACAACTTTGACCCAAAACTTCGTTGGAGTGTCATACTTTAAAGCATGATCCGAGCTATAACCTGTAGTGACCTATTCTTTCTCTCTACAACCCCATTTGGTTGAAGTGTATGAGGGGAAGAAAAATTGTGCATGTAACCAGATTCCTCACAAAAGCATTCAAACAAGTCATTTTCAAATTCTCCCCCATGATCACTAAGGATAGAGACGATCTAACAAGAAACTTCATTTTCAACACATTTGCAAAAAGTCGAGAAAACATATAGAGTATCACTTTTTGAAACAAGAAAGAAGGTCTAATTATAATGAGAAAAGTCATTGAAAATCACAAGGCAATACTTGCTACAACATAGCGATTGAATTCTCATAGGTCCAAATAGATCAATATGAAAAAGTTCAAGAGCTCTTTTAGTACTAAGAACACCTTTGGATTTAAAGGATGATTTGGTTTGCTTTCCTTGTGTGCAAGGTTGGCATTGGGACAGAAGAGGACAAACACCACTCAGGAAAGCCAGATCAAGAAAGTGAACAAAGCGCAACAACCAATCATCCTACGAAGACAAATTGTCATAAACGAGGAAACACCAACGCTGGGAGAAGAGGAAGATCTGGTTCAAGATGGGAAAATAAGAAGGATAGAAGAATCGATGGAGGTAGATGAGGGGGAGTCGTAAATGAAATAGGCAACAACAAAAAACTTTTTTAAATACTCTATAGTTCAGGAAAATCTGACAGCTTATGGGGAGACCCAAGTAGCGGGTGTTGGCGGTGTCCAACCTTGTGAAGAGAAATGAAAATCTTAAGATGGAACTACCAGGAGATGGGTAAATTTGGTATTTAGAATGCCCTCCGCATCTAGTGCTGGAGGGAGTGCCCAAATATAGTTTTCCTCTAAAAAACTATCATGGCAGACTGATTTCTAGAGGAAGTCAAAAGGGACTATGGTTTTATTAACGGAGTCTACTTGTCGAGCACTGGAAGACCGGGAGGTATGGGGTTATGGTGGATAGATATTGAGGTCACTGTTCTAAACTCGTCTAGTCACCATATTGAATGCACAGTTACTGAGTCATACGGGACATCGACTTGGTGGGTGATTTATATTTATGGATGGGCAGAGCAATAGAACAAGCACAAGACTTGGGATCTGATGAGAAGTCTGAGAAAAAATTCTGACCTTCCTGTGATTTTTTTAGAGATTTCAATGAAATTATTTCCATTGAAGAGAAATCTAGAGGCCCTCCCAAACTAGACAGATGGATGTAGGATTTTTGGTATGCCATTAATGATTTCTCTATTTTGGATCTAGGATATGAAGGCAGTCTTTTAGCATGGAAAAGGGGCCTCACTATTGATACTCTGGTCAGGGAAAGATTAGACAGAGTCCTAGTCTCTTTCGAGTGGCGGAAAATATTTACATATTGCAAGGTCTTCCATATCTGTAGATAGAAGAGAGATGAAAAGAAAATAGAGGGGATTTTTTTTCCAGTTTGAGCCCATGCGGCTATCTGAGGAGGAATGCGGCCAAACAATATCTAAATTCTGGGATAGATCGGGCTTTGCTACTCTATCTGATAAGATATAGGGGTGTGGGGAGAAACATGATGCCTGGGTGGACCAAAAGTCAAAGACATAAGGAGAAATATTAAATAAGTGGAAAAGTTACTTAAAGAAGAGCAGAAAAAGCACATGGCAATGCAGTCCTGGACAAGTGTAAAGTTGTTGCTAAAAAACTAGAATATTGGCATATGATGGAGGACTCCTACTGGTGTACCCCATCTAGAGTCAGTGAGATGAGAGTATGATATAAAAGCACTTCTTACTTCCACCACAAATCTTCCCACAAGAGAAAGAGAAAATTTAAGAGGGTCTAAAGGACAAAAAGGGGACTTGGAAAAATGAGGACAAAGGCATTGAGATTATTGCGCTGGATTTCTTTGAGTCCCTGTTCAAATCAAGTAACCTTATGGGTTTTAAAGAGGCTACAAAGGGTCTTTGCAACAAAGTAGATGAAGCTATGAATAGCCGCCTACAACCAAATATCTTGAATGAGGAAATAACACGAGCCTTGAAGGAGATGCACCAGACTAAAGCAACTGGTCCAGATGGTATGAAAGTTATCTTTCTCCAAAAATTTGTCATATAATAGGGAAGGACGTTAACAATTATATAAAGGCATGGTGGAAAGATCAAAGGAGATTGCAGGAAAAAAACCAAACACTTATTTCTCTTATATCGAAGGTAGAGAGGCCAAAAGAACTTTCGGAATACCAACCAATAAGCTTGTGCAACATTCTCTACAAAATTGCCTCTAAAGTTCTGGAAATTTGATTGAAGCTTTTACTAGACACTATCATCTCATAAAACCAGAGTGCCTTCATCCTTGGCAGAATGATCACAGACAATGCACTCATTTCATATGAGCTTTTCCACAAAATGAAGGGGGAGAAAAATAATGGAAAAGGGGAGCATGGCTCTCAAACTAGACATGTCGAAGGCCTATGATCATGTTGGATGATATTTTTTGGATCATGTTCTGATGAAGTTGGGGTTCGAAGGAAAATGGAAGAAAAAAATTCTAGAGTGTGTTTCCACAGTCAATCACTCTTTTGCCATCAATGGTAACTGAACTACGAGGATCAAGCTTACCTGGGGACTGTGATGAGGTGACCTACTTTCTCTATATCTCTCCATTTTATATGCTGATGCTTTTTCCACCTCTATCATAAATGCCATCGAAAACAATCTTTCACATGGGGTAAAGAACAACCGATCTTCACCTAGTATTGCCCATCTTTTTTTAGCAGATGACAACCTTTTTTTTGTTAGAGCAACACGTCAAGAATGCCTAGTTTTTGATAATACCATTAGCTAGTATGAATAAGCATCGGGACAAAAGAAATTTTTCCAAAAGACTAAAGTTACTTTTAGTAGAGGAGTACCACACACCACAAAGCTTGAGCTAAAAAATATTCTCAATGTGAGAGATGTTGGTTGCCACACAAAATATCTTGGCCTCCCGATGGCGATTGGGAGATCCAAGAGATAGGTTTTTAGCTTTGTGAAAGAAAAATATATATAAGAAACTACAGGGATGTAAGGAAAAACTTCTATTTAAGATGGGCTAAGAGGTTCTCATAAAGTCTATAGCATAAGCCATCCCTTCCTATATAATGAGTATTTTCCAGATACCATATAGTATACTAGATGAAATCCAAAGAAGCACAACACAATTTTGGTGGGGGGACAAAGGGATCAGAACATAAAATCTCTTGGCAATGTTGGACGAACCTATGCAAACCAAAGAAAGCAGGTGGTATGGGATTCTGAGATATACATAGTTTTAACCAAGTGTTACTAGCCAAACAAATGCAGAGACCACTCACAAAGAAAGATTCACTAGCATACATAGTGGTAAAGGAAAGTTATTTCCCTAGAACATCTATTCTGGAGGTGCTAAGAGGTCAGAGTCCCAGTTTAATGTAGAGGATTTTATGGGGAGCAAAATCTGTGGTCCTTGAAGGCTTATAGTGGAGGGTAGGGAATGATAGTGATATCAACATTTGGAGAGATAATTGGGTGTATGGAATACAAGATGAACTAAGAAACTTCCACGATAAGACTTTGGATGACCATGTATCCGTAAAGGACCTGATAGATATGGACATCGGCTGGTGGAAATTAGATGATATTGTCGCTTTGTTTTCAGAACACATCTGTAAGAGGATCCAAAGTATCCCTCTAAGCTCTCAGTTACCAAAGGACCTTCCCTTCTGGTGGCCTGACAACAGGGGTGAGTTCACCATAAAATCCACTTACTGGTTGGGACACTTGGACAAAACAAACTTTGTTGCAAATAGAATATTAACAAATGATAAGGTATGTGGCCTTATTTGGAAGTCAGGTTGGCCTCCAAAACTTGCCCGCTTCCTATGGCGTCTCTATACGGGGATCATGTCAACAATGGGAAGATTGTATGATAGACACAATTATATGGATGAAATTTGTCAGACGATATGCAGAAGGGAGAAGGAGACTGTCATCCATATGCTATACAAATGCCCAATACAATATGATATGTGGACCAATAAAAGGGCAAGAGATCTCATGAATGAGATCATGAATCAGACTCCATGCAAGGCGTTGCTTCTGTTAGCTTAGAAGCTTGAACCAGCTAACATGGATCACATAGTTGCTTGTATGTGGGGAGCTTGGACATACAAGAACATCATCATATTCAAGGACAAGAATCGTGGCTACACTGCATGCACACAGTCGCATGCTTGCTTTATTGTAGACTACAAAGAGATGAATTGTAGATAACAATTTTGAAAAGAGAATGAAGGTCAGGAGATGGGAACCCCCACATGTTGATAATCTAAAACTTAACACTGATGTGGCGGTGGACAACATAGGATGAATAGGGATTTGGGGAGTGCTATGGTACATGCAAGGTAGAAAGAACAAAAGGGGCTATGGCAACGACCCTTGATATTGCTGCTACTCCAGATCTGAGGGAAGCTATCTCACTTTTCAGATGTATCACTCATACCAAAGATTGTGGATCGTAAAGGATTGAAGTTGAGTGTGATTATGAAGTGTTGGGTTTTAGGGGAGATAGAGAAGGCAGAGGAAACAAAAAAAATTCTCCCCAAACCTAGAACGAAGGAATCATGTCAACGTCTATACAATAGGAAGGATGGTTTGTAGAGGCATACCTTGTCCTAAGGCTTGCTCGACGACGATACCTCGCGGCTTATGCAGTCTTCACCTCTAATCTTGGACAGTGTCTGTTCATCTCCTGGTCCCACCAGGACTGTCACCTCCTGGTCTCACTGGGACTGTCAGGATTGACAGTTGTACTCCGAGCGGCAGAAGTCTCCCGCCTCTAAAGTAGTCCACACTGACCACCTGGAACTCCGATCTCCTTATCTCATAAGGAATCAGAAGGTGTCACACCCTCCTGTCGGCGTACTAGTCACCGACACACTCTCCTTCCACCAATCACTTTTCTGTAGTTGTCTTTCCCTTGCTGTGCCTCCCTTATCGGGTAGCACTTGCTTGGGATCTCTCAGTTACCAAAACTAGAGAGAACGACAACTTTGCAGAGCAACTGGTGCACTGAGTTGTTGTCCTAAGAAGCCTCCACTACTCCTATATATATAGGAGGGTCATGGGACAAGGTTCTCTACCCCAGGCAATGCAGGATTAAAGCAGGAGTAGAAGGGTTCGGAATTTCCCACAAAAACAACCAACTGCGCCACTTGAACCAATCGTTTCATACATGAAACAGTCGGTTGGGGAGTTGAGCTGATCGGTTCAACCTCAACCGATCGGTTGGGACCCTTGAGCTGATCAGTTCACTTCTGAGCCGATCGGTTCATGGTCTTGATCCAACTCAAATTGACTTTCAAATTTGTTTCCTATTATTCAAATATTAATCCTTGTCCAAATCAAATTTGTACAAGTGAAACAAATTATATTTACAAAATAGTCTTCTCACTTTCCAAATGATCTTGGTTGGACTAGTTGAGCTGATCAGTTCAACTCTTGAACCAGTCATCTCAGCTTGTCTTAAGCCGATCAGTTCATCATATGAGCTGATCGGTTCAACAACCTGAGCCGATCAGTTCATCCCATGAGCCGATCGATTGGGGCAATAGACTATGCAAAATCAGTCAATCGCAATTTCAATCAATCTGATACTCTAACCAATCGGTCCAACACCTAGAACACTATGATATGGAGCTATCAATTGATTGAGTGTTTAATTGAACTACTAAACTCCTTTAGTAATCAATCTAAACATCATTTGTGGATAAACTCCTCTTCTAGGTTAAATCCTATGTGTGTGACCCTACAGGTCCATTTCACGTTGGCAGTGAACGTCCATAACAGTTATGACTTCACAAGCAAAGAGCGGTACCTCATCGCACATCAGTGCTACCCAAGTGAAATAGAAAGTTGGAGAACAACTTTCAATCCTACAATCTGTGAATGGTGTTACAGCGAATGTATAATTCCTTTGTCACTGATATCCTGAATGAACTCAAGGCATGGAACAATCATCCTATCAACATTCATTCACTTTCTTGATCTCAGAGTAGATTGGAGGAGATATGTATGACATCAATATCACATACTGATTCATACATGCGTGCGCACGCCTATCTCAATCTTACTCATCAAGTGACCATGGATATCAAACTCCCTCAGGAGGGACAAATCCCTTATCTATCACTCACCCCTCAAAATCCCCATGTGTCAAAGCCACCCAATCATCACCTTTATAACAACCCATGTTTCAGGACTGCGTTTGATGATGTCAAAGTGTACCCAACGACATGTGTTGAGTGTAGTAATTGCAGGTCAAAGAATCACACTCACCATAATCACTGTGAGAACTGACTGTGACTACCATGTCATGGTTCCATGTGTCAAACTCACGGTGGGTCTGTCCGGTAAACTTGTTCTCTAACAAGTACCTATGTGTTTGGTTTGATATCTCCATATCATGACTAATGAGATTCTGTCATTAGCTAACACCACAATCTAGTCTTGTGTGTCATTGTTGTCTATCTACCTTCCACAATGACATACGACTAGGGACATAATAAGAATGTACAAACTCTTAGCATTCGTATGATCTCATCGTTCAGGTCCTGAACCTAAAGGCATACATCATTGAGTAATATCATTCTCTAGACATTCAATCTGTTCTATCACTATCTCATATGACTAAACTAGAAAGAATTGGAAGCTTGCTTTTGATCTTTATCAAATCAATCTTAATGTATCCCACCAATCATCCCATGATTGGCTCTCAGGGCATACATACCAACAGACTCCCACTTGCACTGTGAGCCAATCACCATTGAATCATATTCATAGTGATCTTCAAACATGTCCCACATGTTACTGTGCTCTAGTCCTAACGCAGTGAGTTATGGCAACACCTTGCCAAAGTCGGTATTAACTGCATGTCTCTCATCTCTTCATTGTACGTCACACGTATGAGATGGAGTTGCCGTAATATGCGATCTAGTATTCCTTTGCTAACCTTTTAGCCACATTGCATGATCAAGCGCTCCTAACTTGTCATCAATGACCAGAATAACTATAAGTTCATCTCATGAACTTCCAGATCCATATAGTATCCACTGCTGTTAACACACAAATACTCAGTATTTCCTTTTAAAACAAACGTAATGGAACGTTTCCATTTATCAACAACCATTTCACTTTTATATATCTCATATATATATTGCGATTAATTTTCTATCCTTGTTGGAAGTTCACATCAGTGTAACTCTTTACAGTGAACCCTTCCAGTTTCCATAGAACTAGTACTTCTCAAGTACTAATCAAGTTCTTATTGTATTCCAGTAACCCTTACTAGAACTAGACAGACATCCACTCGTCATATCCCACATATGAGTTATTAGGATGAGCATATCATATTGTCATGTCCTACATACAAGATGATAAGTGTGTTTTGTTCTTGCCATGTCCAAACATGCAAGATAATGGGATGATTACATACATGATAGATCCATATCTATTCTTAGTGTTCCCATTCTTCATAAGAATTGGACACTTAGCCTTGGAATGCCAACTCCATGTAACATGGATAAGTTTTCTCCCACTGAATCTGTGCACATTGAACTCTTCAGTGTAGATTGACAATGTATGCTCTCTCATTTCAGGTCAAGAGGTTTTTTTAGAACTATCTGTATAGATCTATATTCCTATCTCACAAGAAACATCTCTATCTTCCTTAAAGATAATTTCCACTTTAGATTTCCATTCTAGAACATTTCCACTTCACATCAACATGTGGAATGTGAATACGCTCCCACTAAATCACATATCTCTCTTTATCTTGGACATATTAGTCAACTCCTTTGACTATATAATCAAAGTAAAGATCACAGTTCTGAGTTGCTTGTACTCAATCAATCACATTTATTAGTCCATTGTAACTTATAGACTTCATTTGCATTAATGGATTCATAAACCTTATAGGTTGTGTCATGTACACATCCTTGTTTTATTCCTCATAGGAATGTAGTTTTAGTATGCATATGCCAAATCTCTTAGTCATTAAGTTACAATTAACAAGCATCATCCTTTTCAAAATGTTATCCATGTGTCTTAACACTTAAAACTCATTCACACTTATGGATTTTATCCCAATGGGTGCTACCATCAAGGTCATACCTTATGGTTTACATGGAAGTCATTTAGGATGTAATGGTCATAAACCATAACTCAAAATATGATTCCTCATATTCATCTAGATAGTTGACTCATCACATGACCAACTCATCACATAGATGATTGAGGTGTATCTGTTAAGGATATAAGAACTTACAACTCTTTGTGATTCTTAATGTCCTTTGTTAGTGTGGGGTATTCTTTATTTAAGAAGAATTTAGTTATTTGATAATCATCCTCTAACTCCTTAGAGTATGACTCCTTATTGATTTAGACATCACCATGCCTTAATCATGAGCTTACTATGATACACTATCATAATCACTCATAAGGATCTCAAACATTTGGTTCAAGTATTTCATTCATTGATCTCATCAAGAATTAGCACTTTACCAAATTCACACTTCATTTATGATATCCTTGAACACTTCAAGACACTCATATTGGTATTTCTCTAAACACCATTTAAAGTGCTAGCATTAAGTCCAATAGGTATGTAGATACATCACATGTATTATACCTAATAGGATAATCATTCTCCCACTACCACTAGTGAAGATTGATTAATCATGTCTAAGAGATTCATGTCTCTTACTGGTTCTCTAACCAAAAGAGTCTAGATTTATCCATCATATGGAAACTAGAAATGAATTTCTCATAATTTATGCTAATTTGATTGTTTGAGTTATCAATAACTTTTAGGTATCATTTTATCTTATACATACCAAGTATCACAAGATAAACAAGGCATTGCCACAAAGATCGAAACATCAACTGTATTAATTTCCATCATTGTCATACAATATGCAAAAATAATGTGTTTCTATCCATTGGGAAAATATGAAATAGCAGTTCATAACTCTATTACATGCCTTCAAGGTTGAAAATAAACTAAAGTACTCCTATCTATGGTGGCAACACTTGCCTCATTTATTGAGTGCTTTACATTTTATATCTTGGTATCATATACCTAAAAAATGTTACATGTTTATTTCATGACACCTTCAAGTGGAGACATCTGTCGCCTCCTTCTTCTTTAGTTCTTCTAGATAGAGTGGACAATTCCTTTTCCAATGTCCTGGCTTTTGACAATGGTGGCAATTGCCTCTCTTGGTCACGCCTCCCTTGGCCTTGAGAGATGAAGACGTCTTGGGCTGCTGGCTAGCATCAGAACCTTTCTTAGCCTTGCCTTTGCCCTTGCGCTTGGACTTGCCTTTCTTGTCGCTGGTCATCATCACAGACTTAGGCTTGTCCTTCTTCATCTATGTCTTGGCTGTCCTCAACATGCCCAACAACTCTGTCAACGACTTGTCAAAGTTGTTCATGTTGTAGTTCATCACAAACTGACTGTAGGATTCTGGCAATGATTGTAGTATCATGTCAGTAGCCAACTCTTGGCTCAAGGGAAATCCCAATCTTGTCAGGTTCTCCACATACCCAATCATCTTGAGTGTGTGAGGACCAACTGGATCTCCTTCTGTCATGACACACTTGAACAACACTCTGGAGACATCATGCCTCTCTTGCCGTGCTTGATCTTCATACATGTTCTTGAGATGCTGAATCATCTCAATGAAACCCATGTTCTCATGTTGTCTCTACAACTCTTGGTTCATGGAGCACAACATCAAGCACTTTGCATCAATGGCATCATCAAAATGCTTCTTATAAGGATCCCTTTCTGCCTTTGGTGCGGTAGGAGCAGGTTCCTCTGGAACTGGAGTATCCAGGACATAGAGCTTTCACTCTTGAGTGAGAACTATTCTCAATGTCCTAAACCAGTCGTGGAAGTTAGTCCCATTCAGCTTGTCCTTCTCAAGGACCGATCGCAATGAAAAGTGATTGTTGTTTGTTGTCATTTGAACTATAAAAGGAAATATATGCAATTTAGTCCAAAACTCATTTTGACTTATTTGATTGATTTGAAAAGTTTGACGATATAATTATGACTTTAATTAATTATCGCTCCCACTATTTTTTTTTCAAATTGATAGCCCTCACCATCAATTCGGAAGATTGCAACGAACAATCTTCTAGTGGATCAAGATCCTGAAATCCTCTAAGTCATGGACTAGCTAGGGATGTCACCCACAACTTAGATCTTCCAGGTAGGCAACTTTTGCCAATTGCATCATATGAAACTCTTAAAAGATGTCATATGCAACTCCTTGCCATGATCACCTCCATGCCTCAAGGTGCTAGATCCTATCTAGGTCACCTTGTTAAGTCCGACCCAAAGCCAACACGATGAATATGCACCCTTCTAGGGCAGACCCACATATCCATCCTTCACGCTTCCATGAGATAGACGGTGCACCACGCTAGGGCGTGCCCACACTTGGCCGATCAAACTTTTCACGTGTGTCGCATTTGGAAGGCATCTAAAACTTAATGTTTATGAGGTATTTGGTTTTTATAGGTACATATACATATACATATCCAATCACCACAATATATAGTACGTATCATATACATGCTATATCCCACATAAAACATGCGAAACGAAAAAAAAGTGATGATTATGGCCATCCTAATGTGATTCCTCGAGCCAAGAGGAATCACGATCATCTAGGTCTACATCACATGAAACATGTACAAAATGAAGTGCTATAGCAGCCCGAGTTGATCAACTCATCTCATGAATGACCTGCTCGCCTTGGCTGGTCGTCTGAGTGCCACCAGCCGATCAGTTGACTCCTTCAACCGATCGGTTCGCCTGGTCATCGTGCACCTCCTCAGGCCCGCCACCCGATCATCTCGCTCCATGAGCCGGTCGTCTGGATCACCAACCGATTGGTTCACGCCTTGAACTGATCGTCTCAGTCATCAGATAGTCCGCCATTCTTTGACATAACAGGAAATAAAAATCTATCCTATTTACATTTGAATTGGGAAACCCCAAGTTACATTCGGGGGAGAAAAGGTAGGAAAGAAATCTCGAGTTATCTTGAGTTACATCAGGAATAGGAGATAGGGAATCAATGCGCAAACCGAGATGCAAGAAACCATATACAACCAAGAACACATATAGGGTTTTTTTTAAGGTGTCATGCCATATATCATTACGATGGCCAATCGACCCTAGCAAGGTTCAAATACATACTGGGAAAAGACGATAACAAATCAAAAGACTCGACTGACCCACGATAGGTATCATTAGCTATAGAATTAGCTAAACTATTATTGGTACGACTCCTAAACGATAAAGAGAAAGAACTAAAGTTGCCTTGTAGAAGCCTAATGTCATCCAAGATGCCTCCCAAGTAGTCTCTCCTCACACCGGTCTAGTGAAAATTGTTGGCCACCACCTATGAATCTGTCTCTACCTCTACGTTGCTCCATGCATGCCGTTTCATCCAAAGAATGGCCTCACGTATGCTTAAAGTCTCCGCAATAGCAGTGTCCTTCATCCCATTCCACCATTTGCTACCTATGCCTAGGACATTACCATTGCTATCCCTAAGAACCCATCCTTCCGCCTCTATTCCATCCTCCCCTACCGAAGCATCCACATTCAGTTTGGTATGGACGACCTCCGGAGCTGTCCACCTCACCCGCTGGCTTCTCCCTATGTACCGTTCTCCTTGGCTGCTCATCACTGACCCCATGCTGTTGTGATCTCGTAGCAAGGCCAACAAGGTGGCCTTGGTAGCTTCTCCATTTAGGTTTGGTTTCTTGAAGATGCGGTCATTCCACAGTGTCCATGCCGCCCAAATGATGGCAATCATCTCCTCCTGTATCTCTTTGTCCTCAGTGCTCATGATGGTGGTAATGGCCTCTGTGACCGTGAGATCCTTCACTCGATCCATGCTATCCATGACATATTGCGATGCATGATCCCAAATTTCAACGATGCTTGGACATCTGAATAGCATGTGTGGGATGGACTCTGTCTCTGAGTAGAAAAGCAAACAAGTACTGTCCGTGTTACAGTGTCTGTTGTATAATCTGCCCATGGTTGCTAATCCACCTATTGCTTCTCTCCACATGAAGTGTGCCACCTTTGGAGATATCTCGCTCCTCCATATCAACCTCCATATACTCTCCCCCAGCTCGGATATTCTGTCTCCCCATAACTCCTAGCCAGTAAGCCGATATGACCGAAAACTCACCGTTTCTTGATGGCCACCAGAACCTGACGTCAGGAGCTCGCTCTATCCTGAGAGGTATAGCCATAATATCCCTCGCTATATTGTCCGGAAAGGTACCGTGAATAACGTCAAGGTTCCACTCCATCCTCTCATCATGAATGAGCTCCCACACATATATGGGCTACTCACCCTTCACGTGTCTATATTCGCCCAGAGTATCTCTCCTCTTCGACACCCACCTATCCTCCCATATGTTAATATCCGCGCCACTCCCAACCCTCCATTCCACCCCCTCCACAACAAGAGCCTTCACCCCCACATACTACGCCAGGTGTAGCTCAGGTTATGACCTCTCCTTGCCTCCCAAATATCAGACGAAGGGAAGTATCTCTCTTTGATAACTTTGGCTACCATCGCATTCGGCTTTGAATGCATCCTCCACACCTGCTTTGCCAACAACGCTTGGTTAAAAACATGCAAGTCTCTGAACCCCATCCCACCTTGCTTCTTTAGTTTACACATCCTATCCCAACTCATCCATGCTATCTTCCTCTCATTACTCTTGGCCCCCCCCACCATCTCACCACCATACTGTGCATTTCATCCACCATCCCAACCGGTAACTGGAATATGCTCATGACATACATCGGAATAGCTTGTGCCACCGCCTTTATCAGAACCTCTTTACCCAATTTGGATAATAGCTTCTCTGCCCAACCTTGCAGTTTCCGCCACACCCTCTCCTTTATATAGTTGAAAATATGTTTTTTAGACCGCCCTATGGCCGTAGGTAGACCCAAGTATCGGGCATGCCTGTCCACCTCTTTAACCTGCAGCAGCTCTTTGATCTCCTCTCTTTTTGATAGACACATTCCTTTGTTGAACACAACCTCCGTCTTCGAATAATTAAGTTTTTGCCCGGATGCCTGTTCATACTGACTGATGATTTCAGCAATTTTCAAGCATTCCGTGGTGGTTGCTCTTGCAAAGAGAATACAGTCATCTGTGAAAAAAAGGTGAGAAATACTCGGTGTAGATCTACTAACTTTAATCCCATGAATGAGATTATCATTAGCATCTCTGCAAAGTAAAGTAGAAAGAGCATCAGCACATAGAATAAAGAGATAGGGTGAGAGAGGGTCCCTGTCTAAGTCCTCAGGTAGGCTTGATCGTTCTGGTCTAGTTTCCATTAAAAGTAAAGGCATGGCTAACAATAGATATGCAGTCGTAGATCCGGTCCCTTAACTTGTCACCGAACCCCAGACACCCTATTACATGCATAAAGAAATCCCATTCCACTCTATCATAGGCCTTGGACATGTCAAGCTTGAGAGCTAGAGTACCCCTTCCGTCCTTTTTTTCTTCTTCATAGTGTGAAAAAGTTCATAGGCGATGAGTGCATTATCCGTAATCAATCTCTCCGAGATAAAGGCTCTTTGATTCTCAGAAATAATGTTGTCCATATGCAGCTTCATGCGATTTGTAATCACTTTTGATGCAATCTTATAGATGACATTACACAAACTGATAGGTCTGAACTCACCCATCTCCGTAGGCTTATCCACCTTTGGAATAAGGACAACCAGTGTGCTATTAACCTCCTCCAGGCTCCTCTGTCCACACCACCACCCCTTTATGTAACTAGTCACGTCTTTTCCAACAATGTGCTCGTATTTTTGAAAGAAAAGAGCTTTCATACAATACGGTCCTGGAGCCTTGTTGGGATGCATTTTCTTGAGGGCATGCAGAATTTCCTCATCGGTGATATCTTCCTCCATCTGCCTAGAGAGCTCTCTATCCACCTTTCTATCCATACCCCTAGTTGCTGACCCAAAGTCCGTGGGATTAGTAGTTGTAAAAAGCTCTTCAAAGAAATTAGTAACCACCTTTTGGATATCCTCATCCTCCGTCTTCTATATTCCCATATTGTCTTTCAACCCTTCAATCTTATTTCATCTTCTTCTATTGGAAGCCTTGTGATGGAAATAGGCAGTATTTCTATCTCCTTCCCTCATCTCATTGGCCCTGGCTCTAGTGTGCCAATATGATTCCTCATGTCTCAGCCAGTACTAGAGCTCTCCTTCTAAGTCTTCTGGTCTTTTCAGCATCCGTGCATCCGGCAATTGAGTTTGAACTTCCAGAAGTTCTTTTTCTAGTTCCCGAATTTTTTTCCTTCTGAATTTAAATTTCTTTTCAGCCCACTCCTTCAAGTTGACTTCACATCTATTAATTTTTCCAACCAGTACCTCCATCCTACCTACGTCCATGTATTGGTGATGGTGGCCTGGCATTCCTCCTCAACAGTCCAAGCCGGCTCAAAAGCAAAGAACTCATGTTTCTTTTTCTTTCTGTCCACATGCCTTCTATCAGCAGTGATAATGATAGGGGCATGATCCAATTCATATATAGGGAGGTGAATCACTTTGCAGTATGTGTATTGTCCTCTCCATTCAAGATCCGCCAACGCTCTATCAAGTCTCTCCTGGATCAACGTCTCCATGGTTAGCCCCCTCCTCCATGTATAGATACTGCCTGTGTAGCCCAAATCAACTAGAGCACAATCATCAATAGCATCTTTGAAGCCCTGCATGACTCTTTCCTCCTTGGGTGGCCCTCCCAACTTTTCTGAGTTAGAAACTATTTCATTGAAATCGCCGAAGAAGATAACTGGAAAATCTGTCTCCCTTTTAAGCCTGCGCATCAACTCCCACGTCTTGAATTTATTAGGTTGGTCTTCCCACCCGTAGATACCAATAGCCTTCCATTTCCCAAACCTGCCCTCATCCACCAAGCATTACACGTGTCTTTGCGAGTAGCCTATGATTTCCACATTAGCGTCCTTCCATCAAAAACCCAGTCCTCCCAATCTTCCCACACTGGAAATACAGATGCCGTCAAAAAAACCACAACTTCTCTTAACGTCTTCTAACTTTGTGGCTGCAATCATAGTTTCCATAATGAAAACTATGTTTGGGCTCTCTCTCCAGCACCACAACCGTAGTGTCGTCGCATTGTCAGGGTCGCCCATCCCCTGACAATTCCATCTTAAGATTTTCATTATCCTTCGTGGTGTTGGTCAACACCAAACACCGCTACTTGGGCTTCCTCAGCCCTGTCATCTGCTAAGACCATCCTCTCCTGCTGCCTTGCTCTTTTCCTAGTATCGACTTGTTGTATCTGCTCATCTAGGTCCATATCAACACTGTCATTGTCTCTTCCTCTCTTTCCTGCAATTGAGTCCCATGCAACCTCACTTTCTGGAATGCCCAGCCTAGCACCTCGACTCATTTTGTATACCTAGGGTGTGTGCTTTTTCTTGACCTTTGCATCCTTCTTATTGTTTTGGCCTTTGCTGTGACCCATTTTGTTAGTTCTGCCCTGTGCCCGTGTGATTATTGGATCTTCCCTGTGCGAGCCCTGTGCAAGCCTATCTTCCTTCTTGGTTTTTCCCTTGATAGCTTGACGGACGCCACCCTCCGACGTTGTATCTGACCCCTCTTCCTCCACCAACGACGCTTCCTCCGGTACGATGATAGTATCCCTAAGAGCGAACAACTCCTCTAAGGAGAAACAAACTCTCCCTTCTGAGCCTCATGCCCCTTCCTTTAGGAAAATGTCCAGGTTGCTCGAGATTTCCCCTCCCTCTTCCCTATTACTCTCCCTCGTGCCCCCTTCTCTTCCTAAAGAAACTCTTCCCTCTACCCTTCCCGCACAATCCTTTCCCCTCATCTTCCTTCCTTTTTCAACCTCACTATGATGTTCCTTCTCCTGGTCATCCTGCCGCCCTTCCTCACTAACACCTTCTCGCCCTCTTCCCCCCTCACAGATGACCCCTCACCTTCACTCCTCTTATCCTTCCCCACCGCCGACGCCGTCGCTATAGGATACCGGTTGAACTTGAGCGGTTTCCTCACAACACCAACCCCGTAGACCTCCTCGTAGATGCTTAGATGAGGCTTCCTTGGGGATGCCTTCAGCCATGGCCCCCATTGCCCGCCCTCCTTCTCTTCTTCCCCTACCTACCCGCAATCCTTCTCGCCGTGCCCTAGACGCCCACAGACATAATAGAGCATGGAGAGCCGCTCATACTTCACATCGATGGATGCTAATCCGCCTCCCTTGGTTTGAATCCGCAGTGTACGCATAAGCGGTCTGGATATATCAATCAATACTCTAACACGAGACGACGTCTCCCACCCAAGCTCATCTCGGTCCACTATCCGAACCTCTCCCATCCGACCTGCGATCTCCCTGATCACTTTTTCTCCTCTGTAGCCTAGCGGGAGGCTGTAAAGTCTCACCCAGAATGGACTCATTATCAGATTCACCTTGGCCAGCTGCTCCTCCGGTGCTATCTCCTTGAACAGTAGGAGTCTGTTATCAAAATTCCATGGAGCCCCCTCTACGACCTTCCTCTTGTCTCTCCAATCAAAGAACTGGACTATGAAAATGTCGGCCTCGATTTTTTTGAATAAGACCTTGTCCTTTAGCCCCCACGATTGCGTTAGGGTTCTCTACATTGCCCCAAAGTTGTAGCTTCTGTTTGTTAGCAATCTCGCAACCAAAGCCAGTTCCGTGTGTTTGATCCCATCTTCTGCCTCGTCTACTGGGACTTTGATCGGTGCTTCTTCATCCTCAGTCAATGTCATCTTTGCATACCTTTTCATTAGATCCATGTCTGCTGTTGGAAACCAGACCAGTCGATCCGCTGCCCCTTGGACCTGTAAGAGAGAGACACCCTGATGGGTAGAGATAACACCTGATGGGTAGTGACGGACGTCCACAACCGCCAAATCCTAATCGCTGGAGACGAAAGGGCTTGCATAGGGGACGGGTTCAAAATAGCACATATAGGGTTTATTGGCCATAACCACACTATACATCCACCACAAAACTCATTTAAGGGTGACGCGTATCGAGTACATTCATATTACATATCATATATGTATATTGAGATTTGTGGATTTAGGATTGGACATGCATAAAGCCAATTTTATTCTCATCGTATGTAATAAATAAAGGCAACAAACCAAAATCGATCACATTGACAATCCTAAAGTATAGAGCAACTGATGTGGCTCTGATACCACTGTTGGGTTTTAGGGGAGACAGAAAAGGCAGCAGAAACAAAAAAAATTCTCCCCAAACCCAGAACAAAGGAATCACGTCAATGTCTATACAATAGGAAGGATGGTTTGTATCGGCATACCTTATACCGAGGCTTGCTCAGCGACGATACCTCGCGGCTTGCACGATCTTCACCTCCGGTCTTGGATAGTGTATGTGCAACTCCTGGTCGCACCGGGATTGTCACCTCCTAGTCTCATCGGGACTGTCGGGATTGACAGCTGTCCTCTGAGCGGTAGAAGTCTCCTGCCTCTGAAGTAGTCCACACGAACCACCTAGAACTCCGATCTCCTTGTCCCACAAGGAATCAGAAGGAGTCGCACCCTTGTATTGGTGTACTAGTCACCGACACAGTCTCCTACCACCAGTCACTTTTCTACAGTTGTCTTTCCCTTGCTGTGCCTCCCTTATCGGGTAGCACTTGCTCGGGCTCTCTCGGTTACCAAAACCAGAGAGAACGACAACTTTGCAGAGCAACTGGTGCACTGAGTTGTTGTCCTGAGAAGCCCCCACTACCCCTATATATAGGCGGATCATGGGACATGGTTCTCTACCCCAGGCAATGCAGGATTAAAGCAGGAGTAGAAGGGTTTGGAATTTCCCATAAAAACAACCAACTATGCCACCTAAACTGATCGTTTCATACATGAAACGGTCAGTTGGGGAGTTGACCCGATCGGTTCAACCTCAACCGATCGGTTGGAACCCTTGAGTCGATCGGTTCGTGGTCTTGATCCAACTCAAATTGACTTTCAAATTTGTCTCCGATTAATCAAATATTAATCCTTGTCCAAATCAAATTTGTACAAGTGAAACAAATTGTATTTGCAAAATAGTCTTCTCACTTTCCAAACGATCTCGGTTGGACTAGTTGAGCCGATCGGTTCAAATATTGAACCAATCATCTCAGCTTGTCTTGAGTCGATCAGTTCATCACATGAGCTGATCGGTTCAGCAACCTAAGCCGATCGGTTCATCCCATGAGCCGATCGGTTGGGGCAGCAGACTATGTAAAATCAGTCAATCACAGTTTCAATTAATGTGATACTCTAACCAATCAGTCCAACACCTTGAACACTATGATATTGAGCTATCAATTAATTGAGTGTTTAATTGAACTACTAAACTCCTTTAGTAATCAATCTAAACATCATTTGTGGATAAACTCCTCTTCTAGGTTAAATCCTATGTGTGTGACCCTGCAGGTCCATTTCACGTTGGCAGTGAAAGTCCATAACACTTATGACTTCACAAGAAGAGCGGTGCCTAGTCACACATCAGTGCTACCCAAGTGAAATAGAAAGTTGGAGAACAACTTTCAATCCTACAATCTATGAATGGTGTTACAACAAATGTATAATTCCTTTGTCACTGATATCCCGAATGAACTCAAGGCATGGAACAATCATCCTATCAATGTTCATTCACTTTCTTGATCTTAGAGTAGATTGGAGGAGGTATGTATGACATCAATATCACATACTGATTCACACATGCGTGCATACGCCTATCTCAATCCTAGTCATCAAGTGGCCATGGATATCAAACTCCCTCAGGAGGGATAAATCCCTTATCTATCACTCACCCCTCAAAAGCCCCATGTGTCAAAGCCACCCAATCATCACCTTTATAACAACCCATGTTTCAGGACTGCGTTTGATGATGTCAAAGTGTATCCAATGACATGTGTTGAGTGTAGTGATTTCAAGTCAAAGAATCACACTCACCACCATCACTGTGAGAACTGACTGTGACTACCATGTCATGGTTCCATGTGTCAAACTCACAATGGGTCTGTCCGGTAAACTTGTTATCTAACAAGTACCTATGTGTTTGGTTTGAAATCTCCATATCATGACTAATGAGATTCTTTCATCAACTAACACCACAATCTAGTCTTATGTGTCATTGCTGTCTATCTACCTTCCACAATGACATCCGACTAGGGACATAATAAGAATGTACAAACTCTTAGCATTCGTATGATCTCATCGTTCAGGTCCAGAACCTGAAGGTATACATCATTGAGCACTGTCATTCTCTAGACATTCAATCTATTCTATCACTATCTCATATGACTGAACCAGAAAGAATTGGAAGCTTGCCTTTGATCTTTATCAAATCAATCTTAATGTATCCCACCAATCATCCCATGATTGGATCTCAGGGCATACATACCAACATGAAGTTCTTATGAAGGCCCTGAAGGCACCTCAACAACAATCAGACTACCTGGATCTGATTGCATCATACATGATCTTATTATGTAGTTCTTTTGATTTCTTTCCTTTTTCACATGTAAGTCGGTCATGTAATAATGTAGCCACTCCATAGAAAAATCTGCAATCTGATGACCATGAGGTTTACCTGCCAATGGCTATTTCGAACCGTGTATCTACTAAATTTGTCAACTCTTCTTAATTATAATAGATGGGGTTTAAAAAAAGTTGGCATTCCCCATCCTTCTCAAAATCCAATTTAGGAAGTCCCTTGACCACTTCCTTTTTTCTCAACTTCTTCAACTGACTCATATTTACATGATCAAGCCTACGACACAACAAACATATATCATTCTTGTCAACAACAAGGCATTTACCAATAATAGGCTGAAGAGAATCAAGAATAATAATATAAAGATATCTATTTCTAGTTGCCTTATATATAATGTTATAGGAAAGGGAATCTAGAAGTAGGCAATCAAATGAGGTAAAAAGAACAAGATAATCATTATCACATAATTGTCTTACGCTAATTAAATTGTGATGTAGGCCATCCAAAGGAACAACATTCTTGATGCACAGTGAATCACTGATACTCATCGAAGAGTACAACAATTCACTAGAATTATTGACCTAGAAGTTCATCCTTTTTTACTTTCTAATTAATGTTAGTATAGAAGGGTCGATCCCACAAGACAACATTTTTAAGATTGTTCTCTTTTAATCTTGATTGATTTTTGAAAATATTTCTTTTTGGTATTTTTGAATTAGGAACAGAAAGTAATATCTATTTTGGGGGTTGGTTGTTTAAATTAGAACATGAGATTAAAATGAAATAAAGTAAAAGATTACACTAAAGCAAAGAAAGGTAATGATTATTCTAAGACAAAAAAGTAAACAAAGAAGATTGTTAGCCCACAAGATTATCTAAACAAGAACTAAAATGCAAGAATTAAAAGGAAAGCAATTGTGTGACATCCCCAGATTTTCTAAAACTTAATCTGATGTGTGATGTCCAAATTGAAACCTCACCTTAGTGAGAATCCCAATTTAAACATCACACACTAGGCTAAGAAGAAGAAAATCAGAGGATGCCAGAAGGAAACGATCAGTAGTACATGCACATGAACAATAATAAAATTATACAACATATGTTCACCATTCAACATATAATTACAACATGAATTGTTACAACATTTGATGTTACATATTGAACATCAAGCTTATACATATACTTGTACTACCACTAAACAACATGATCTTAAGACAACAGGTCCACCTATACATCAGCTCGCCACACAACTCTCAACTATCTTGGTCCTTCAAGATCATATGTCCATAACCGAAACAAAATATTACATGTGGTACACGTCCGCACAATATTCATGAATATTGTATTGAGTACGCCTACATGTATTTTTATATACCTCTCATTACTAAGCTTGGCAATAAGATAAAACTAACACTTTACAGTTATAAATAAATATAAGAAAAAGCATATACTTGCACAAAGATGTTCATTAACAAAAGAGAACACATGTTTTAAGCTTATTTTACATTATATATCCATGCATTGACCGCCGAAGGTTTTGATGCATTCTCTTGACTCTAAAGGAGCTCAAGATTAAGGCCTTTATGATCACTACCAAAGAGTTAGATCATATGTACAATGTGACCACTACTAAAGAGTTAGGTCACTTCCAAGCACACTACCAAAGAGTTAGTGATTTCATATAATGGAGCAAATATATTATGTTTGATGTGTTCATATCAATAAGTATGGAAAATCAAGCAACATATCATACAAGAACAATCATTTCAACCAATACCATATGCCAAGTATTTACTACCATATAACACAAGCATACTATATAATAAGCCAAGTAATAGGTAATGGTGTACCTTGATCAAGAGACAAACCTAATCACCATATATCCAAGAGTCAACTACATCCTTGGTCAACCTTGATTAAGACAAAACCATGTCACCATTAGGTTCTCATCATCATTAACCCTAGTTATGTCCATTTTAGGGTTTACCTTATCTCTTTAGTATATTTCCATTATTACTTGCATTCTTATCTTAGGATTATCTTACTGATGTCATTTTCTAGATTATGGTTCATTATCTGAACAATAGGTTCCATATCCTTTTTGTGCACATTGTAACCCTAGTTTATATACATGATTCAAATTAGGTTTACAACCCATGTATTAAGATTCCTCTTCATATAGAATGAGTTTTGTGCATAATCATGATCTCATAATTAAATTTGAGGTTTCATATACTGATATGATCTTATTCTATAATTTCATCATTTATTGATCATCAATGTATTAATTGCATTTTATTTAGGGTTATAAGCCCTAGATAGACATTCTAAGCAAAATACATGATTATGTGTCATAACATGATCATATCTGATGTCACATGGATTCTAAAACACATTTAAGAGTTATTGATGCATTCTCATAATTTTAGGTCTTCATTTGATATTTATTATCCATTAAACATGTATATAACATCTTACATGATATTGCTGACATTAAAGCTGCAAAAGACTAATATCATGGTTGCATGTTGTTCTACTTAATTTTCTAAACATTTCAGTATATTATTTGTATTTTGTTGGATAAACGAGTTAATTTCTACGAATTATCCAAGAACTGGGCATTTTTTGATTATTTTACCTTTTTAGACGAATGGCGTGTCACCATGTGGCCATAGACTGGCGCTGCCCCTTGCTTGTTGTGGGTCGGTTCAGGGTTGGTCTGGGTAGACAACCCAGTCTTCTCCTCAATTCCTCTCATTTGTGATCGTAGTCACGTGACAACGCTCACCAAGAGCATTCTCACGGCTGCCGCCGCAGAGTCCCGACCCGGAGAGACATGAGAGCAAATCCATGGCTCTTGCAGAAAGCTAAAGGATCCAGAAGATTCGTTGTCTCCTCTATTACTAATGTGGCTTGTGCATATCTTGTCCTTGAGTACATATCCTTCCGCCTACAAGCTCCCAACCAAGTTGTCGGCACTGCTATTCAACGCTCGTCCCTCCTTCGTGAGTCCTTGTGCTTCCATCTGTGCGATCACCGCCATAACATGGATCTGTCCTTCTATTTGTGGTGCCACTGCCACTGGCCTTTCACTGGTGTGAGATTGGAAGAGTCTAATCCCTCCTTAGAAGACATCGCTGCTCTCCAGCCAAAGATAGGCTATGAGGTCTCCTCCTTGCTACAGAGTGAGACAAGGCGCTGCCATAGGTTCTTTCTCCGGTGAGCACTAAGTAGTGCTATTGTAGACCTCCGCTCTAACCCTTTGGGTTGTCCTACTATCTTTGCGTGATCTCCAAATGCCAGCACTGTATCCACTTGCACCATGGATCTCAGCTCAACGTCACTAGTGACTGCTTTGGCGAGTAGTTCATTCTCCTTCTATTCTCCGTTATGGGCGTGCGAGAGCCTACCGTCTCTGCCTACTCTCAACCACCACTATCGCAGGGGAAGTATTTAGTGGTCGTCAATATAGGGCTTGATTCTGGCAGTTCCTCTTTGTGACCCTAGGGGCTTGCCACTACCAAAAATGGATGTGACAGGAGTGGGAGGGAAAGAGGCCTCTTCTCTTAGTAATGGAGATAAGAGGAAGACTGAGGGCTCATTCTCCCTACTCCGATCTTCCTAGTTTTTTGCGCAAGAGAGGTTGTTCACTCGGTGTATGTGTGATGATATCACCTATCAATTGGTTCTCTCCATCCCCCCATGTCTTCCTAGGTCATGACTTAGAAGATGCACCACAACTGCTCCACGTCTTAGCTCCCACTACTCAAGGTTGAAGGTAAGGTGTTGATCCTTAGATCCATCACCAATGGCTTGGGTTGATTCTAGCTCCAAGTCAATCGGTGGAACTATCCCAGTCGCATGAAATGTCACGGGTTATCAACTCCTAAGTTCCAAAATGTGAAACATTGCCACGTAATACAACAAAACACATTATTTGATAATATCGAAACCTAAATATCTTTGTCTAGGAATCTTATTTGATCATAAAATTTGAGACATTGGTTTATCACAAATTGAACTATATTTTACTAAAATCTAGTGTCAAAAATTCAACATCTGATCAGTCTGATAAATACCTCAAAAGGCATGAACATAGGGATTTTAATAGTGGTATCAATATCCATCACCATCCAAACTTTACCCACGCACTTATAACTCTCAAGATACTCAACATTCATGAATTCACTAATGTCATTAATTATCCAAATACTTCAAAAGTTCACTCCATCACATATTACACACCTTAAAAGAAATTTAGTCCTCAAAATTAAGCCAAAAACCACTTTGTCACATCCTATACATCTTAAAAGAAATTTTGTCCTCAAAATTAACCATCCTCTTACTTCAAGGAGAAACCAAAAGGTATATTTTCACTTGTAGGGTAATAACATAGGTGCAACATTTCAACAACAAGAACTCCATAAAAGGTTGAAAAAGGGTTTAGAAGCTTAGGTTATGTCACAACATATTTCATATGTTAGGATTGCATCCTTGTCTTCACCGATGCATTAGGGTTCCCACATCATATTACCATGTTCTAAAGGAGTTAACTAAAGTCATCCCACTATATGAAGGTGTCATAAATGTTATGTTGTGCTAACTATCAAACTATATTTTTCATCTTTATTAAGCACTAAGATTAACACATCATGTAACATGTTTCATTCACATGATCTTATTTCATTGCTCATAGTAAATTGCAACAATTACTAGTGATTTCATATTAAGATTAATTAACAATATCACATTATCACCATTGTTCATGTATATGGTTAACCATTTATGCATTGATATCAATTAAACCATCTCTAGATTTACATTATATCATGTCCATATATCATATCTCAAGATTAGGTCACATCCTTACATTTATTATATCGTGGTTGTGCTAAACAAACTTATGTTAGTGGCTTGTGAAACATATATCAAAACTTTATCTAGCCCAATTGAGGTTCTCCCAACCCTTATCCTGAGGGTAGTTCCATGCTCACTCTCTCTGAGCTAACTCGACTCTATGAGTATCTCATATGCATATACTTTATCTTTCCTCTCTGATCTATGGTTATTGGATTACCGCATTGACACTAGTGATATCCTTACAAGCTCTAGTCACATAAGCACAAACCAAAACATTCTATGACATTCTCTTTATAGGTTCTATACCCATGAATTATGCTTACCCGTCACTCTCTTACATATGCAACCACTAGATTCCTACCAGGAACCACCAACCCGACCTTGAGGCTTTCATAGAAACTAAAACATAGTTACCTCTTCCAAGGTCTTGGGACTCTTTCTCCCTCACCCATAAGGTAGGTACTCATATTCTTATTCACATGCACACATATAATGAACCTCTCTCTATCTCTAGGGTTTGGTCTTCCAACATGACATGTAGGGTTCAACAAAACTATAGGAATCAATCATAAAGCAACTCAACTCATTCACTCAGGAGTAGTCTAGTTTAGGACATGTCATAACACATATTTCTTATAATTCTCATATCTTGGAGTTTAGGTTCTCTAACCTTCTCCTAATGGGTCTCACTCTCTCTGGAGTTAACCCTAAAATTGGTCCTAACACTAGAGGTCCTCCTTTGTAAAAGAGCTTGAGGCTCATGCTGATCCACATCTTATCTTAATTTAACATATCTTATCTCATAAAAGCCTAGTTACTTGCATCATCAAACTTATCTCAAATCCTCAAAACTAAACTTAAGTCCTCGAAGACAAACATAGATCATCATAACCATCTTATGTCATCTATATAAGAGTTACATCATATCATCAAAACCTATTTCATATATTCCATCTATCATATATTCCAACAAGGCTCTAGACATCACCTCCTACTCGTACATGTGTGGGGACACATTTTTGTAATACATATATATAAAATAAAATATGATATAGTTTTTCTCTGATAAAACATACGTCAGAGAAAACTACCAAGGTTTGATCCAATTAGAATAAAAAATCAAATCCAGAAATGAGTGTCCCACACATATTAGAGAGTACGATGCCATGAAAATTAGTGAAAAGGGTGAGAACAAAGTGTAGAATAGTGTAGCTACCCTAGAAAATGAGTTCCATATGCCTATGATTTCTCCTCCCTTGATGCACATAATTTCCAAATAATGCAACGTCCCATACCACTGCACTATAAGGAAAGAATGACATCTAAGGACTTTCTATGCAACAAGCACCAGTCTAGACCTAGTTCTCAGACATCTAGGTGCTAACCTAGATGCTAGGTCAAATCTAGTCTCTAAAATATGACTAATCTAACCCTAAGGATTATGAAGTTCAAGGTTCTTTAGTTTTGCATTGCATAATGAGAAAATACCAGGCTTTGCTATTGTTCATGCTCTGATACCACCTGTGATGTTCCCGGATTTTATAAAACTTAATCTGATGTGTGACGTCCAAATTGAAACCTCACCTCAGTGAGAATCCCAATTAAAACACCACATACTAGGCTAATAAGAAGAAAATCAGAGGAAGTCAGAAGGAAACAATCAGTAGCACGTGTACATGAACAATAATAAAACCATACAACATATGTTCACCATTCAACATATAATTACAACATGAATTGTTACAACATTTGAGATTACATATTGCACATCAAGCTTATACATATACCTGTACTACCACTAAAAAACATGATCTTAAGACAACATGTCCACCTGTACATCAGCTCACCACACAACTCTCAACTATCCTGGTCCTTCAAGATCATATGTCCATAACCTAAACAAAATATTACAAGTGGTACATGTCAACACAATATTCATGAATATTATACTGAGTATTCCTACATGTCTTTTTATATACCTCTCATTACTAAGCTTGGCAATAAGATAAAACTAACACTTGGCAGCTATATAGAAATATAAGAAAAAGCATATACTTGCACAAAGATGTTTATTAACAAAAAAGAACACATGTTTTAAGCTTATTTTCCATTATATATCCATGCATTGACTGCTGAAAGTTTTGATGCATTCTCTTGACTCTCAAGGAGCTCAAGATTAAGGCCTTTATGATCATTACCAAAGAGTTAGATCTTATGTACAATGTGACCACTACCAAAAATTTTGGTCACTTCCAAGCACACTACCAAAGAGTTAGTACTTTCATATAATGGAGCAGATATATTATGTTTGATGTGTTCATAGAAATAAGTATGGAAAATTAAGCAACATATCATATAAGAACAATCATTTCAACAAATACCATATGCAAATTATTTACTACCATATAACATAAGCATACTATATAAAAATCCAAGTAAGAGGTAATGGCGTACCTTGATCAAGAGACAAACCTAATCACCATATATCAAAGAGTCAACTACATCCTTGGTCAACCCTGATTAAGACAAGACCATGTCACCATCAGGTTCTCATCATCATTAACCCTAGATATGTCCATTTTAGGGTATACCTTATATCTTTAGTATATTTCCATTATTACTTGCATTCTTATCTTAGGATTATCTTATGGATGCCATTTTCCAGATTATGGTTCATTATCTAAACATTAGGTTCCATATCCTTTTTGTGCACATAGTAACCCTAGCTTATATACATTATTCAAATTAGGGTTGCAACCCATGTATTAAGAGTCATATTCATATAGCATGAGTTTTGTGCATCATCATGATCTCATAATTAAATTTGAGGTTCCATATACTGATATGATCTTACTCTGTAAATTTCATCATTTATTGATCATCAATGTATTAATTGCATTTTATTTAGGGTTATAAGCCCTAGATAGCCATTCTAAGCAAAATACATGATTATGTGTCATAACATGATCATATCTGATGTCATATGGATTCTAAAATACATTTAAGAGTTACTGATGCATTCTCATATTTTTAGGTATTCATCTGATATTTATTATCTATTAAACAAGTATACAACATCTTACATGATATTACTGACACTAAAGCTTCAAAAGACCAATATCATGGTTGCATGTTGTTCTAATTAAGTTTTTGAACATTTCAGTACATTATTTGTATTTTCTTAGATAAACAAGTTAATTTCTACAAATTATCCAAGAACTGAGCATTTTCTGATTATTTACCTTTTTAGACGAATGGCGTGTTGCCACATGGCCATAGCCTGGCGCTGCCCCTTGGTTGTTGAGGGTTGGTTCAGGGTTGGTCTGGGTAGAGAACCCGGTCTTCTCCTCAATTCCTCTCATTTGCGATCGCAGTCACACGACAACACTCAACAAGAGCGTTCTCACGGCTGCCGCCGCAGAGTCCCGACCCGGAGAGACATGAGAGCAGATCCATGGCTCTCGCAGAAAGTTGAAGGATCCAGAAGCTTTGTTGTCTCCTCTATTACTAATGTGGCTTGTGTATATCTTGTCCTTGAGTACATATCCTTCCTCCCACAAGCTCCCAGCCAAGTCATCGACACTGCTATTCAACGCTGATCTCTCCTTCGTGAGTCCTTGTGCTTCCATCTATGCGATCACTGCCGTAACATGGATCTGTACTTCTATTTGCGGTGCAGCTGGCCTTTCACTAAGGTGAGATTGGTGGAGTTTGATCCCTCCTTAGCAGATGTCACTTCTCTCTGGCCAAAGATAGGCTATGATGTCTCCTCCTTATTATAGAGCAAGACAGTGCACTGCCATGGGTTCCTTTTCTAGCGAGCACTATGTAGTGACATTGCAGACCTCCGCTCCAACCCTCTGGGTTGTCCTACTATCTCTGCGTGATCTCTGAATGCTAGCACTGCGCCCACATGCACCATGGATCTTATCTCAAAGTCGCCAGGGACTACTCCAGCGAGCAGTTCACTCTCCTTCTGTTCTCCATTATGGGCGTGCACGAGCCTACCGTCTCTGCCTACTTTCAACTGCCACCACCGCAGGGGAAGATATTTGGTGGCCGTCGATATAGGGCTTGATTCTGGTAGTTCCTCTTCATGACCCTAGGGGCTTGCCGCTGCCAAAAATGGATGTGACAGGAGAGGGAGGGAAAGAGGCCTCTGCTCTCAGCAATGGAGATGAGAGGAAGACTAAGGGCTCATTCTCCCTACTTTGGTCATCCTGGTTTATTGTGCAAGAGAGGTTGTTCACTCTGTGTATGTGTGATGAGATCAACTGTCATTTGGTTCTCTCCATCCCCCACGTCTTCTTAGGTCGTGACTTAGAGGATGCACCACAACTTCTCTACGTCTCAGCTCCCACTACTCAACGTTGAAGGTAAGGTGTGGGTCCTTAGATCCATCACCAATTGCTTGGGTTGATTCCAGCTCCAAGTCAATCCGTGGAACTAGCCCAATCACATCAAATGTCACAGGTTATCAACCCCTAAGTTACAAAATGTGAAACATTGCCCCGTAATACAACAAAACACATTATATGATAATATTGAAACCTAAATATCTTTGTGTAGGAATCTTATTTGATCATAAAATTTGAGACATTGATTTATCACAAATTGAACTATATTTTACTCAAATCTAGTGTCAAAACTTCAACATCTGATCAGTCTAATAAATACCTCAAAAGGCATGAACATAGGGATTTTAATAGTGGTATCAATATCCATCACCATACAAACTTTACCCACACACTTATAACTCTCAAGATACTCAACATCCATGAATTCACTAATGTCATTAATTATCCAAATACTTCAAAAGTTCACTCCATCACATATTGAAACAAGCATTAGAAGACACGATTGAAATCAGATGGGGAAAGCATCAAAGCTTAGGGGTTTCACCACCTTAGCCAACATGAAAATAAGATAAATCGATACATGACAAACAAGATAGAAGCATGTATGTGAATTATTTGTAGATAAAATGCAAAATATGAACTCCATATGAACCCATTGGTCCTAGTGTTCACAGATCCTAGTTCTTCTTCCAAAAGAGAATTTTTCCACGGTCACATCCAAATCCTTGTGAAATCAGTTAGGTGTTTTAAATCATGGGTTCCATGGTCGCATTTGCTGGGTTGAACTCACGATAAAAATGATTAATTAATTCATTTAAATCAGTGACTTCTAAGATGAAAACCATCCATACAAAACACTTGTGTAAAACATGATCTGATCAACACATGGATAAGGGGCTACTCCCTTCGCCTCGATAAGGGAACTACTCACTAGTTATAATGAGGAATGAAGAAAGAAGGGGAAGAAGATAGGAAGCAATAGACCACAAATATAGACTCTCCAAGGAGACTAACGATGGTGACAGTTAAATGGCTTTCTTTCTCAATCCCCCACTCCAAGAGAAAGAACAAGAAGATATAAAAAGAACACGAAAGAAAGAACAAATCCATATGTAGAAGAAAGAACCAAATTTCATTGCTAAATGTAAAGATTACACTGAGAATTAAATTGATAGAGTTTCAACAAAAATGTGAGTAAAAAAATTGAGGATCCTTATCTTTGTGGAGTCCCCCCTCCTTTTATAGGGAAAGGAGGGGTGGAAACCCTAGAATGGGGGAAAGAAACAAAGGAGTGGCGGCTGCTAGAATATGCTACTTGCATGTTACAAAATGATCGTCTCTCTAGGCGAGACGGTCGTCGGGCAATGATGTAATGTGGATCTAGAAACTTTTGGTCAAAACCCTAAAGAGGGTGGTGGCGACGTCGTTTGGTTGCAATCTTGGGCTCAAAGCAAAGTTCAAGACAGTCGTTTGGATGATGTGGGATGCCTGTCTCTTGCCATTTTGCACGTGATCAAAGATTTGTAACCTTAATAAAGTGGCGACCCCCTTGAGAATTGATTTGATTCTAGGTCAAAAGACCTAGCCGTCTGGGCTAGTAGGGGTGCTCGTTTGGGTCCATGGGACGACCGTCTCACTAAAGCGAGATGCTCGTCTGGAGTGTTGAAGAAGCTAGTTGAACTGAGGCCAAAACGGTTGTTTGGCTCTTGAATGTAGGATCTATGGGGGTGAGCCAACCTCCTGGGCCTAGTGAGACAGCTGTCTCACATGCTTAGTGGGTCAGAAATCAGCTTTTGAGAAAAATCCAACAAAAAATGATAAAGAAGACAAGTATTAACAAAATAAATCAATAAGTAAATGAATTGGAATTTGGTCCTAGAAATTATTGAAAAATAGATAATTTATAATGAAAAGGATTATGAAAAATATGCAAAAATATAGATGAATATTCATTCATAAAAATACCCCTGACTTGAATCTTTGCTCATCCTAAGAAAATTAAATTACAAATAAATTCAACTTTATACTCACAACATGTCATCCTCACCTTTGTAACACCACTATAGTCCTTACCTCCAAATTTTGGCCAAGTGAACCAATATCCTAGAATCACATAGCACAAAGTTCTATATTCCCTAGAAAAAAAACAATTATCACATCTTGCTTCTAAAATGAGATTTTATAGAAAAGCAAGATTCATCTTATTTTCACTTTGACACTCACCTTTTTTTTGTAAGTTGTTGCACAAGAACTGGACAAAATTGGGGGGGGGGTGAAAAAAAAGAAAGAAGTGACGAAAAATATTGATCCCTCCTCTATTCGACTCAGGATATGATTTTGTGGAGTTGTGGATGCATTGGTCACATTTTTTTTTTCATGTGCACTTTTGGCATCTTTTGATGGTACACCCATTTGTGGGGTATGTAATTTTTATTTTGGGAAGCATGCCACCCCAAACTTGATTTTTGTCCAGCGGTGATTCTTTGCTTCTCTTTTTTAGAAGAAAAATAGAGGGAAGGAAGAGATGTTCTTGATCTTATAACTTCAACATTCTTTTTCTTTTTAGAGAGTGACATTGCTCTAGTTAGAATATTCCTACAATTCAAATCATGCAAGTTTTATAACAAGATAATACATTGTTTAAATATAGGGAAAAATTATGCTTGGTTCTGATTGGTTCCTTATGACTTGCCACTATTCCAAGGAGTAATGTTATTTAGGGTTCTAGGTGACATGATGGTTTCAGACATGGAAATTCGTAATAGATTTTGCACAAAGTTTTACTAAATTCAATTTGGGGTAAAATGATATATGTCTTCTCAATGGCTCGACTAGAATATGTCCTTTTTACAACTAAGAAAAAGAAAAATGGATGGCTGACAATATAAGGGCCATGAACAAAAGCAAATACATGTAAAACAATAAAAAGGCAAAATAAAGCAAATAAGGAAAAAGATAGGGGGATGGAATAGAATCGTACCACCCACATCCACCTCGGGCTTAGATTTTTGCTCATCCTGAGAAAAACCCAAACCCAAGATGAAGGGATGAAGATGAAGGTGGTGGCAGATAGTAAGGTGGTGGAGGAGCAGAGGAGGAGGTAGTGTTGTGGTAGTGACTTAATTGATTTCCTTGGAAATCATCTTTGCATGCATGTCTTGAAATGTATCCTGGATGGATTGGTGTACATCGATATAGCAAGGAAAAAAATTGAAATCAAGACGGCTAGGTTCCCATGGTTTGACATATGGTGGGGAATAGTCACATTGAATCTCATTTGCACAATGATAATTATTAGAAGGAGCATTATTTTGACTAAATTGCATCTGTCTAGACGTATGTTCTCCACTAATGTCAATGTAAGTGGAGTGAAGGGATGATAGTCAGAGTATCCGTCCATGACATTTGGTTGCCCTGCTTAGGTAGTGATATGTAGTGGTTGCTGACAAGGCATTTGACGATTATCATAGATTGATGCCTCTAAGGGAGAGGGAGGAGAGGAAATGGGTATGGTCATATATGGGAGAGGGGGTAGTGGGAGGAGAATTTCTTGAGTGGTGATGTTGGTTGTGCTCACAACAAGATCAGTGGAAGGAGAAATGTCCATCTTGGTAAGGTTTACTAGGGCATTTTAAATAGAAACTTGATTGTCCATCAGAAAAATTTGGGTTTTGGTAACAGGTGGTGGTTCAAAATTAAGGAAGGCTTGAAAATTTATAAATTCCATTGTCACTTGTAGTGTGAGAAGTCTGCCTTGACGTCGATGAGGGCCCTATCCATGGTGAGAAATGGTTGGCCAAAGATGAGGGGGTAGCTAGTGTCTTCTTTTATATCAAGTACCACAAAATCACAAGGGATATAGAAATTTACGACCTTGACTGACACATCATCACTAATACCAAGAGGCTTGGTAATGGAAGAATCTGCTAGTTGAATCTGTATTAGTGTGGGTCTAGCATCAATGAGTCTGAGCCTTCTACAGATGCTCAAAGGGATGATGGATATGCTAGCTCCAAGATAAACTAGCCCCAAATGGCTCTAGAATCGCCAATAGAACAAGTGATCCCAAAATATCCTGGGTCATTACGTTTCTTTGGCATTTTACTCTAGATGATGTCTGATGTAATTCTAGCAAATTTTACAATTTCAACTTCTTCAGTTGTGCACTTATAGTTTAGAAGGGCTTTGAAGATTTTTTTTCCATTTAGGTAGATCTATCATACCATCCAAAGGTGGTATGTTGACGCATAACTTTCTCATGATTTCGATGAACTTGTTGAACCTAGAGTTCAATTGGGTCTTCTTCAAAAGTACGACATTGGGTATACACAACTTATAGAGAGGAACTTCTTCTTGAGTGGTGGGAGTGGTCAAGGTCCTCAAGGATTGTGGTATAATAAACTCGTGATCTTCCCTTTGGTCAAAATCTATGAGGGGGAAGTTTCCTTTTCTGGTGTGGTAAGGTCGGATATGGTAGTAACAACCTTGAGTTGTTCCACATGCTTAAGGTTGGGTTTAGGTTGACTGGTGAATGTGCTGGCATGAGGTTTTTGTTGAGCAAAGAGTCATGCAAACTGAGCATCAGTTGACTTCTGATGTTCTATTATGATTTACTCTAAGGCAACCACCCTATTTTCAGTTGAAGGGGTGGGGACATTCTGTTGTAATTGAGGTTGAGGTGAAGGTTGATGAAGGTTTTGATATTTTTGTCCTTGGTAAACAATTTTAGAAATTTCCCCTATAATTTCCTTGATTCCTAGAATTTCATTGGTTGTTATAATTGTTCGAAAAACCTGGTGGTGGACGAATACTGGCTTGAGGGATAGGTGGTCTTTGCGGGGAGGAAATGTGAGATGAATTGTTAGCTCCTGAAGGGTTTCCATAATGGAATCTGGGGTGGTTTTTGTCTTGATTTGGATTTAAGTATGCCTGACCTAGAATACTATGGATGGAGGCTAGATCTTACATTTAACCAACTCCTGACTTCATATTGTTGTTGTAGAGATATTGACATTGAAGGGTAGTGTGGTCATACCCTTGACAGGTTCTATAGAGACATTTTGCAGCTTTAACCTATTGGGGTTGCCTCTCATAAGCATTGAAAGAGGACTCTAAATGATCATGTTTCAAGGAGATCAGTTTAAGGGCTTTGACAATGGTATGGATATCTAGGTTTACCTCATCCTTAGCAACTTTAAGGACCCCACCTTTCCTCATTGGGCTTGGGTCTCAGATGCTTGTTTGACAACCTCCCATGTGCTTCTCAGATTTTGAAACATGAAGTTTCCTCCAGATGAGGAATCTAGTGATGAATGTATATTCATCATGAAATTCAATTATCACTTCGGGACCAATTCAACTCTATACATACTATTTCACTCAATATGAATCATAATGTGCAAAATTACTTAGTTGATTCGATTATCAAGGTTTTAACTAAACATCATTCATTTAATGCAGGGTTTGACAAAGCTGAACAAGTAGTCAAGGTCCACCTTCATCTCTGTCTCTGATCAAGATATCTAACCAAGTAATTCCACCCATTCGGTCTCAAGACCATTTGAGTCCATGCGGTCTCAAGACCGTTTGAGTCCATGCGGTCTCAAGACCGTTTGAACCCATGCAGTCTCAAGACCGTTTGAGTCCATGCGGTCTCAAGACCGTTTGAACCCATGCGGTCTCAAGACCGTTTGAGTCCATGCAGTCTCAAGACCGTTTGAACCCATGCGATCTCAAGACCGTTTGAGTCCATGCGGTCTCAAGACCATTTGAACCCATGCGATCTCAAGACCGTTTGAGCCCATGCGGTCTCAAGACCGTTTAGAGCAGCAGAGACCGATTGGAGGCATCACTCAGCTGCAAGGAATCGAGCAGTGCATGAACTCAAGGTCACAAAGTAGAGTCCTCACCACGGCCGTGGTGGTCCAAAACGGCCATGGTCTTCTGTTAGCACCACGACCGTGTGATGCGGCCATGACCGTGGTAAACCTGATCTTTCACTCGCCACGACCGTGGCACCCTCCCTGCATCGACCCTCACCCACTCACCACGCCCGTGCAAGGCAGCATGGCCGTGTGGCCGCTACCTCACCACGACCGTGGTGTCACGCCACGACCGTGGCACAATGCCATCAGAGCTCGATTTCACATCCACCACGCCCGTGTAAGGCGACACGACCATGGGACAACAGCTTTACCATGGCCATGGTGCCTAACCACGGCCGTGGTGCATCGTCTTCAACTTCCGACCAGCACACAATTGCAGCTCCTGAGCAAGGTCGTTTGGGGGTGATTCGCAGACCAAATGGAGTCGCCCCGAGGCCGTTGCACCTACAGATGAAGGCCGAAGATCATTCCTTTACCAGAGGGCCAACAGATCGTTTGACCCAGATGCTTACAAATTCGGTTACTGTTTGAATCCATTACAGAAAAGCACCACTATATGTCCCAGACCGTTTTCCCTTCTTCGATGTGAGACCGTTTGGCCCCTATGCGGGTTTCAGACCATTTGATCGACACAGAGTGAAGACCGTGTTGGTATGTATGCCCTGAGAGCCAATCATGGGATGATTGGTGGGATACATTAAGATTGATTTGATAAACATCAAAGGCAAGCTTCCAATTCTTTCTGGTTCAGTCATATGAGCTAGTGGTAGAACAGATTGAATGTCTAGAGAATGATAGTACTCAATGATGTATGCTTTCAGGTTGAGGACCTGAACGATGAGATCATACAGATGCTAAGAGTTTGTACATTCTTGTTATGTCCCTAGTCGGATGTCATTGTGGAAGGTAGATAGACAACAATGACACACAAGACTAGATTGTGGTGGTTGTTGATGACAGAATCTCATTAGTCATGATATAGAGATATCAAACCAAACACATAGGTACTTGTTAGAGAACAAGTGTACCGGACAGACCCACCGTGAGTTTGACACATGGAACCATTACATGGTAGTCACAGTCAGTACTCATAGTGATGGTGGTGAGTGTGATTCTTTGACCTGAAATCACTGCACTCAACACATGTCGTTGGGCACACTTTGACATCATCATACACAGTCCTGAAATATGGGTTATTATAAAGGTGATGATTGGGTGGCTTTGACACATGGGGCTTTTGAGGAGTGAGTGATAGATATGGGATTTGTCCCTCCTGAGGGAGTTTGATATCCAAGGCCACTTGATGAGTGGGATTAAAATAGGTGTGCGCACGCATGTGTGAATCAATATGTGATATTGATGTCATACATATCTCTTCCAATCTACTCTGAGATCAAGAAAGTGAATGAACGTTGACAAGATGACTATTCCATGCCTCGAGTTCATTCGGGATATCAGTGACAAAGGAATTATACATTCACTGTAACACCATTCACGGATTGTAGGATTGAAAGTTGTTCTCCAACTTTCTACTTCACTTGGGTAGCACTGATGTGTGACTAGGCACTGCTCTTTTCTTGTGAAGTCATAAGTGTTATGGACCTTCACTGCCAACGTGAAAAGGACCTGCAGGGTCACACACATAGGATTTAACCTGGAAGAGGAGTTTTGTCCAGAAACAATGTTTAGATTGATTACTAAAGGAGTTTAGTAGTTCAATTAAACACTCAATCAATTGATAGCTCAAAATCATAGTGTTCAAGGTGTTGGACAGATTGATTAGAGTATCGGATTGTTGAAACTGCAATTGACTGATTCTGCACAATCTGTACTCCCAACCGATCGGCTCATGTGATGAACCGATCGACTCAGCTTGGTGAACCGATCGGCTCAAGTTGTGAGTCGATCGGCTCATAGACAGGGTGAAACAATCGCTTCAAGTGTTGAAACGATCGGTTCAACTGTTGCAACTGAGCAAGTTGGGAAAGTAGGATTGGTGAGAATTTTCCTTGCGTTTCACTTGCCCAATTTGATTGGAACAAGGATTGGTATTTGATACCAATTAGAAACAAAAGAAGGAAAGTCAATCGCGAACTAATCAGGACCACGAACCGACCGGTTCAAAAGTGAACTGACCAGTTCATGGGTCCCAACCAATCAGTTGAGGTGTCAACCGACCGGCTCAGGTCCCCAGCCGACCATTTCAGAAATGAAAGATCGGTTCAGGTTGCGAGTTGGTTGTTTTGTGGAAAATCTCGAACCCTTCTACTCCTGCTTTAGTCCCATATTGCCCGGGATGGAGAACCCTGTCCCATGACCCTCCTATATATATAGGGGTATTGGGGGCTTCTCAAAGTACAACTCAGTGCAAACTAGTTGCTCTGCAAAGTTGTCATTCTCTCTGGTTTTGGTAACCGAGAGAGCCTGAGCAAGTGCTACCCGATAAGAGAGGCACAACAAGGGAAAGACAACTGCAGTTGCGACTGGTGGCAGGAGAGTGTGTTGGCGACTAGTAAGCTGACAGGAGGGTGCGACTCCTTCCAACTCCTTGTGGGACAAGGAGTGTGTAGTTCCAGGTGGTCCGTGTGGACTACTTCAGAGGTGGGAGGTTTCTGCCACTCAGGAGGACAACTGTCATGTTGGCTAAATGGACATCTATAAATCCCTTTGTTTTGATTATGACAAACATTTCATTCTTATTGATCTAACGAGCTACTTGAGTGTGCAGGATTAAGGTGGATGACAAAGCAACTAGGGAAATCCATATGCTTACATGTTTATGTTTTCATGCAATGTAATCGCTTTGTAAAAACTTGTACAAATATATAATGTACAAGTACTTAGATTGCATGTAAATCAAGCGTTAGATTCTCCCTAGCTAAACACCACATTTAGATAAGTCATTCCCTTCAAATAGGATCACATTTGCACACTCATACATATAGTTAGTGCCTAAATTGAAACATTGAAACAGGATCAATCTCGGTCGACAAACTCCTCGACCGAGACACTCTCGGTCGACAATCTTCTCGACCGAGAAAGATCCAAAGTAGTCGTTAGACACAACAGACAAGTTAGTTGGCAGTTGGAGAAAGACGTTGCAAATCACTTGTTCCAGAGTGCCTGTCGGTCGACAAAAGTTTGACCGAGTAGGTGTCTCGGTCGACCATTCCTCGACCGAGATGGTCTCTGACAGCAACTGTAGAATTAATTAATTAGCCGTTGTTAAAGCAACAACTTTGTACCTAACAGCTAGTTAAGCACTTAGAAACCCCTAGAAGTTGTCTAAAACATCCTTAAGCATCCTTAGGCCATTCCTATAAATAGGACAAGCCATAGGACACTCAAATACACTTGCTACACTTGAGAAATCCTTGAGCATACTTTGAGCAATCTGTTTGTGAGCAATTTGAGCATTGTGACAATTGGCCATTTCATTCCTTAGCTCATAATTCGTGTCCTATAGGCTAGTATCTCCTACCCACTGCAATCACAAGTCCACACACTTGGTTAGGAGATCTATACGCTTGATCTAGGAAAATCAAGCCTTGGGCTACAAAGGATAAGTTGTAATTTCCTTTTTCTTTCTTGTTCTCTATTACCGTTTGTACTCTCCTTGCTACTTCTAGGTTGGAGGCTGCTGATTGGAGAGGGTGGAGTTCTTCTTGGTGAAGAAGGTGACTGTGAGCTACTTCAGAAGGCTGGTGCAACGGGAGGTTACTTCTAGAGAGGAAGGCTACTTCAAGGGGGAGCTTGGAGTTACTTCAAGAAGGCTACCTCAAAGTTGGTGCACCTACTTCAAGTGAAGGTTGTTCAAAGGGTGTAAAGGAAAGTATTGTATTTTGTATAAATCCTTGGGAAGGTAATCAAATAAATACTTTCAAAATCCCGGTTGGGTAAGCAACCGGGTAGTGGACTGACAACTTTAGTAGTTGCTAAAGTTGGAACCACTCTAAACACCTGTCTCCTTCTTCTAATTTCAATTATGGTTGTTTGAGTTCAATAAATTGTTAAAATTATTTAAAAACTCTATTCACCCCCCTCTAGTGTTTTTCAATTGGTATCAGAGAAGGCTTCAAGGAACCCTAACAAGGTCTTGAAGAAATGGGTGATGGAGTGCTCAACAACCTCAACCTCGAAGGGACACTTGTTGCTAGGCCTCCAGCGTTCGATGGAACAAACTACCAATATTGGAAAAGAAGGATGTAGTTCTATTTCCAAGGCATAAATTGGGACTTATGGAGAATGGTGTCAACCCCATATGAGCTCCCTCAAATTCAATTTGCAGAATGGGATGCAAATACGGTAAAGCTGGCCCAAATGAATGCAAAAGCTGTAAGCATTTTATATTGTTCTATTTCGGTAGGAGAATTTAATAGAATATCTAATTGTGACACAGCCTATGATATTTGGCATAGACTGTCCATAACCTATGAAGGTACAGTCCAAGTCAAAAATTCCAAAATTAGCATGTTTAAACAAAAATTTGAACACTTTCGTATGGATTCCAATGAATCAATTAGTGAAATGTTTGCAAAATTCTCTACTATTGTTAATGGTTTAAGTGCTCTAGGAAAACCTATCCCTGAAGAAGATCAGGTATCAAAGATCCTTCGTTCACTTCCTCCAAAATATAAGCCAAAGGTGACAGCCATTGAAGAAGCAAACAACCTCACTCGACTGAAAATGGAGCAACTTATTGGCAACTTAGAAGCTCATGAAGCAACCCTAGAAGAGGAAGAAAGAAGAGCACGTAAACTTCAGCAAGGAAAGAAGAAGGATATAGCTCTAAAAGCTTCAAAGGCTGTCACACAAGAAAGTGAGGAGTCAAGTGAAGAGGAGGGAGAAGAAGCCTTGATAGTAAATGGTAAGAAATACAAAAGATTTAAATCTAACAAAATTTCCAGCTCTTCTTCTACCCCTCCTAGGTGCTTTGAATGTGGGAAGAAAGGGCATTTCAAAAATGAATGTCCTAAAGCAAAGAAAGGAAAGAAAAGCTCACACAAGAAGAAGGGAGAAAAAGCCTATAAAGCTGCATGGGACGAGTCAAGTGACAGTGAAAGCGAAGAAGAAACCGTGGATTGTCTAATGGCAAGAGAAGATGATGAAAACTCTCAAGAGGTAAGCCTACTTGATCTTTATAAAGAAGAGTTAGTCACAAGTCTACAAGAAATTCATGATAAATATGTTGATGTCAAGAAGAAACTAAAGAAGGTTATCAAATCAAATGATGAGCAAATTGCAAAATTAGATAATCTTTCTTCTGAAAAGAATAACATTGATCTTGAGAATTTGTCTTTAAGAACATCTTTAGATGATTGCACTAGAAAGCTACTCACTTTAGAAACAAATGTTGATCTTCTTTCTAAAGAAAAGACTGACTTGTTAGCTAAACTAAAAGATTTTCAGACTCAACCTATTTTGTGTAATCATCTAGACTATGATAATGTTATAAAAGAAAGAGATTCATTGTTATCTGATTTAGATCAAGCAAGAAATGATCTACACAAGAAAATGAATGATATTGCTCAGCTGCAAAGAGAACTTTATGAGTTAAGAAGAAAAAATATACTTGATAACATTCTAAGCATTGGTACTGTTTTCAACGGAAGAAAAGGTTTGGGATATGCTCCAAAGAAGAATCAACCCAAAAGAACTCAAACTATGTTTGTACCCAAGAACACAATGGCTAGAAAGAGAAATGAAGTTGATTCTATTACTTGCCATTTTTGTTTACGTCTTGGACACTATTCCTTTTCATACCCTTATAAAACTAAGGATTCCGAATTAGTTTGGGTCCCAAAACCTCAAACTTAGTAGAATCAAATAGAATTTAGTTGAGATATGACCAAAAAGCTCCATCTTGCTATTTATATCTCAACTAAACAAAAGATTTCATGCTTATTGTTAATTTTTCTGCATTGTTGTACTGAAACAGAAACTTAGTCGGTCGAAGTATTGTCGACCGAACCATTAATCGGTCAAATTATTGTCGACCGACCGAATGTCTGAAACATATCAAAATTTACAGCAATTATTTCGGTCGAAAATTGGTCAACCGAGCTACATTTCTGTGTTTCCTGGTTTGTAATACAATAATCTTCTCGATCGACAATTTGTCGACCGAGACATATGTCGGTCGAACAATTGTCGACCGACTGGACTTCTGATTCAGAACTCTTATACAAATCTGTACTTAAATGATTCTAACCATATCGGACCATCACATGGGTACCAAAATCTACATTTTAATGCAGGAATGGGTGGTTGACAGTGGATGTTCCAAACATATGACCGGGAACAAGGATGCATTCAAAACCTTTGAAGAAAAGAAAAGTGGAACAGTCACATTTGGAGACAATGGTAAGGGCAAAATTGTTGGAATAGGTAATGTTGGTACAAACCTCGAAATAAAGAATGTTCTACTCGTTGATGGTTTGCACCATAATTTGATAAGTGTTAGTCAATTATGTGATAGTGGTTATGATGTGTTATTTAACAAAACTTGCTGCAAGTTATTGATAGAAAACACTACAAATGTTGTTTATGAAGGAAATAGAATTGGAAATCTTTATATCCTTAAACCTAACTCTATGAAATCAGTAGTGGGAAAATGCTTGCTTGCAAATGAAAATACCTTACAAGTATGGCATAAAAAGCTAGGACATGCTAGTTCACATGTTATTAAAAAGTTAGTGAAATATGATCTTGTTCTTGGATTGCCTACTTTATCTTTTGATCAAGTTGAAAACTGTGAACCATGCACAATGGGAAAGCAAACCAAAACCTCTTTTAAACCAAAACATGTACTTAGCACCAGTAGGTCCTTAGAATTAATTCATATGGATTTATTTGGACCCATGAGGACACAATCTATTGGTGGTAAAAGATACTGCTTTGTTATTGTTGATGATTATAGTAGATACACATGGGTACACTTTATTGCAACTAAAGATGATACTATTCATGTTTTTATACAATTTTGTTCCAAAATTGAAAATCTATTACAAAGCAAAATATGTACCATTAGAAGTGATCATGGTGGAGAATTTGAAAATCATACATTTGAAGAATTTTGCACATCTCAAGGGTACACCCATAATTTTTCTGCTCCACGCACCCCACAACAAAATGGTATAGTTGAAAGGAAAAATAGATCACTACAAGAAATGGCTAGAACTATGATGCTTGAACACAACACACCCAAAACCTTTTGGGATGAAGCTGTAAACACTGCATGCTATGTGCTAAATAGAGTAACTGTTCACTCTCATTTAAAGAAAACTCCATATGAAATAATACATTCTAAGAAACCTAGAGTTGACTATTTTCATACCTTTGGCTCTACATGCTATATCTTAAATACCAAAGATGATAGAGATAAGTTTGACTCAAAATCACACAAAGCATTCTTTTTGGGATATTCCACTTCTAGCAAAGCTTTTAGAGTATATAACACTATATCTAGAAAAGTTGAGGAATCTATTCATGTTTCTTTTCATGAAGAGTCCAAATCTGAAAATCTAGAAATCATAGATCTCACTAATCAATTCGAAAATTTAAACATACCAAATGATTGTGAGAAAGGTACTACAAATAATCACCAAGCTGAACCACAACCTACACCTAGGCTTATAAAAGATCATCCTCAAGAATTAATTATTGGAGATCCTAATGATAAAGTCAAAACTCGGTCTTCCTTTAAAGATGTTGCAAACATGGCTTTTGTTTCTATCATTGAACCTAAAAAGATATCTGAAGCTCTTAAAGATGACTATTGGATAATAGCCATGCAAGAAGAATTGAATCAATTTACTAAAAATGATGTATGGGATTTAGTTCCTAGACCACAAGATAAAACCATAATAGGAACTAAATGGGTTTTTAGGAACAAGCTAAATGAGGCAGGAGAAGTAATAAGGAATAAAGCTCGGTTAGTAGCACAAGGATATAATCAACAAGAAGGAATAGATTTTGATGAAACGTATGCACCGGTAGCTAGACTTGAAGCTATTAGAATGTTACTAGCTATTGCTGCACATAAAAACATCAAACTCTACCAAATGGATGTAAAAAGTGCATTTCTAAATGGCATCATTCAAGAAGAAGTATATGTTGCCCAACCACCTGGTTTTGAAATACCGGAAAAAGGTGACTATGTTTATAAACTTAAGAAAGCACTTTATGGTTTAAAACAAGCACCTAGAAATTGGTATGAAAGACTCAAGACATATCTTTTTGATAATGGATTTTCTATTGGAAATTCAGATTCTACTTTATTTTTCAAAACATATACATCTGATTTCCTAGTTGTGCAAATATATGTTGATGACATTATTTTTGGAGCTTCTAATGATTCATTATGCACACAATTTAGTGACATTATGCAAAAAGAATTTGAAATGAGCCTCATGGGTGAACTAACTTTCTTTCTTGGTTTTCAAATTAAGCAAACACCTGCCGGAATATTCATAAGCCAAGAAAAATATACTAAAGAACTCTTAAAACGTTTTGGGATGGATCAGTGCAAACATGCTACTACTCCTATGGCTACTTCTATTAAAATTGATAAGGATGAAAATGGGGAACCTATTGATGATTCTTTATATAGAGCCATGATTGGTAGTTTGCTTTACTTAACTGCTTCTAGACCGGACATTATGTTTCCCGTTGGTCTTTGTGCTCGATTTCAATCACAACCTATGCACTCTCATTTTCTAGCAGTTAAACGAATTCTTCGTTATCTAGCCGGCACTACTTGTTTTGGTTTATGGTATCCAAAAGGACAATCCTTGGATTTTAAAGCTTATACTGATGTGGATTATGCTGGTTGTCGCCTTGATCGCAAGAGTACTAGTGGTGGTTGTTTCTTGTTAGGGAGAGCTTTAGTATCTTGGTTTAGCAAGAAACAAAATACGGTTGCCCTATCTACAACTGAAGCTGAATATATGGCAGCTGGGTCTTGTTGTGCTCAAGTGCTTTATATGCAACAAGTATTAAACGATTATGGTTTTACTCTTTCATCTACGCCTATTTTTTGTGACAACACGAGTGCTATAAACTTAGCACACAATCCTATTTTACACAGCCAAGCTAAACATATTGAAATCCGTCATCATTTTTTAAGGGATCACATCTCCAAGAATCATGTTTCCCTTCATCATGTTGATATGGAAGACCAATTGGATGATATTTTTACAAAACCGCTTCCACTAGATCAATTTAACAAAATTAGGAAGCAACTGCTTATCACTCCTTTGGAAGATGTTTTCTTTGATATTTGTGCTACTTAAACAAAAACTCTTATTTGAATCATGATATTTTGGCTTTTAAATGGACATCTTTTTCATTAGATTTGATGGGACATCTAATTAAGGGGGAGTTTTTATTTCTAAATGGATATCTTTTTGAAATGACAAAGGGGGATAAATAAATATAAAACTAAAACTTAGAAACACTCAATCAATGAGTTTCATAAATAAACTCTTGGCTTTACATTGAAAGTTGCTATATTCCCTAGTGAATTGGATTTCATGTTCCAAAATTCAAAGGGAATAATAAGCACACATTTTATAACCAAGAGGAAAAGCTACAAAAGGTAATCTAAAGGTATGAAACTCATATGGTTCATATTTCCTTTGTTTATATTTTTGGAAATGTTTGTCATCTTCAAAAAGGGGGAGATTGTTGGCTAAATGGACATCTATAAATCCCTTTGTTTTGATTATGACAAACATTTCATTCTTATTGATCTAACGAGCTACTTGAGTGTGCAGGATTAAGGTGGATGACAAAGCAACTAGGGAAATCCATATGCTTACATGTTTATGTTTTCATGCAATGTAATCACTTTGTAAAAACTTGTACAAATATATAATGTACAAGTACTTAGATTGCATGTAAATCAAGCGTTAGATTCTCCCTAGCTAAACACCACATTTAGATAAGTCATTCCCTTCAAATAGGATCACATTTGCACACTCATACATATAGTTAGTGCCTAAATTGAAACATTGAAACAGGATCAATCTCGGTCGACAAACTCCTCGACTGAGACACTCTCAGTCGACAATCTTCTCGACCGAGAAAGATCCAAAGTAGCCGTTAGACACAACAGACAAGTTAGTTGGCAGTTGGAGAAAGACGTTGCAAATCACTTGTTCCAGAGTGCCTGTCAGTCGACAAAAGTTCGACCGAGTAGGTGTCTCGGTCGACCATTCCTCGACCGAGATGGTCTCTGACAGCAACTGCAGAATTAATTAATTAGCCGTTGTTAAAGCAACAACTTTGTACCTAACGGCTAGTTAAGCACTTAGAAACCCCTAGAAGTTGTCTAGAACGTCCTTAAGCATCCTTAGGCCATTCCTATAAATAGGACATGCCATAGGACACTCAAATACACTTGCTACACTTGAGAAATCCTTGAGCATACTTTGAGCAATCTGTTTGTGAGCAATTTGAGCATTGTGACAATTGGCCATTTCATTCCTTAGCTCATAATTCGTGTCCTATAGGCTAGTATCTCCTACCCACTGCAATCACAAGTCCACACACTTGGTTAGGAGATCTATACGCTTGATCTAGGCAAATCAAGCCTTGGGCTACAAAGGATAAGTTGTAATTTCCTTTTTCTTTCTTGTTCTCTATTACCGTTTGTACTCTCCTTGCTACTCCTAGGTTGGAGGCTGCTGATTGGAGAGGGTGGAGTTCTTCTTGGTGAAGAAGGTGACTTTGAGCTACTTCTGAAGGCTGGTGCAACGGGAGGTTACTTCTAGAGAGGAAGGCTACTTCAAGGGGGAGCTTGGAGTTACTTCAAGAAGGCTACCTCAAAGTTGGTGCACCTACTTCAAGTGAAGGCTGTTCAAAGAGTGTAAAGGAAAGTATTGTATTTTGTATAAATCCTTGGGAAGGTAATAAAATAAATACTTTCAAAATCCCAGTTGGGTAAGCAACCGGGTAATGGACTAACAACTTTAGTAGTTGCTAAAGTTGGAACCACTCTAAACACCTGTCTCCTTCTTCTAATTTCAATTGTGGTTGTTTGAGTTCAATAAATTGTTAAAATTATTTAAAAACTCTATTCACCCCCCCTCTAGTGTTTTTCATGTCAATCTCGACAGTCCCAGTGAGACCAGGAGTCATCAGTCCCGGTGCGACCAGGAGCTGCACAGACACCGTCTAAGACCAGAGGTGAAGACCGCGCAAGGCACGGGGTATTGTCGTCGAGCAAGCCTCGTGACAAGGTATGATTCCACAAACCATCCCTTTCCTATTGTATAGACATTGACGCATTTCCTTATTCTGGGTTTGGGGGAGAAAATTTTTGTTTCTGCTGCCTTCTCTGCCTCCCCTAAAAACCCAACAGATCGTTTGAGCAAGACTGGTTTCACAAGAACATTTGAAGAAGACAGCATAGAGCGATTGTTTGCCCAAAACCATTTGGAGCGATCGTTTGACAGCAAACGGTCTCCAGACCATTTGGTGGCAAACAGTCTCTAGACTGTTTGGCGGCAAACTGCATGAAAATGTCAAAGAAGCAAAGACCATTTGGAGAAGATTTTTTTTGGCCAGACCATTTCCCATAATAGCAGCAGACCGTTTGGGGTCAGTCCGATGCCTATAAATAGGACCCCAATGGTCCTTACTTGGACATCGGTTCTGGGACGCTGACAGGCTGCCTGTATACGGATCCGATCTGAAACTAGCCCAACTTGTGCCTATTTCATTTCACCTACTGCCCATGTTACAACTAAGGAGACTGAGGAGAGAAGAAAGACAGAGCAAGGGAGACTGTCTAGTCTGTCTTGGCAACTCCCATTCGTTTCCAGATCTGCTCCGACATGACTTAGGAGGCCATATCTACTTCACCGAGCTACGACTACCTCCTGCACTGGGTCCATGGCGGATTTCTCTCTCTTTCTCATTCTTCTTGTTTCTCACATCATGAGCGAGTAGTACCTTTTCGTTGGGGTGCGGGGACTAGCCCTGCTGCCCATGCAAACATTTCATATTATTAACCATCCATGTCAATGTATATAACTTTTCATTTCGTTGTTAATCGTTATGTTCATAGTTTGATTAATTGCTTGCGTTCATCCTTGTTCTTCCTATGTTGTGAGAATATCTTTATGTAGGATTGAAAGTCGTTTAATGGGTTGACTTCCAAACTAGAAATAGAATGGGATTCCTTGAGGTCGTAAGTGTATGATCCGCGAGGGGACGAGCCATCTAGCCTTCGATGATGCTTCTGTGTACCTAACGCCTATATAGGGGGTTCACAACCTTAGTTGGATTTTGTATCTTCTTGTTAATCATCGATGTTTGCTCGTATATAAATTGGCTTCTTTCTTATCGATTAGCGCGGTTGAATCCTAAACTAGAAATAGAATGGGATTCCATGAGGTCGTAAGTGTATGATCCACGAGGAGACGAGCCATCTAGCCTTCAGTGACGCTTCTGTGTGCCTAACGTCTATATAGGGGGCCCGAAACCTTAGTTGGATGTTGTATCTTTAGAGCCGTAAGTATGTGATCCATATGGTGATGAGAAATATGATTCCAAAGGTGATGCTTACGCAGACCTAACGCCTGTATGGGGTGTTTCGCATCAGCTCTACTTGGATAGTTATATCTTTCCTGGATTTTTGATGTTTGGACATGCTTGCATGAGCAGTGGTGGTGAAACCCGATACCATCCCAACGATTCCATATCATTGATCTAAACCCATCTTTAATTCAGCTTTTACTTTCTTGCAATTAGTTTAATTAACCACAAATCAACCTATCGTTTTAAATATTAGCCTTAACTCGAACTAGACTAGACTGACAAAGATTCTGAAAAACGTTGTCCTTTGGGTTCGATCCTTAACTATAATGTGATAAGACTCGTGCACTTGCGGGTGGTATTATTGCACTTTGGTTTTGGTAAAAGCTCGAGGATTTCAACCTCGAGTGAGTTTGTTAGTGCGTTCAAAATACCACGTCAAATTCTGGCGCCGTTGCCGGGGACAACGGAATCAGTCAGTCAAATCTAGCTCTTTTAAGACTAATCTAGGATTTTGCGTTTTCTTTTGAAATAATCGATCATCTACTTGAATTTGACTCTACTTTTTGGATCTCATTTTCAAAATCTTTCTATTTTCAGGTACAATCTAAGGCGTAGTGCATGCACCGTTCGGATGGCCCTGAACTAGGAACGAGCTTTGATCTCGAGATAGACAGAACTTTCCATCGTTAGATCAGAGAGAATCAAGCAAGGATGGCTCAAGAAGAAGAGGTAGCCCGAAGAGTGACTCAATCCATCAATGCACAAAGAGAGAGGCTCATGCAAGAAGCTAGGGCTGCGGTTCAGTAGGAAATCCTAGCAGCACAAGCAGTAGCGCAAACTGCTGAACTACAAAAGGATCTTAGAGAGTTCTCAATCCCGAAAGATGTGAATGTTCACCATCCAATACAACCTCCTCCCATCAATGATGCAAATTTTGAGATTAGGGCACATTGGATCACATTACTTCAAAATAACCCTTTCTATGGCAAACAAGCAGAGGACAACCATGAACATCTTCTGAGATTCATCGATCTATGTGCTATGACAGAGAAAAATGGAGTCACTGATAATGCCATCCGACTCTGTCTCTTCAAGTATTCCCTTGCAGATAGAGCCATAAGTTGGTACAATTCATTGCAAAGTGAAATACCCATCACCACATGGGAACAACTCCAAAATGTGTTTCTGGAAAAGTTCTATCCTCCATCTCTTACATATGAAATTAGGGGCCAGATAACAAATTTCACTCAAGTCCCTGGAGAAACTCTTGCTGAAGCATGGGATAGGTACAAAGAGCTTCTACGCAAGTGTCCACACCATGAAACTCCTAAGAATCAACTCATTGAAATTTTCTATAGGGGTGTGGATGATGATATTAAGAGGTTTCTAGATTCCTCATCCAGAGGAAACTTCATGCGTCAAAGTTATGACAGCGCATGGAGAGTTGTCACCCTGGGAGTAGAGAATCAAGCCAATTGGGGTAGATCTGTAGGTAAAGGAGTCTTGAAAGTAGCTATGGCCGAAGCTACCCCCGAGTACAAGTCTATCGTTGAAACCTTGAAGGTCTTAGTTGCCAAGCAAGACCATATTGAATCATCTCTAACTGCTATCGGAAGAGGACGTTCACCCACTCGGCAATCGGAACAGGTCAAGTCCACTTCCCTATTATGTGAAGCATGTAAGAGCACCAATCATTACACCTTATCATGTAATGTTCTCTATGACGTTGTACTGAGCAATGTATGTGGACAAGGAGATAATGGTCAGATGGAAAATCTTAATGCTATCAACACTATTCCTTGGCAAAGTTATTACAATCCAAATCAGAATAGGAACCACCCAGGTTTTCAATATGGAAACCCCTTTGGAGCAGTAAACTCACATCAATTTGGTTCAAACAATCAACCAAGGGGCCCACCAGGATTCCATTATAATCAACAACAAAATTTTGGGAATCAAGGAAATTTCAAGGGGAACTTTCAGAATAGGAACTACAATAATTATCAAAACAACTCTCAGTATCAGAATCTTAATCAATAGCAAGGACAGCAAGCAGGAACCATATCTTCTGATGACAAGCTATCAACCATTGTAAAAATGTTGCAAACTCAGCAAACTATGATAGCCAACCAACAAGCTCAGCAGAAGGCCATTGAATCTCAACTAGCTCAACTTGCAGCTAGCATAAAGCCACCTACTGGAGTCTTTGCTGGACAACCCGAGAACAATCCTAAGCATCCTGAACAGTTGAAGGCGGTCACCACTAGGTCAGGAAAAGACTATTCGGATCCCCCTATAAAGACACCTGTGGATATTACAGACAAAGATGAACCTATGATTATCCAAGACTCAACAACACTAGAGTCTCAATCAAAAGATGACAAGACAAATAAGGGAAGTCATAAGAAATCTACTGATGAAGAAACTGAAACACCAGAACCTGATATTCCTGTATATAAGCCTCATATACCTTTCCCAGCTCGTCTAAGGTAGACCAATCTTGATACTCGATTCAATAATTTTAAAGAGGCTATGAAGAAACTTCATGTTGATATACCCTTCTTAGATGCTCTGGATGAGATACCGGCCTGGACTAAGTACTTAAAGTCACTCCTCACCAGGAAGTATATAACTGAAGAGTATGAGACAGTAAAACTGGAAACAACTACATCTGATATGATACTGAGCAAAATGCCCAAGAAACAAAAAGACCCGGGATCCTTCAGAATATCATGTCATATTGGCGATTCATCATGCAAGAAAGGATTGGAAGATCTCGGTGCAAGGGTGGACACTTTGTCGTGTACAACCAACAACAATTAAAGTGTAGAGAGATCCAGACCCAAGTGGAGAGGAGCTCTCGTATCGTGCAGCTGAGGTGGCTCTCGTATCGTGGGGGGGGAGCTCTCGTATCATGGGGGGCCCTCATCTCAGGTTGGCTGGAGGCCGACACAGGTTGGTGTCCGATACGTAAGAAGATCTGAATTCCATACTGGGCAGAAATCCACTGGACGCTATAGGAGTGCTCTCGTATTGTGCAACTGAGGAGGCTCTCGTATTGGTGGGAGATATTACTCTGTGGTAGCTGATCTCATAACGTGTTAGGTGAGGCATCGTCAGGAGCTTTTTAATATCTCCATCCATGTCATGCTCTCCTCACGTGTTGCCCTTCAAGTGTACCCGATTGGATTGTACCGCAGTGGAATCCGGTGGTAGCTCTTGGGGGGAGCTCTCATATCGTGCTAGTTGGCGTCCGACACAGGTGTTAGCTTCCTTCCTGACGAGGTGAGCCGAGGAGAAGTGTAACATCATTATGGATGTGAGGCTCTCGTATCGTGTTAGCTGGAGACCGATACAACGTCTGTCCTGACAAGGTAACAAACTGATATGGGATAGACATATTGCCCACTCGTATCACGTGGGGAAATCGTATCGTGTTAACTAGAGACCGATACAGATTTCTTCCATGACAATCTGATGCTGGGTTAGACCGATACAACCCTCGAATACGAAAAGCCTGCTACGATAAGTCTTGATGCTACCCTCACCGCTGCTCCACAGGGTTACACGACAGAGCGTGAGACAGGCGCAAGGGGTTGTCGCTGAGCGACGAGAAGTTTTTGCCTCCGCTACACAACAGGTTGTTGCGGAGAGGAGAAACCATTTGCTGGCGACGGCTGTTCCAACGGAGGAGGTGTTACCGGATATTAGGGTTGTGATGGCCAATGAGGATGCGAGACAGAACAATCCTTCGCCGCCTAGGGTTGATGCGGCTGCTGATCAGAGTGAAGAGAGGCATGAAATTCCTGGGCCAGCGCAGGCGGAAGACCCCACACCTCATAACACACTGAGGACAATGCCGTCAGAAGATACACAGTCGACCCCTCTATAGGGAACCTTGCCGCCGAGGCAGGCTGATCAGATCGACAATCTAGAAAACAACGATCATGCAAATCCCCATTCAACTCCATAGGTCAGGGGGGCCCCGTCGCCCATGCAGCGCCCGACGATCACGACACAACCGGTGAGGAAAACGTCATTATATGGGATTCCTCACGATACATGCTTCAGGTGTATGGGGAGAGGGCATTGGCAATCCCAATGTAGGAGGAGCAAAGTCTGCTACAAGTGTCGACGACCGGGTCATCTGGATGCTAGATGTTTGCAGGTTAACCCTAGTCAGTGTCCACCGGACATCCAATCCAAATTGGTCTTCCTGCCCCTGCCTAGGGGTACCCCAGCTAGGGGTACCCCAGCTAGGGGTGCACCTCAACACATCCCCAAGCGGATTACAGTGGACGTCGGCCCAGATGACGAGATGCGAAAGAGTAAGATGATGACGCTAGAATGGGCGGTGGAGATCTTCTGGCCTTGTGACTTCCAGTGGACGAAGCTTTGTCAATTCTTCCGATGGTGCTGGTCGAGTGCAGCAGACTTATACAGATGTGCGGATAGAAAGGCGGTGGCCTTCTTCTCCTGTGAACAAGAGGCTAAGGATGTGGTGGAGAAAGGGATTCGAGATTTTCGTGGTCAGAAGATACAACTCATGCACATGCGAGGGGGTGAAAGACATCAAAGAAAGGAAGCTTTCTGGTTTTGGGTTGTAGATCTTCCAATCACCTATAGAGATGATGATACACTAGCAAAGATTATCTGGCCTTTCGATAAATTGATTTATGTCTCAGATTGGCAAAGGGAGAAGGATGACCTTTCTAGCCTGCTCGTGTTGGTGGAAGCATTCAGTGAAGATATTCCTCACTTTATCTCTCTCACGTATGGGTAGAGGTGGACGTCGGTGCAATTTTTATGGTGGCGAGGGGGCCTGTGGGCTCGAGCAACACACAGTTGACTGAAGTCGGGAAGGATATAGGGATTCCAAGAGAGGCTCTAGTGGTGCAAGAGAAGATTACGGAATCGAATGCTTTGGTGATGGCGACAGTTATACCTCTGGGATCGAGGGAAAGACCACAAGAGAGGAATATATCCCCAGCAAGGCAGCATAGGCGGCCACCAAGGCATATGGTGGTGGATAGAGAAGGCACAAAAAGAGCTCTGGAGAACAGAAGGCTAGAAGATTTCATGTTTCTTGAGGAGGAAGAGTGGATCGATCACAGGAGAAGGACTGGGAGGTGCCAGAATAGAGACAGAAGGAGTGGTGCTGACAATAGATTATTTAGAAGATATCAATCAAGAAGACAACATTCAGATTGCAAGGGAAGTTATTTTGATGGATGCTGGTCGGATATAGATGGGGGTTATAGCCCCTGATCAAACCTGCACATGCTGGTGGGTGCGGTTATATCTATATAATGGATTGTACCTCCATTTTCTGGAATATTAGAGGCGCCTCTAATAACCCTACGAGGAGAGTTTTGAGCATGATTTGTGGGCGATTTAAACCAGGGATCGTTTGCTTGTTCGAGCCCTTTCTTCATGCAGAGCAGGCAGCTGAGATTTTGGACATCGTGAGGTTGGATTGGGCAGCTGATAACCAGGAGATGAATGGGAAGATATGGTTTTATGCTGATAAGGATATGAAACCTAATATTTTTAGAAGGCACATGCAACATATAACAGTGGGGTTTGAGTCCAGTGTCGGCACAAGCTTCTTTGTTACAACAATATATGCAAGTTGCGATAACGTTGAAAGGAGGGAGTTTTGGAAAGAAATAATGATAATGACGGAGCTCATTGGGGAAGAGAAGTGGATTATTGCGGGGGATTTCAACATAGTGCGTCATCTGAGGGAGAGAAGAGGCGGAAACCCTCCAGCATTCCAGGATTCACTTGACTTCAATTCCTTTATAGCGGATGCATCTTTGGATGCGATTCCATTTGATGGTAGCCAATACACTTGGGTGAAGAAACATATTTTAACTCCTATGATGTGGCAAAGAATTGATAGAGTATTAGTGAATGGAGCTTGACTATCGGAGCGTCCTGCAACCAGTTCAATTCATTTGACCAGAGATAGGGTTTCTGATCATTGCCCTATTGTTACAATTCCAGGTGCACATTCGATTGCCAAAAAGAAGGGACACTTTGCTTTTATGAAGGCATGGCTTGATCATGATGAGTGTCTAAAGGTGATAGAACAGGCCTGGATGATCCTGTAATAGGGCACCCCTCCTTCGTTTTCTTCCAGAAGCTCAAGAGGGTGAGGGTGTCACTACGAAGGTGGAGCAAGGATACCTTTTGTGGGCTCCGATCTCCAAACCACGAATTAATCCCGATTTAAACATGTGCGGAAGCAATCGGTAAACAGCGGAAGACAAAAATCATGGGAAATTAAAACTTTTCGAGACAAGAGCCTGAAACCGCAAACCTTTTCCATAGAAAAAGGATTTAACTGTTTACATCACTGACAATTACTTCTTGAGTAATTATATACAACATGATACAAAAATTCTCAAGAATTTGTACTTCAAAACACTCCAGGACCTGAGAGTACAGAGGACACATAGGACTTGACTCTAACTACACCATGAAGCAGGCTAGATCTCCACCTGAAATATTTACTGCTCCTGATGCTACTGTTGCTGGGATTGGTCACCTGTGTTCTTGTTCCTCCGTCTTCGACGACCACCTAAAAAGTAGAAGTCTACGGGGTGAGACAATTATACATAATTGCCCCAGCGAGAGTTATAACTCTCCACTAGGCTTTATAAGCAAAGCAAGGAATAACTAAAGCAATAAGAGCCTTCAAGATATTCACTAGCAGTTCTGATGATAAGCAAGAGTTCAATCAATATTAAAATATGAGAACATCTATGCTATTCAAGGTAACATCAATCAAATAACTCGTAGTTAACTCTAACAGATGTACTACGCTATTGATTATGTTTTTCAAACATTATTATTATGCCCTGTGGAGATGAGGCATACCACTCATACTCCAACTGATCACTAAGAAGTCACATCAGTATCATACATAGGTCATTAAAAGAGCCGGATTCTTATGACCTCATCTTCCTCAGTCAGTTAGAGGATTGATTGTTTGACATCTGGCGGGATGTCTTTATAATAGCTCACCAGGGTACTCTGGTCCTTCGCTATTTTTAGAGTTACAGTGGCATTCTGTACTCTCTTCGCTATCGGAAGATTTCTTGTTTATCTTTCACCGATACGGTATTTGTGTCTTTAAGGGAGTGTAGAGATACATCTCACCTTTAGGACTTTATGGTGGGGTCTGATGGACTACTAGAATCTACATCATCCTCTCACCCTTTCTTTTATAGTGAAGGTATGACGGACTACAAGAATCTACATCAAATACCTACACTAGGATGTAAGGTTCTACACATCCATGTACCCCACATACTCAAAAGTATGTGATCCAGGAGTTCCCTTAGGAAAACCTGTTTCACCATCATTTAGACTCTAACAATGATGGATCTATGATCAGGGCTCTACATTTCACTTGATTAGTTAGGTACATTCAGTATTCTTATCATCATACAATAACACAGCTATATATGAGAATACTAAAATGTAGCAGGCCTAACTTATCACCATCATCAGTTATTTCATCTCAAGTCATCTATCAAGCATGACCTTGATAACATTTATGGCTCTTACAGCCCATAATTCACAAAAGATGTCACTTATCAGTGCATCAAGATGATTCATTATTCATAAAGCTTAAGACATGCTTTCAATGAATATAACATGGTATTCCATACCTGGGTGTGACCATCATCTCATAATAACCTGTATGGTTAATTCAACAGATAATAGTAAACAATTCAACAATTGGGGTTTACTATTCATCTTTCATGTCATCACCCTAAAATTAGGGTTTACTATTCACTCCATGGTGAATTGTACTCATTACATCATCATGTAAGAGAAACATCATCACTAAGGCTCTTAATTAAGATTAAGATCCATTAGATATCATAATTAGGGTTTCCATGACCTCACATAGGTGGGTCATTCCCTAATCATGCACATTCATGTGTAATTGAAGTATCTCACTAGAGTTTCCTCCTAAAAAGGGTACTTTCTCTCTCTAGGATACTTTCTCTCTCTAGAAATACTTCCTCTCTCCTCTCACTAGTAGATGGTGACAACACCACTCTGGATCAGGTTGAGATAAGTCTCCATTGACTAACATGAACCAAAACATCAACATCATGTGATTAGGGTTTGATTAGAATAAGGTTTTACCCCTTTAGACCCCTCAAGGGTATTTTGGTAATTTGCCACATGATTACCATCATGGGTTAACTCATTAATCACATAGTCCCTTAATGACCTAGGTTACCATTAGGGTTTAGATTGAATCATCATTGAACTAATTACATCATCAAATGGTTAAGTACAAACCATCACCAATCTCCAAACGGTTTCAACCTTCAAACGGTTTCAACCACCCAAACGGTCTTGAGACCGTTTGACCCCAAACGGTCTTGAGACCGTTTGGATCCAAACGGTCTTGAGACCGTTTGGAGGTGAAGACCGTTTGGAAGGGTTGACTTCAAAACCGTTTGGAGCTTCAATCGGTTTGAGGTCGTTTGAGCCCAAACGGTCTTGAGACCGTTTGGCCCCAAACGGTCTTGAGACCGTTTGGTCTCAAATGGTCTTGAGACCGTTTGGATCCAAACGGTCTTGAGACCGTTTGGTCCAAATGGGCTCAAACCGTTTGGACCTCCAAAGGGGTTCAAAAGTCACCAATGTTCATGGATATGTGTGTTGAAGCCCTCATTTGATCAAAGCTATGCTAACCTCTTATAAATTGAGTCAATTAGGGTTAGCCTTAGTCACTTAGTCATCAAATTGACCCTCAATTGTAAGCCAATTAGGGTTCAATCGTTCTCAAATAGGGTTTCAGGTTGATTGGTCATCAATGTTCAACAATGTGAATCAATTCAAGGTTGAACCTATCAATTGACCTTCAATTGGGATCAAACTTGGCCCAAACGGTCTTGAGGTTGTTTGGACATCATCCAAACGGTCTTGAGACCGTTTGCCCAAAGTTTGACCAAAATCCAAGTCGTTTTGACTAAGGTTGAAGTCCAATTAGGTCAAAATCAGCAATTTTCATCAATTCATCAATTTCCTACAATTGGACCCTCAAACCATTAGATTAACTTAACCCTAGACATTCAAACGGTCTTGGGTTGTGCCCAAACGGTCTTAGGACCATTTGGAGGAATCCCCAAACGGTCTTGAGACCGTTTGGGTCCTTCAACCCAAAACTCAATAAGATCTATATGTCAAATCAGCACTCTTTCACCCGATTAGGGTTTCATGTTGAAGTGCCTTCAACTCTCAATTGGTTAAGAATTAGACTTTGATTCTTTGCAGAGATGAAATTCAATATGTTAGGAACAGACCCTCAAACGGTCGTCCCTTGGTCAACTCTTTCAAATGGTCTTGAGACCATTTCAATCCAAATGGTCTTGCAAGACCGTTTGAGAGCAAACGGTTTGAAACCGTTTGAACCCAAACGGTTTGCAACCGTTTGGACCAAAAGGGTCCAAGGTCATTTGAAAAAGTAACATAGGGAATCACACCCCTCATATTCAACCTCTAGCAAGGTCGGTTTCCCCACTGTTTTGCTTGCAAACGTGCAAGGAAGAAGGGAGGTAGAAGAAGATTTTACCAAGTAAATTGCAAGAATTAAGCATACATATAAAGCATGAGTTTAGAGTTATAAAACCCGCCTAAAGGTTGATCTTAGAGCTCCAAGCCTTCAAGCCCCAAGCTTTAATGGCGTCCTTGAGCTTCCACAACTTGGTCAGAGGTGAATTCTCCAAGGAAACGTTGCTTTGGTCGGCTAGAACAAGAAGACTAAGTAAGCTAACCATAAAACCAACCTTAGAAAGTGAATTCCTCCATGAATTCGAGCTAGAAGGTTGGGTTCTCTTACCTAGAACAGGTTGGTCGTCCCCCCTGAGCTCCAGAGCTATCCTTGGTCGTTTGAGCAAGAAAGGAAGAGAAATGAAGGAAAGAAAGTTCGTTCACTTAATTGCAAGGGAAAAGGGGTTATATACTTTAGCCTCTTTTACACCCTAAGGACCTCACAAGATTGGAAATCACATCTAGGTCCCTCCTTGCTCAAGGGCACGTCCAAACCTATCTATCCTTATGCAAATCTCATGAAATCTCAAGATCTAAGGGTAAAGGAATCCAACCTTCAACTAGGGTACATACATGAAAGATTTCTATACCCAAATTAGGTGTCTTTTACCACAAAGTTCATCTTTTCTTATCTGATCAATCTTTGATGTGCCCCTTTCATCATTTACACTCTAAATGATGACAAGAATCTTAAAAGATGTTTTAGATATTAAGAATTACAACTTGGACCCCTCAATTTGGGTAAATTGCACTTTACCCCAAATTAGGGTTTCTAAGCATGGGAATTGCTTCCACAGCTGCACCTTGGTGCTCAAGCTTGGGAAATCCCTCAAACTTTATCATAGACATCCTCATGATGTCTCAACATCAAAGGAACATCTTATCTTGTGAATTTTTCAAGTTCAACCCTTAAACTGGGTAATTTGCACATAGGTCCCTGCATACAACATAATGCTACAACTTTATACAAAAAGGAGCAATATTGAAAGTAAATGTTCCTGAGGAACTTAATTACATGCCAGGGAGTGTTCACAAGTATTTAATTACATATTTAGGCAAAACTTCCAGGGTTAGGTCATAACCCAGGTCAGGGGTGTTACAAATTCTTTACCCCTTCAAAAGGATTTCGTCCCCGAAATCGGTAAAGCATATTATAAGAAAAGAGCAGGATATTTTCTTCTCATTTCATCTTCTAGTTCCCAAGTGGCTTCTTCAACACCACGATGGTTCCAGAGGACTTTTACAAGGCTTATATCCTTCTTCTTTAACTTTTTAGTTCTGTTATCGAGGATTGACACTGGTCCCTCCTCATACGTTATATCTTCATTCAATTCTACTTCCATAGGTTGTAGAACTGACTCGGTATCTGGATGACATTTCCTCAGCATGGAAATGTGAAACACAGGGTGCAACTTCTGCAACTCCTGAGGTAACTCTAGTCTATAGGCCACCTTTCCAACTTTTTCAACAATTGGATAAGGTCCCATAAATCTAGGAGCTAACTTTCCTTTCTTCCCAAAACGAAGGACTCCTTTCCAAGGTGAGACCTTGAGATACACTCTGTCTCCAACCTGAAATTCTAGGGGTCTACGACGTTTATCGGCATACGACTTCTTCCCATCTTGTGCAGTCTTAAGCTGTTGTTGTATAACTTTAATCTTTTCTGTAGTTTGCTGTATAAGATCAGGGCCTAACAACTGGTGCTCACCAGTTTCATACCAACACAAGGGTGATCTACAACGTCTACCATATAAGGCTTCATATGGTGCCATATCAATGCTATGTTGATAGATATTATTATAGGCAAACTCTATCAAGCTTAGATGTAGATCCCAACTCCCGGTAAACTGGAGAACACATGCTCTCAACAGATCTTCTAAGGTCTGTATAGTCCTTTCTGACTGTCCATCAGTCTGAGGATAAAAGGCTGTACTAAACCTTAGCTTGGTGCCTAGGGCTCTGTGTAACTGTTCCCAAAAGCGACTTGTAAACTGGGGACCTCTGTCAGAAACTATAGTGACAGGAACTCCGTGCAACCGCACTATCTCTTGAACATATATCTGGGATAACCTTTCAGCAGAATAGGTTGTTTTGACAGGTAAGAAATGCGCTGTCTTTGTCAACCTATCAACAATTACCCAAATGGAATCATGTCCTTTGTTTGTCCTAGGTAGGCCAACAACAAAGTCCATGGTCACATGGTCCCACTTCCACTGTGGTATGGGTAAGGGTTGCATTGTTCCTGCAGGTCTCTGGTGTTCAGCCTTGACCTGCTGACACACAGGACACCTCAGAACAAACTCAGCTACATCCTTCTTCATCCCAGGCCACCAATACATATCCTTCAAGTTTCGATACATCTTGGTGCTCCCTGGATGCATAGCATACATCGAAGAATGAGCTTCTTCCAGGACTAACTTCCTCAGGTTGTTCACATCTGGCACTATCATCCTTCCATGATAGCATGCCACCTGGTCATCTGACTCATGAAAACCTTCTCGCTTCTCATCTCCAAACTCAGATCTAATCTACTGTACAAAAACATCTACTTGTTGTGCCTCCCTTATCTGCTCTCTTAAGGTAGGTTTAATCTGCATCTCAGCTAACAGACCAGCTAACAATGATGCCTTTATCTGCACATTGTCTTGCCTTAAAGAGATAAGCATATCTCTTCTAGAGCATACTAAGGAACTTAGTTGTGCCCTATCCATGGTTGATGTTGCTGATTTCCTACTCAAGGCATCAACAACCACATTGGCTTTGCCCGGATGGTAATCAATTGTACAATCGTAGTCCTTGATTAACTCCATCCAGCGACGTTGCCTCATATTAAGCTCATGCTGAGTGAAGATGTACTTAAGGTTCTTGTGGTCTGTGAAAATCTGAAAAGTCTCTCCGTAGAGATAATGTCTCCAGATTTTCAAGGCATGGACCACAACAGCTAACTCTAGATCGTGTGTTGGATAATTCTCCTCGTGTTTCTTAAGCTGTCGGGAAGCAAAAGAAATCACTTGTTTATCCTGCATCAACACACATCCAAGTCCATTCTTGGAGGCATCACAAAAGATTATATATTCCTTTCCTTGCTCAGGTAACACAAGCACAGGTGCACTTGTTAACCTCTCCTTCAACAGCTGAAAAGACTGTTGACACTTATCACTCCAAGCAAAAGGAACATCCTTTCGGGTTAACTTGGTCAAAGGTAAGGCTATAGAACTGAAATTCTTAATAAACCTTCGATAATAACCAGCTAACCCCAAGAAACTTCTAATCTCCGTCGGTGTCTTCGGTTGTTCCCACTGCAGAACAGACTCTATCTTTGTAGGGTCAACACGAATTCCCGAGGCAGATACCACATGTCCAAGGAAGGATACTTCAGATAACCAAAACTCACACTTGCTAAACTTAGCGTATAGCTTATGTTCCCTTAGCAAGGTCAAAGTCTGGCGAAGGTGCTGCTCATGCTGCTGAGCATCCTTACTATAAATCAGTATGTCATCTATGAAGACGACAACACACTGATCAAGAAAAGGTCGAAAGACTCTATTCATGAGTTCCATGAATGCAACCGGTGCATTGGTTAGTCCAAACGACATAACTGTGAACTCATAGTGACCATATCTTGTCCTAAAGGCAGACTTGGATATGTCACTGTCCTTAATGCGGATTTGATGATATCCAAACCTTAAGTCTATCTTGGAAAAGACTGTTGCATCACGCAACTGGTCGAAAAGATCATCAATCCTCGGCAAAGGATACTTATTCTTTATTGTTACTTTATTGAGTTGTCTATAATCAATGCACAACCGCATCGATCCATCTTTCTTTTTAACAAACAAAACCGGAGCACCCCAAGGTGAGGTACTCGGTCGGATGAAACCCTTCTCAAGTAACTCTTGAAGCTGTTTCTTGAGTTCTGCCATCTCAGCAGGCGCCATCCTATACGGAGTCTGGGCTATGGGTTTCGTATCTGGGACCAAATTGATCTCAAAATCAATTTCCCGGGGTGGTGGTATACCAGGAAGTTCTTCGGGAAACACATCCTCGAATTCCCTGACTATCGGAACTTCAGCAGGGTTGGAACTCTCCTTGGTAACATCTACCACATGGGCTAAGAATGCGTAGCATCCTTGCCTCATCAACTTATCAGCAACCATAGCTGATACAAGACAGGTGGGCAAAATCTTTCTTTCACCTTGAAAGATCCATGTGTTGCTTTCATCAGCAAACACTGCCAGCTTGGATTCACAATCCAAGATAACTCGATACCTTTCCAAGGTATCCATCCCTAGGATTATATCAAATCCTCGCATATCAAGCGGTATGAGATCCACTTGAATGCGATGTTTAGAAAAGAAGAGTACGCAAGGAGAGCATACTTCTTGCAGAACAGCAGACCCACTCAACGGAGTCTCCAACATCAACTTATCTGCCCTATGACTAGTTATCATATTGCAGTTACGAATCACTCTTCGAGTGATGAAAGAGTGCGTAGCACCCGGGTCAATCAAAACAGATACTACACAAGATTTAGACATATCAGAATATAAGAGTTCCATCTGACCTGTCACTACTTGTGGATTGACCACTGCCTCTGGTGGGTTCATAGCATAGAACCTCGTCGTAGCCTATTGTTGAGGTGGTGCTGATGATCCAGCTTGAGACGCTTGCCCGCGTCCTCGACCTGTTCCTTGAGATTGTCCTCCCTGTGATCCCTGTTGTCCTTGTCTCGGAGGCTGTGTCACACTGACAGGCCTAGATCGGCAGTCCTTCATCAAATGTCCCACCTTACCGCAGTTGTAGCATCTTCTTTCTTGTGGTCTTTGTGGTCCGGTAGCAGACATTGATGCAGAACTCTGTGTCTCCCGAGGTGGTTGTCCTCTTCCTCTACCTCTACTAGGAGACCACTGAGTCTGAGGACTAGATCTAGATGGTGGAGGGTTAGGTGCAGAGGATCTAGACTTCTTAAAGTCCATAGATGAAGAACCCTGGAACTGTGGATACCTTTTCTGTGTTTGCCTCTTCTCAACCACAGATCTCTCTATCCTTCGGACTGACTCAACGAAGGTAGAGAATCTCTCTCGGTTCTCTAAGGCAGACACTGGGGTAGACATGTCAGCATTCAACCCCTTCTCAAACCTTCTGATTCTTTCTTCTTCTGTGGCAGCCATGTGCGGACAAAACCGCAACAGCTCCATGAACTTAGCTTCGTACTCGCTAATGTTCATCATACCCTGTCTCAGTCTCTCAAACTGAGAGATCTTCTCGTCTAGGAAGGTCTTTGGGAAATATCTTTGGACAAATTCCCGCCAAAAATCTTCCCACGAGATCTCTATTCCAGGTCTCTTCTGCTCTTCCATGGTCCACCAGTGACCAACACTTCCTTTGAGAAGATAGACAGCATGTCTAACCTTCTCAGCTTCAGGGATGTTGAGGATCCTAAAAGCCTTCTCCAGCTCTGTCAACCATAGATCAACATCTGCGGGGTCAGCAGTCCCATGGTACTCGGTATCTCTGACACGACGTAGTCGCTCGAATGTCTTCCCGATACCTTGCCCCTCAGGCTGGACAGGTGCCCTAGGTGCAGGCATAGGCAACCTGTCGGTTATATGTGTCATGGCAGTCATGAATTGCCCAAACATTGTCTGGACTGCTGGGTTGCCTATGTCAGCTGGGCCAAACTGGGGTGGCTCTCTAGGTTGTTCTGGTACAGGCTGTTCCACCTCTGGTACTCCTACACCGCCTTGAGGTGCACTGGCACTACTTTCTTCCACATACTCATCATGTGGCTCTGACATCTTAAGTATCTTCTTCTCCTGAGGAGTAGAAGATTCTTTTAGATAAGGAAGGAATACTAAAGATAGACTCGACTTCCTAAGTCCTATGCCTCTGTAGACTCGGCGAACCTAAAGCTCTGATACCACTTAATTGTGGGCTCCGATCTCCAAACCACGAATTAATCCCGATTTAAACATGTGTGGAAGCAATCGGTAAACAGCGGAAGACAAAAATCACGGGAAATTAAAAATTTTCGAGACAAGAGCCTGAAACCACAAACCTTTTCCATAGAAAAAGGATTTAACTGTTTACATCACTGACAATTACTTCTTGAGTAATTATATACAACATGATACAAAAATTCTCAAGAATTCATACTTCAAAACACTCCAGGACCTGAGAGTACAGAGGACACATAGGACTTGACTCTAACTACACCATGAAGCAGGCTAGATCTCCACCTGAGATATTTACTGCTCCTGATGCTACTGTTGCTGGGATTGGTCACCTGTGTTCTTGTTCCTCCGTCTTCGACGACCACCTAAAAAGTAGAAGTATACGGGGTGAGACAATTATACATAATTGCCCCAGCGAGAGTTATAACTCTCCACTAGGCTTTATAAGCAAAGCAAGGAATAACTAAAGCAATAAGAGCCTTCAAGATATTCACTAGCAGTTCTGATGATAAGCAAGAGTTCAATCAATATTAAATTATGAGAACATCTATGCTATTCAAGGTAACATCAATCAAATAACTCGTAGTTAACTCTAACAGATGTACTACGCTGTTGATTATGTTTTTCAAACATTATTATTATGCCCTGTGGAGATGAGGCATACCACTCATACTCCAACTGATCACTAAGAAGTCACATCAGTATCATACATAGGTCATTAAAAGAGCTGGATTCTTATGACCTCATCTTCCTCAGTCAGTTAGAGGATTGATTGTTTGACATCTGGCGGGATGTCTTTATAATAGCTCACCAGGGTACTCTGGTCCTTCGCTATTTTTAGAGTTACAGTGGCATTCTGTACTCTCTTCGCTATCGGAAGATTTCTTGTTTATCTTTCACCGATACGGTATTTGTGTCTTTAAGGGAGTGTAGAGATACATCTCACCTTTAGGACTTTATGGTGGGGTCTGATGGACTACTAGAATCTACATCATCCTCTCACCCTTTCTTTTATAGTGAAGGTATGACGGACTACAAGAATCTACATCAAATACCTACACTAGGATGTAAGGTTCTACACATCCATGTACCCCACATACTCAAAAGTATGTGATCCAGGAGTTCCCTTAGGAAAACCTATTTCACCATCATTTAGACTCTGACAATGATGGATCTATGATCAGGGCTCTACATTTCACTTGATTAGTTAGGTACATTCAGTATTTTTATCATCATACAATAACACAGCTATATATGAGAATACTAAAATGTAGCAGGCCTAACTTATCACCATCATCAGTTATTTCATCTCAAGTCATCTGTCAAGCATGACCTTGATAACATTTATGGCTCTTACAGCCCATAATTCACAAAAGATGTCACTTATCAGTGCATCAAGATGATTCATTATTCATAAAGCTTAAGACATGCTTTCAATGAATATAACATGGTATTCCATACCTGGGTGTGACCATCATCTCATAATAACCTGTATGGTTAATTCAACAGATAATAGTAAACAATTCAACAATTGGGGTTTACTATTCATCTTTCATGTCATCACCCTAAAATTAGGGTTTACTATTCACTCCATGGTGAATTGTACTCATTACATCATCATGTAAGAGAAACATCATCACTAAGGCTCTTAATTAAGATCAAGATCCATTAGATATCATAATTAGGGTTTCCATGCCCTCACATAGGTGGGTCATTCCCTAATCATGCACATTCATGTGTAATTGAAGTATCTCACTAGAGTTTCCTCCTAAAAAGGGTACTTTCTCTCTCTAGGATACTTTCTCTCTCTAGAAATACTTCCTCTCTCCTCTCACTAGTAGATGGTGACAACACCACTCTGGATCAGGTTGAGATAAGTCTCCATTGACTAACATGAACCAAAACATCAACATCATGTGATTAGGGTTTGATTAGAATAAGGTTTTACCCCTTTAGACCCCTCAAGGGTATTTTGGTAATTTGCCACATGATTACCATCATGGGTTAACTCACTAATCACATAGTCCCTTAATGACCTAGGTTACCATTAGGGTTTAGATTGAATCATCATTGAACTAATTACATCATCAAATGGTTAAGTACAAACCATCACCAATCTCCAAACGGTTTCAACCTTCAAACAGTTTCAACCACCCAAACGGTCTTGAGACCGTTTGACCCCAAACGGTCTTGAGACCGTTTGGATCCAAACGGTCTTGAGACCGTTTGGAGGTGAAGACCGTTTGGAAGGGTTGACTTCAAAAACGTTTGGAGCTTCAATCGGTTTGAGGTCGTTTGAGCCCAAACGGTCTTGAGGTCGTTTGAGCCCAAACGGTCTTGAGACCGTTTGGTCTCAAACGGTCTTGAGACCGTTTGGTCCAAATGGGCTCAAACCGTTTGGACCTCCAAAGGGGTTCAAAAGTCACCAATGTTCATGGATATGTGTGTTGAAGCCCTCATTTGATCAAAGCTATGCTAACCTCTTATAAATTGAGTCAATTAGGGTTAGCCTTAGTCACTTAATCATCAAATTGACCCTCAATTGTAAGCCAATTAGGGTTCAATCGTTCTCAAATAGGGTTTCAAGTTGATTGGTCATCAATGTTCAACAATGTGAATCAATTCAAGGTTGAACCTATCAATTGACCTTCAATTGGGCTCAAACTTGGCCCAAACGGTCTTGAGGTCGTTTTGACATCATCCAAACGGTCTTGAGACCGTTTGACCAAAATCCAAGTCGTTTTGACTAAGGTTGAAGTCCAATTAGGTCAAAATCAGCAATTTTCATCAATTCATCAATTTCCTACAATTGGACCCTCAAACCATTAGATTAACTTAACCCTAGACCTTCAAACGGTCTTGGGTTGTGCCCAAACGGTCTTAGGACCATTTGGAGGAATCCCCAAACGGTCTTGAGACCGTTTGGGTCCTTCAACCCAAAACTCAATAAGATTTATATGTCAAATCAGCACTCTTTCACCCGATTAGGGTTTCATGTTGAAGTGCCTTCAACTCTCAATTGGTTAAGAATTAGACTTTGATTCTTTGCAGAGATGAAATTCAATATGTTAGGAACAGACCCTCAAACGGTCGTCCCTTGGTCAACTCTTTCAAACGGTCTTGAGACCGTTTCAATCCAAACGGTCTTGCAAGACCGTTTGAGAGCAAACGGTTTGAAACCGTTTGAACCCAAACGGTTTGCAACCGTTTGGACCAAAAGGGTCCAAGGTCGTTTGAAAAAGTAACATAGGGAATCACGCCCCTCATCTTCAACCTCTAGCAAGGTCGGTTTCCCCACTGTTTTGCTTGCAAACGTGCAAGGAAGAAGGGAGGTAGAAGAAGATTTTACCAAGTAAATTGCAAGAATTAAGCATACATATAAAGCATGAGTTTAGAGTTATAAAACCCGCCTAAAGGTTGATCTTAGAGCTCCAAGCCTTCAATCCCCAAGCTTTAATGGCGTCCTTGAGCTTCCACAACTTGGTCAGAGGTGAATTCTCCAAGGAAACATTGCTTTGGTCGGCTAGAACAAGAAGACTAAGTAAGCTAACCATAAAACCAACCTTAGAAAGTGAATTCCTCCATGAATTCGAGCTAGAAGGTGGGGTTCTCTTACCTAGAACAGGTTGGTCGTCCCCCCTGAGCTCCAGAGCTATCCTTGGTCGTTTGAGCAAGAAAGGAAGAGAAATGAAGGAAAGAAAGTTCGTTCACTTAATTGCAAGGGAAAAGGGGTTATATACTTTAGCCTCTTTTACACCCTAAGGACCTCACAAGATTGGAAATCACATCTAGGTCCCTCCTTGCTCAAGGGCACGTCCAAACCTATCTATCCTTGTGCAAATCTCATGAAATCTCAAGATCTAAGGGTAAAGGAATCCAACCTTCAACTAGGGTACATACATTAAAGATTTCTATACCCAAATTAGGTGTCTTTTACCAAAAAGTTCATCTTTTCTTATCTGATCAATCTTTGATGTGCCCCTTTCATCATTTCCACTCTAAATGATGACAAGAGTCTTAAAAGATGTTTTAGATATTAAGAATTACAACTTGGACCCCTCAATTTGGGTAAATTGCACTTTACCCCAAATTAGGGTTTCTAAGCATGGGAATTGCTTCCACAGCTGCACCTTGGTTCTCAAGCTTGGGAAATCCCTCAAACTTTATCATAGACATCCTCATGATGTCTCAACATCAAAGGAACATCTTATCTTGTGAATTTTGCAAGTTCAACCCTTAAACTGGGTAATTTGCACATAGGTCCCTGCATACAACATAATGCTACAACTTTATACAAAAAGGAGCAATTTTGAAAGTAAATGTTCCTGAGGAACTTAATTACATGCCAGGGAGTGTTCACAAGTATTTAATTACATATTTAGGCAAAACTTCCAGGGTTAGGTCATAACCCAGGTCAGGGGTGTTACACCTTTGGTGATAATAAACAGCGTATAAAGGACTTGGAAGATGTGATCTTTACCACACAGGCTGCCTTTGATGGGAACCTGACTGATACTAATGAAAATAATCTGAGATCGGCGGAGAGGGAATTGCAGGGCCTACTAGATGAGGAGGAGGCGAGGTGGAAGGAGAAGGCAAGGATTAGTTGGCTCCAAGATGGGGAGCGGAATACCATGTTTTATCACGCCACCATCAAAGCTAGAAGGAAACATAGAAGGCTGAATAAGGTGGTCTTGCAGGATGGCACATGTATCTCGGATACAAAGGATATGGCGGAGGTAGCAGCTGACCATTTTCAACATTTCTTTAACGAAGTGGTAGATACGGGTGATGGTGAATTGGAGGAAGTCTTTCATGGTATTCCGGATATGGTGTCCATGGATGACAACTGCTTACTTTCTGCTGGTCCCCGGGAAGAGGAGGTTATGAAGACCATGATGAAGATGGATGCGACGATGGCGTCGAGTCTGGATGGGTTCACCTTATCTTTTTTTCGGGTTGCATGGTCGATAATAGGAGGCAATTTTATGAAGTTGGTGGATGTGTTCTACAAAGGACATCCTTGTTTTAGGGGGCTGTTCTGCTGCCAGATTCTTCTTATCCTAAAGATTGATAGTCCTAAAAGGTTGCCAGAAGACTTCAGACCTATCTCGATTGAGAACGTCACCCTTCGTATATTGGTGAGGATTCTTAGTGATTGCATGGCGCCTATGATGCCGAGAATGATATTGAAGATACAAGGGGCCTTTATTAAAGGAGGAGACATCACTCATCACATCCGGCTTGCCAAGGAGCTAATGCATGATATAAATAAAGGCAAGGATGCACCTAATGTCATTCTGAAGTATGACATGTCGTGAGCATATGATAGAACAGATTGGAATGTGCTGTGGAAAGTGTTGGGCAGATTTGGCTTCACAACAGAAGTGGTGAATCTATGCTTGAGTTTCTATCAAAACACATGGGCCACGGTTACAGTGGGGGAGGAAACTACGGGTTTCTTTCCGGTTAGTAGAGGCCTTAAGCAGGGATGTGCACTATCTCCATTCCTTTTCATTCTGTTTGAAGAGATTCTGTGCAGAAAGTTCCTTAAATTAGAGACGGATGGGCTCATATCGAGATTTCAGATCTGGGGGTATGCAACTCCTCCGACCATACTATTATATGTGGATGATATTGCTATTTTCTTTAATGCAGACCAGCGATCAAGGGAGATAGTTAAGTCTACCTTTGAGGTGTATGAGATGGCTACTGGACAACGAATCAATAAGGCTAAATCCACATGTGTGGTAGGAGGGAAAAATACAGAAGTGATTGATAGAGTGGTTGAAGAACTCAATGCAGGAGCTGCTATGGAGTCGTTTACCTATTTGGGAATACCGATCATTAAAGGAAGGATGAGACTCAATGATCATGACTTCCCGATGAAGAAAATAAATATGAAGGTCACAGCTTGGAGATCTAAAATTCTGTCTTTTGCAGGGAGAAGGCTGTTGATTGCAGCCGTAGGTATTCCCTTGGGGATCGCAGATCGGATTGAAAGGAAATTCTCTAACTTCTTGTGGACAGACAGGAAAGATCATCATACAAAGGCGTGGATTAGCTGGCAGAGAATTGCAACTCCTTTTCACCAAGGTGGTCTGGGGATTCCATCGCTGCATCTAATTAATGAAGCTTTCATAGCTAAGGCATGCTGGGAGGTGTTGACTACAGATTCTATTTGGGCTACTTTCTGCAGAGATAAATACGCCAACATGAATGGTGGGCGAGATAATGTTTACCCTGGGTGCTTGAAGTTGGGATCGTCACCGTCACCATTATGGAGGAGGATATGGGAATTATTCCCGTGTGTCTTCCCGTTATGCAGATGGATTGTAGGGAGGGGTGAGATCTCCTTTTGGGATGCGAGGTGGTGTGATTAACGGCTGGCTAAACATGCTATTTACTCCAGCGATAGAAGGCATCCATTCCAGGTGAAAGATTTCTGGATAGACGGGCTGGGTTGGGATTGGGCCTCACCGAGGATGATACTTGACGATGATGAGATACAGATGATCCGTGATAAGAATATATGGCTTGCGGAAGAGGATGATAAGCTGATTCGGAGTCCGAAGAGGAAAGGGTGCTTCTCCATGAGATCGACAAAGATGATTCTGGCTCGTGACAGGGTGGAAGGTCCACAGGGGCTTGACGTGGTTTGGAAGTCTGCATTCCCTAAGGCCGCAACCTTTATCTGGAAGTCGGCGAGAGGAGTTGTTCCTACTGATGAAAATGTTAGAGGTAGATGTTGTATATCAATTGCGTCTTAGTGTAACTGCTGCATGGAACCTAAGGAGGAAAACCTTGATCATCTTTTGTTCCAAGGTTAGATTGCCGATTTCTTTTGGGGTAAATTCGTGGATTTAACAGAATTGCCACCACCTAGTAACATTAGAACATTGATTGATTATTGCATGATGGAGAAGAGAAAGAGATTAGTAGACTGGTTGGCAGGGAACCTTGTGATTGCTATTCCTTACAGTATATGGCGCCTGAGATGTGAAGCAAGGTATGAGGGTAAACATAGGCCTTTTTCCTATGAGTGGGATTATATTAGTCGGAGTATGAACTTTAACATGATGAAGAGATCTTTTCCGATAGATAGAGGCAGTGAATTGTATACACGTTTGAGGGAGACAGGGTTGGAGGAGCCTAGAGTAATGCTGAGACAAATAAAGCTTATGTGGTGGCAGACGCCGGACTTGCACAACCTAAAGATCAACATCACGATTGGGAGGAGTAGAGATTGTCATGGCAGGCTGAGAAGATGGGCGGCGGGGATTGTCCGGAATCATCGAGCCAATGTGTGCCTTGTTTTCAGAGCTTGGCTCAGGAGTATGGAATACACTCTCGCTTATTTGCAAGCATGCGCCATAGGAATGAAGATTGCACGTGATCACGGGATGATCGCATCCTGTATAGAGGTTGATGAGTCATACATCCATGACATTATTTGGTGCGATAAGAAAGAACCATGGAGGGTGACCCACTTTGTCAGGGAGCTGCGGGAAGAGATGGTCTCAACTATGATATATGGATCCCTAGTTCACAAGGTCATCAACTCAACACCTCGTGAGTTGGGGAGATGGGGCAGTAGTATGCAAGAGTTGTTTGTTTCATCCGATTCTATGAATATTCCGAACAGGATAAGGGGTATGGCTGTGTTGGAGAAGAGAAGGGTTCCATATGTCGTGTTAAAGAAATCAGAGGCATAGGGGGATGGTTACTGTGGTTTGATGTTGTTTCTAAGTCAGGGGGTGATGAGTGTAATATCTGATGATTATGTACACTAGTTTATGTTTCACACCTGCGGTTTAATATAAGCAGGAGCTGTAATTTTATGATGATTTAGCCCACAAGAGGGATGTGGGATGAATAAAAGCGACCCCTGGCTTAAAAAAAAAGATCTCGGTGCAAGCATCTCTATTATGTCACTCAGCCTATGCAAAAGATTAGGATTTACAAAATTGCTTCCTACTGGAATGACTATACAGCTTGCAGACAATTCAATAAAATGACCGTTAGGAATCCTTGAGGATGTCTTGATCAAGGTAGGCAAGGACACATATGTTCCATGTGACTTCGTCATTATGGATATAAAAGAAGATGTCAGATATCCTCTCATTTTTGGTCATCCGTTCCTCGCCACTACAAGAGCCCTGATTGATGTTGAAGCTGGTACCTTACTGCTCAGATTAGGCAAAGAAACTCTCGAATTTAAAGTTTTTGAAAGCATGAGAAGACCAAGTATGCAGGAAGAAGTCTATCTGATTGACTGCATTGAACAAATGTCACTTCTGACTCAAGAGCATCATGAATCAAATGATCCCTTGGAAATTTCTCTAACAAACCCATCAGTTGATGAACCGATCGATGATCAAGTAAAGGATTGCATCGAATCCCTCGACTCTGCTACAGAAGATGTTGGAGCCAATAGTGAAGAACTCAAGGCTATGGAAACTACAGAAGAAACAAGTGAAAAGCCAGAGGCTCCCGAAATGAAGCCTCTGCCTGAAGGACTGAAGTACGTGCTTTTAGATGATCTCAAGGGTTGTCCAGTTATCATAAATTCTGATCTAACAGCTGAATAAGAAGAGAAACTTCTAAAGGAATTGAGGGAAAGAAAGAAAGAAATTGGTTATAAAATGAGTGACCTCAATAGGGTCAGTCAAGCGTTGTGTATGCACAATATACCTATGATGGAAGATCACAAACCTTCTATTGAGAATCAACGGAAGTTGAATCCAAATATGAAGGAAGTGGTCCGTCGTGAGGTCATTAAATTGCTCACAACTGGAATAATCTATCTGATATCCGATTCACCATGGGTGAACCCAGTGCATGTTGTCCCGAAGAAAGGTGGAACAACTATTATACAGAATGAAAACAATGAACTCATACCCACTCGAACAGTCACAGGATGGAGGATGTGCATAGATTATAGAAAATTGAAAAAGGCAACTCGAAAAGATCATTTTCCAATGCCCTTCCTTGATCAAGTCCTAGAAAGGTTGGCTCATCAAGAATATTTCTATTATCTTGATGGTTACTCTGGATTCTATCAAATACCCATACATCCAGATGACCAAGAGAAAACAACCTTTACCTGCCCATTCGGAACATATGCGTTTAGAAGAATGCCATTTGGTCTCTGTAATGCGCCTACGACTTTCCAACGTTGCCTGGCTGCCATATTCGCTGGTCATACTGAAACAATTATGGAGGTTTTCATGGATGATTTTTCTATTTATAGAGATTCATTCGATTCATGTCTAAAGCACCTCTCCCTGGTCCTTAAACATTGTGAAGAAGCACATCTTGCGCTAATTTGGGAAAAGTGCCATTTTATGGTAAGAGAAGGCATTGTCCCGGACCATAGGGTCAGCAATAGAGGAATTGAAGTAGATAAAGCTAAGATTGAAGTGATTTCTAAACTGGCTATCCCCACAAATGTAAAATAAGTTCATTCTTTCCTAGGACATGCAGGATTTTATAGAAGATTCATAAAGGATTTTTCTAAGATAATGAAGCCAATGCCGAACCTATTACTAAAAGATATTGATTTCAATTTCAATGAAGAATGTGTCAAAAGCTTCAACACAGTGAAGGAGGCCCTTACAACCACTCCCATCATTAGAGCTCCTGAGTGGGACCATCCTTTTGAAATTATGTGCGATGCCAGTGATTATGCTGTGGGCGCTGTTTTAGGGCAATATATAGAGAAGAAACACTATGTGATCTATTATGCATAAAAAACCCTCAATGAAGCTCAGAGGAATTATGCAACTACTGAGAAAGAACTTCTAGTAGTCCTGTATGCCTTTGACAAGTTCAGATCCTACCTAATTGGTTCGAAGGTCATTGTCTACACAGACCACGCTGCCATTCGTTACCTTTTGGCAAAGAAAGATGCAAAACCCAGGTTGATAAGATGGATCCTCCTATTACAAGAATTTGATTTAGAGATAAGAGATAAAAAGGGTACAGAGAATGTTGTAGCAGACCACCTCAGTCGCATCCACACTCTGGATACTGAGAAGATTCCGATCAATGATTCCCTACCAGATGATCAACTAATGAAGGCCTCAGAAGCTATACCATGGTACTCGGATTATGTGAACTACCTTGCTGCTGGGGTTATCCATCGTCAATGCATAGGGAATGCCCTGAAGAAGTTCATGCATGATGTGAAGCAATACCACTGGGATGAGCCATATCTTTTTAAACTATGTGCTGATGGTCTGTATAGACGATGTATCACCGAAGAAGAAGCTCAACTTACTTTGGAACAATGTCACTCAGGACCAGTGGGGGGACATATGAGCTCCAAAAAGACTGCTTTAAAGGTTTTGCAATGTGGATTCTTCTGGCCAACTATATCCAAGGATTCCTACGACTTTGTCCTATCTTGTGACAAATGTCAAAGATTAGGCAATATAACAAAGAGAGACGACATGCCGCTGAATCTATGGCAAGAAGTAGAGATATTCAATGTTTGGGGGGTGGACTACATGGGCCCCTTCCCATCTTCTCATGGATTTTCATACATCCTAGTGGCGGTAGACTACATCTCAAAATGGGTTGAAGCCATACCAACCGTCACTAGTGATTCGAAACCCGTCATCAAATTATTCAAAGACATTATTTTTCCCCATTTTGGAGTGCCACGAACCGTGATATCTGACGGAGGGTCCCACTTCCTTGAATGAAGCTTTGAAGCTTTACTGAGAAAATACGGCGTAACACACAAGGTAGCCTCACCTTACCACCCACAAACAAGTGGACAGGCAGAGGTCTCTAACCATCAACTAAAGGCTATTCTGGAAAAGACTGTAGGACGCAATCGAAAGGATTGGTCAACAAAAATCAATGACGGCTTAGGGGCCTATCGAACCGCTTATAAAACTCCCATTGGGACTACACCTTTTCGATTAATATATGGAAAAGCTTGCCACCTTCCAGTCGAATTGGAACACAAGGCATGGTGGGCAATTAAACAACTGAACTTTGATATGAAAGAAGCATGCCAAGCCAGGATTCTGCAACTCCAAGAGCTGGATGAACTCAGGATGATAGCTTATGAGAATGCACGATTCTACAAAGAACGTACAAAACTTTGGCATGATGGACATCTGAAAAGAAAAGACATACAAGTGGAAGACCAAGTTCTGTTATTCAACTCAAGATTGAAGTTATTCCCAGGGAAACTCCGTTCTCGCTGGTATGGACCTTACATTGTCAAAAGCATTTCCCCACATGGTGCTTTCTCTCTATGGAGTGAAAAGTCAGGAGAATTTATGGCAAATGGTCACCGCTTAAAGATATATTTCACCTCAATTGACATAGGCACTGAAACAATGCTAGAACTCACCAATCCTAAGGATCCACCATGAAGCTGAAAAATTCAGTCGAGCCATCGACATAAAACAACGGCGCTTGTCGGGAGGAAACTCGATCAATAAATTTGTTTTACCTTTCATTTCAAATTAGAATACTTCTTCAAATTTGTTTTTACATTCTAGTTAATTTTTCATTAAATAAAATCTGCATCGCAAGATGCTACTTTAAGATCTAATTGCTCTTTACCCTTGAGATTTTTAGATAAGAGGATGCACGCTAATCATAACGCAACCACACCTAGTGGTCATTCTGGCTTGATTTTCCCCCTCCATCTTGGATTTAGGGTTTTCTCAGGATGAGCAAATCTCTAAGTTCGGGGTGGAGGGTGGGTGGTACGTACCTCACTTTCCACCTACACCCATCCTTTTCATACTTAAGTTTTCACCATCACATTCTTGATAATTTTTTTAAAATTTTCACAATTCTTTAATGATTTTTCAAGAAATTGAACAGATACTTGATGAATTTTTGACACTTTTTGACTCTTCCTGGTTTCATTAAAAGTCACTAACTAACATGCTATGCATTCTAAATCATTATATCCCCCTTATTCGAAGTAAATCCTCAAAAGGATCACTTTTTGAAACAAGCCCTTTGATTGAAATCATCTTGTGAAGCCTATGATTCCTAATATCGTGATACTTTTGCAAAGATGATAGGTTTCTGTCAAACTGATAGGGATCAAACACATCGTGCTTCCTAACTAATTTGTGGAACAATAGCATGGAATCCAAATTGGATCCTCATCAAGTCATTATTTGAGCAAAGTTTGATAAAGAGAACAACCCGATACATTGAATTGTAAATTAAGTTGCATTCTAATCTGAACTCTCTTCTACACCTCTTCTATCATCTTCGTATCCCTTCATTCATAAAAAAGAAACAAAATAGCCAAAATGGTGCCAAACCCTAAGTTCGGGATGGCACATCACTTCTCTCTTTATCTGCTTCTTCCATACCCCTCGCAAATAAATAGGGGCGTACCACCAAAAATGCAATCTCGAGTCGAATAGAGGAGAGATTTGCAAACAAAAAGATGCCAAAGTGCACACAAAAAGAAATGCAATCTCGAGTCGAATAGAGGAGATATTCACACAAAAAAATGCAATAAATGAAATTGCAAAGCAAATAAAAATCTCAAGTCGAATAGAGGAGAGATTTACTTCTTCCTTCCATACCACCTTTCACTCCCTTTTCTACCTAATGGCACAATGATTGCCTACCCTATCTTGGAAAATACCAGTGTCAGATCAAATACACACTTGTTGTTCTGCGGGAGTCTTTGAACTCTTACAAAACTCTTTGACATGCTTGTTGTTGGAAAAGGTGAGGAGGAAGTGATTTTGGAAAATGAACTTAGGAACAAAGATATGGTAAGATGTGTTTTGTGGTCTCAGGAGGTTGAGATACTGAGTCATGTTGAGAAAAAAGAAAACATTCGTGATGTGAAGATGAAGCAATCATACGAATTGAAAGTATTCATTTGGCAATTGTTTCAGATTTTGTGTTACTTGAGGACGAGCAACATTTAAGTTCGGGGTATTTTGATGAATGTATATTCATCATGAAATTCAATTATCAATTCAGGACCAATTCAACGCTATACATACTATTTCACTCAATATGAATAATAATGTGCAAAATTACTTAGTTGATTCGATTATCAAGGTTTTAACTAAACATCGTTCATTTAATGCAGGTTTTGACAAAGCTGAACAAGTAGTCAAGGTCCACCTTCATCTCTGTCTCCGATCAAGATATGTAACCAAGAAATTCCACCCATTTGGTCTCAAGACCGTTTGAGTCCATGCGGTCTCAAGACCGTTTGAACTCATGCGGTCTCAAGACCGTTTGAGTCCATGCAGTCTCAAGACCGTTTGAACCCATGCAGTCTCAAGACCGTTTGAGTCCATGCAGTCTCAAGACCGATTGAACCCATGCGGTCTCAAGACCATTTGAGTCCATGCGGTCTCAAGACCGTTTGAACCCATATTGTCTCAAGACTGTTTGAAGCCATGTGGTCTCAAGACCGTTTGAGCCCATGCGGTCTCAAGACCGTTTTGAGCAGCAGAGACCGATTGGAGGCATCACTCAGCCACAAGGAATCGAGCAGTGCATGAACTCAAGGTCGTGAAGTAGAGTCCTAACCACGGCCGTGGTGGTCCAAAACGACCATGGTCTTCTGTCAGCACCACGACCGTGTGATGCGGCCACGACCGTGGTAGACCTGATCTTTCACTCGCCATGACCGTGGTCGATGAGCCACGATCGTGGCACCCTCCCTACATCGACCCTCCCCCACTCGCCACGCCCGTGTGAGGCAGCACGACCGTGTGGCTACTACCTCACCACGACCGTGGTGTCACGCCATGACCGTGGCATAATGCCATCAGAGCTCAATTTCACACCCACCACGCCCGTGCAAGGCGACACAGCAGTGGGACAACAGTTTTACCATGACCGTGGTGCCTAACCACGACCATGGTGCATCGTCTTCAACCTCCGACCATCACTCAATTGCAACTCCTGAGAAAGGTCATTTGGGGGTGATTCACAGACCAAATGGGGTCGCCCCGAGGCCGTTGCACCTACAGATGAAGGCCAAGGATCGTTCCTTTACTAGAGGGCCAACATATCATTTGACCCAGCTGCTTAGGAATTCAGTTACTGTTCGAATCCATTACCGGAAAGCACCACGATGTGTCCAAGACCGTTTTCCCTTCTTCAACGCGAGACCGTTTGGCCCCTATGCGGGTTTCAGACCGTTTGATCGACACGGAGTGAAGACCATTTGAGCAAGACTAGTTTCACAAGAACGTTTGAAGAAGACCACACAGAGCGATCGTTTGCCCAAAACCGTTTGGAGTGATCGTTTGACAGCAAACGGTCTCAAGACCGTTTGGTGGCAAACGGTCTCCAGACTGTTTGGAGCAAACCACATGAAAAAGTCAAAGAAGCAAAGACCGTTTGGAGAAGATTTTTTTTTGGACAGACCGTTTGCCCATAACAGTAGCAGACCGTTTGGTCTATTTTAATCCAAGACCATTTGGGGTCAGTCCGATGCTTATAAATAGGACCCCAAGGGTCCTTACTTGGACATCGGTTCTGGGACGCCAATAGGATGCCTGTATACGGATCTAATCTGAAACCAGCCAAGTCTGTGCCTGTTTCATTTCACCTACTACCCATGTTGCAACCAAGGAGGCTGAGGAGAAAAGAAATATGGAGCAAGGAGACTGTCTGGTCTGTCTTGGCAACTCCCGTTCGCATCCAGATCTGCTCCGACACGATGTAGGAGGCCGTATCTACTTCACCGAGCTGCGACTACCTCCTGCACCGGGTCCATGGCAGATTTCTCTCTCTTTTTCATTCTTCTTGTTTCTCACATCATGAGCGAGTAGTACCTTTTCACTGGGGTGTGGGGACTAGCCCCGCTGCCCATGAAAACATGTCATATTATTAACCATCCATGACAATGTATATAACTTTTCATTTCGTTGTTAATCGTTATGTTCATAGTTTGATTAATTACTTGCGTTCATCCTTGTTCTTCCTATGTTGTGAGAATATCTTTATGTAGGATTGAATGTCGTTTAATGAGTTGACTCCCAAACTAGAAATAGAATGGGATTCCTTGAGGTCGTAAGTGTATGATCCGTGAGGGGACGAGCCATCTAGCCTTCGGTGATGGTTCTGTGTACCTAACGCATGTATAGGGGGTTCACAGCCTTAGTTGGATTTTGTATCTTCTTGTTAATTGTCGATGTTTGCTCGTATATAAATCGGCTGCTTGCTTATAAATTAGTGCGGTTGACTCCCAAACTAGAAATAGAATGGGATTCCTTGATGTCGTAAGTGTATGATCCGTGAGGGGACGAGCCATCTAGCCTTCGGTGACGCTTCTGTGTGCCTAACGCTTGTATAGGGGGCCTGCAACCTTAGTTGGATGTTGTATCTTCGGAGCCGTAAGTATGTGATCTGGATGGTGACGAGAAATCTGATGCCAAAGGTGATGCTTACGCGGACATAACACCCGTATGGGGGGTTTCACAACAGCTCTACTTGGATAGTTATATCTTGCCTGGATGTTTGATGTTTGGACGTGCTTGCATGAGCAGTGGTGGTGAATCCCGATACCATCCCAATGATTCCATATCATTGATCTAAACCCAACTTTAATTCATCTTTTACTTTCTTGCAAATAGTTTAATTAACCACAAATCAACCTATCATTTTAAATATTAGCCTTAACTCGAACTAGACTAGACTGACAAAGATTCTTAAAAACATTGTCCTTTGGGTTCGATCCTTAACTATACTACGATAAGACTCGTCCGCTTGCGGGTGGTGTTATTGCACTTTGGTTTTGGTAAAAGATCGGGGATTTCAACCTCGAGTGAGTTTGTTAGTGCGTTCAAAATACCACGTCATCTAGTAATTTTTTGGTGTCATCATAAAAACCATGATAAAATATGTCAATGAGTTGAGATTGTAAAATGTCATGATGAGGGTAGCATCGAAGGAGTTCCCTAAATCTTTCCCAAGCCTCTCTTAGAGTTTCTCCTGGGACCATTGAAAAGAGAGTGATTTGTCCTCTAATTTCATAGGAGAGGGAAGGGGGGAAATATTTATCCAAGAACTTGGTTTGTAGGGCCTCCCAAGTGATGACTGTTTGTTCACTCTCCATGGCATTATACCAATTGTTGGCTTTCCCTAAAAGAGAGTATTTAAATAGTCTAAGTCTAATGGCGTCTTTAGAAATGCATGGATCTTATGTAAGGATCAAAGGTTGGTGAAACACTAAAGGTGATCTTTACAACAATCATCCTTATTACCAAAAAATGGGTTGGCCTAGAGCATGGTGATCCACTATGTGCAAATCTCAAATTAGGGGGTGGTATTTGCGGGTGGCATGATCGGGTGTTGTGCATATCCAGTTTTTAGAGTGGAAAAATATTTTAGTTGCTCTGTCTATCGGCTTCCATCTGAGTAGCTTCAAAGGCCCCTTGCTAGCTATATATGCTGCATAAAATTGGCCTCTTGAGTTGCGTGTTCAACCATCATTCTCTATCTTTGAGATACAAATGCCTGCTAAATCCTATGGGAAACCTATTCCTCATTCATCCTAAGTCTGTTTTGTCTATTCAAATAATGGAACGTTCTCTCCGGATCGGGATCAAAAATTGACTGTGCAGAATCAGCATGTGGTGGGCGGCACATGCACAACTATAGTTTGACAGATAATACTCAAGTGTAGAAAAATATACCATTAGAATGGAAACTCAGCAGAATGAGGAGATAACACTTTTGGAATGTTACTTGGAAGGAATAAAAAATTTAAAAAAGTTTTTCAAAAAAATTTTGGGTTCGAGAAAATGATCCATTGTCCCTGGTAATGATGCCAAAATTATTGCACATGAAAAAGCACACCAATTCACTATAATGATTATTCTAGAGTTTAATCCTTTTTTACTTTCCAATTAATGCTAGTATAGAAGGGTCAATCCCATAAGACAACATTTTTAAGATTGTTCTCTTTTAATCCCGATTGATTTTTGAAATTATTTCTTCTTGGAATTTTTGAATAAGGAACAAAAAGTAAATTCCAATTTAAGGGTTGGTTGTTTAAACTAGAATAGTGATAACACTTTATTTTACGTACCTTTTGTATATATTATATATCTCTTTTAGTATATCTTTTATTAGCTTTCCCCAAAATTTTACCATCTTTTTGTCTAAAACCTCACTTACACATATTTCTTTAGTTTTAGGTACATTTACTGCCCAAGTCGTGGTCGTTACCTAGACCGTGACCCACTCATTTAACAATGACGGTTGAGGTCATGATCTGCTTTAAGATTGAGACCATTCTGTATTCAAGCTAGACCTCTGTCAGACTGAAGCCACAATCACTGCTAAATTGTGACCACAACAGAGGTCACGATCAGTACAAAGGCACCAATCAAACTAGGGACCTCAATCTATTTGGAGACTGCAGATGCCGAGTTCGAACACGACTCAAAGAAGGACGCGATCCAAATGGGGTTGCGATCCCTACAGACTGCGATAATCTCGAAGACCGTGAGCCTCAAGATGGACCACGATCATTGCTAGACCGCGACCTGCAGGCCATGACCGATTGCGGAGACCTTGACCACGACCTCTCCAACGCAATACACGAGTCGGCCTTGACCGTGAGCCACATGTAGACTGCGAGCCACGACCAGGTCACAATCAAGTTTCACCGCGAAGAAAGAAGGAATAAAGAGAAGACTGTGACCGTTGTCTCACACCTCTCCCAACCCAGACCACAACCGCGATCTAGGCTTAAGTCAGTGGAATGCGCCTATAAATAGGCCACCCACCCATCTTGTCAAATAATCAGATCATAGATCGGATATTGAGGATCACGAAGTGCTACTACATCCTAGACTCATTCCATCCCATCCCATCCCATCCCATCCACCAATGTTGAATCTCCAAAGGTGGAAGTTGAGGAGAGAGAAGATGGAAAACTTCTTCTTCGAGTGAAGAAGATTGTCTACACCATCGACGTGCTAGATGTAGATATGAAGAAGTAACGTGTCATATCACGCCCCTTCTCTCTCTGTCTAGATCTATCATTCCATTCCACAATACTTCCCTCCTCACTTTGTGGACTTCATGTATCTATCTTTCTATAACACTGTTATGCTATCTGTAAGCATGAGTGGCTAAACACCTTAACTTGGGTTGGGAGTAGACACTAAGGCTCTCCTAACATGTATATTGTCTCTCTTTGTTGAATATATATACTCTTGTCAAGGTTATCTCCATGCACCTATTTTAATGCTTCACTTGTATGCTTAGCTACCATCTTGTGATGTTTAATAGTTGATATCTCAAGAGAGTAATACTGCTTTTATCATGTTTTATGGAGTAATATGAATGCATGAGAGTGTTGGAATGCTAAAGATTTAACCATATGTTTTACCTTATGGTTTACGTGTGGCCATATCGAGAGAGAGGCTACCCTTAGACCTAGATCTATCCTTATCTCAAGGGAGAGTGGAATAGACACTTTTGATGGTCGCTTGTAGTCTTGATGAGAGTATACGAGAGAGAGAGAGATGATGTTGCATGTTGGAGAGAAGTCTTAGTAGGTGAAACCCGATCTGATTTTTCTTCCATATACTCATTTTTTCTTATTTTCATTTCCGTTTGTTTTTGTTACTTTGGTTTTCTTGCTCTATCTTGGTTTGAGTTCCATCGTTCTTTAGGAGACACCTCTTTGATAGACAATCTTCATATGGAGTATATGAGCATTAGATTCTGTGCACTTAACACTGTCAACCTTATCCCTATGTTCAACCCCGATCGCTACATCAGACCCCCTTTATCATTGTGTGGGCCTGAGAGTCGAGTTATCTCTTTAAACGTTCGACTACTCTGAATCCTCTCCTTTTGGACGTGTGATTTAGGTCGGTCAGCTTTTTGGCACTGTTGCTGGGGACAAGGCAAAACAACACTATTAAGAACTCAAATCCACTCACTATAATCCTGTGCCTCAAGCTTAGCAATAAGATTGACTGCACCGTTACTTTAAGTATGCTACCTTACGTTTATGTAGAATAGTTCATTTGAACACGTCTAGTTTACTAACTCGACTATGCGGTCTATTCAGGAACCCAGGAAGAAGCGGACTCATCCAACTTTTCTCCTTAAATTCAAGATACCATGCCGCCTCACATGGACAATATTCTCTCTGGGGACGAAGGGGATACGGGGAACCAAGACAACCCACCGCCACCAAGCTTGAATGAAGATAGAGACGGACATTAAAATGACGATCGTCGACATGAAGAGGACAAAAGGGATGAAGATCGTTGTGAAGACAATCGTCGCCAAGAAGACCGACGTGATGAGGAATGACTCCACATGCTTCGAAGAAGACATCACCGTAACCATCATGTCAATGAAAGGGAGTGTGATGGTTGGGATAGAGACAAAGAGGACGAAGAAGAAGGGAAGACTCTTAGAGAATTGGCAGCAATAAGGGACAACGAGTCTAGGTGTCTGATCATCATACCAAAATTCAATGCCACAACTTTTGAGTTAAACCAGCTGTTATCTCAATGATATAGAATAAACCTTTTTGTTGGAACTCAAGAGAAAACCCGTACCATCATCTCAATGCTTTTAAAAATATTTTTGACACCATCAAATGAGGGGAGTCCCACAAGAGGTGATATACTACAAAGATTTCAACTTCTCTTTGGAAGACAAGGCTCTATCTTGGTACCTAAATCTCCCTCACCAATCTATAGATGGGTGGAGACCCATGGCAGATGCTTTTGTTATTAAATTTTATCCTACAGAAAGGACAATCCACAACATGCAGAAGATTACCTCTTTTTCAAATAAGCCGGGGGAGAACTTACACGAAGCATGGGAACATTTCAAGGAGTACCTTAGGGATTTCCCACACTGCAATTATCGTAAGGGGTTCCTAGTGACCACTTTCTATAATGGGCTAACTCATATGGAAAGGACTTTGTTAAACACAACCACTGGTAGTGATTTCCTCGGGAAGAAGACAAGTAGAACCATGAAGATAATAGAAAACATGGCTGCACTGCAAGTAGGCGTAGACTATGATAGGAATGACAGAGGCCTAATGAGGAAGGTAGGGGCTGAAGGACCATCTATGGAAGCCAAGGCTTTAGAAACCATAATGACCCAAATTCAAAAAATAGCAACTAATGTAAAATAGTTGAAAGATACTGGTGTTAAGGGCAAGAAATATACTGAGAAGGTCATGAATTGTGACACCTGTGGAGAAGGAGGACATGGGGTTGACAATTGTATCTACACCAAGCGAGGGGAAAGTGACGAAAGTGAAAGTGAAGAAGAGATGCAGAATGTTTCCTACGCCAACTTCAGGAGGCCAGACCACCCTGGTTTCAACTATAGAAACAAGGATGTCGCCGAGAATTCACACCAACTGAGCAACTCACAAAAACCGTCACCAGGTTTCGAAAAGAGAAGAAGATAAACTCAGTATACTCAGACAACCAACTATCAAACCAACAAGAACAATTACACAGGACAAGGTAAGAATCAAAATCATCAAGGAGTAGGACCGAGCCAAGGCCAAGGATCAGGACAAGGAAAGGATAACAACCAATAAGACTTAGTCGCCCAAATATTCGATTTCACTAAGAGGCAAGCGACAATGAACGATCAACTAGCCCAAAGTGATCAAGCTAATTCTGGCGTCTTGACAACCATGCAAGTTTAGATGGTGGATATGCAGACATACCAACTCCAAATTGACCAACAACTTGCATAGTTCACAGAATTGGTAAAGAATCCCTCGGGAAAAATCCCGTCAAATACATAGACTATAAAAATGGCTACCCTCCGATCTGGGAGGACATTAAACAATTTTGGAACAAGGAACGACAATGAGGAAGGAAAAGATGAGGAACTACAACCTAAGAAAGAAGTTACTTCTGAGAAAACTACTGATAAGGGAAAGTCTGCCGAGGAAAGCATAAAGAAAAGTGGAGAAGTTAGGGATCTAGATCCTGCTGAGGAAATCTTCACAAAGAAAAATCTATATGCACCAAGGGTCCCATTCCCATACAAGCTCATCAAGGCACACCTAAAAAAAAGATACAAAAGATTTATGGAAGCAACGAAGAATTTGCACATAGATGTTCCATTTCTTGATGCCTTAGAGGAAATGCCCACATATGCAAAGTTTTTCAAAGATCTCATCACAAAGAGGTGAAGGGGAAACCATTTTGAGATAGTACATCTAGAAAAAATGTCTAGTGCCTTTGTACAAGCTGAATTGTCAACTAAGAAGAAAGATCCCATAGCTTTTAACATCCTTTTTTGTGTTGGGGACAACCTTAAAAGGAAAGGTCTAGCAGACTTGGGAGCGAGCATTAGTCTCATGCCCCTAAGTTTAGCTCAAAGGTTGGGACTAACTGACATGGTCAAGCCAAACATGAGGATTGAACTAGAGGATCACACGTTCAAGAAACTCATTGGTATAGTAGAAGATGTCCCTATCCGTGTGGGACGATTCTTCATCCCTTGATACATCATTGTGATAGACACTATCGAGGACCCGAAGTGTCCTATGATATTCAGACGACCATTTTGGCAACTGGTAGGGCTTTGATAGATGTCACTGAAGGCATCATAACTCTCCGGTTTGGAAATGATCACATAGACTTCAAGGTGAAGGAATCCATGAAGGGACCGTCTCTTTTCGAATCAGTCTACTTCATGGACAGATACAACTAATACTGTGAAGAGGTTCAAGAGGAAAAGGCCATAGTAGACCCCCTTATGAGGGACCTGAACAACCCAGATCCTCTGGCGAAAGACCCAGAAGTGATTGAAATTTTGGATTATCTTAACCAAGGCAAAGAAGATCTCAGTGAGGATGAAGAAGTAATTGAGACTGTAAAATATGATTCTTTGGAACAATTGAGCAAAGAGCAAGAGGCTCCCAAATAGAAGCCAGAATTGAAACCACTCCCTGAAGGACTGAAATATGAATTCCTGGACAATGAAGGAAGGAATCTAGTCATCATTAACGCAAACCTAACGGAAGAACAAAGGGAAAGACTCTTGAAAAAGTTGAGGAAGCACAAAAAGGCAATCAGATACTCTGTCAAAGACATCAAGGGACTTAAACCAACCCTTTGCATGCACATGATAAATGTAAAAGAATCTGCGAAGCCACTGGTTCAACCTCAAAGAAAATTGAACCAGATTCTAAAAGTAGTCAAGAAAGAAATGTTGAAACTATGGGATGCATGGATTATATACCTAATAAGAGATAGCAATTGGGTAAGCCCCATTCATGTAGTGCCTAATAAAGGGGGGATGAATTTAGTAATGACAAAGTAGCCACAAGAACCATTATGGGCTAGAGGGTGTGCATAGATTATAGAAAACTGAATTCAGCCACAAAGAAAGACCATTTTACCCTACCATTCATTGACCAAGTCTTAGAAAGACTGGCCCACCATGACTATTTTTGTTTCTTGGATGGATATTTTGGATTTTATCAGGTTCCAATCCACCTTGATGATCAAGAGAAAACAACATTTACGTGCATCTATGGAACATACGTCTTTAGAAGAATACCTTTTGGCTTATGCAATGCTTCCACAACCTTCCAACATTGCATGATTTCTATGATCTATGACTTCTTAAAATATATAGTTAAGGTGTTTATGGATGACTTTTCAGTATACGGGACGGAATTTGACGCCTACCTAAGAAATTTATCCTTAGTACTACAAATATGTGAAGAGAAACACTTGGTCATAAACTGGAAAAAGTGCCATTTTATGGTCCAGAGTGATATTGTCTTAGGACATAAAATTTCCAAGAAAGGCATCAAAGTGGATCTAAGCAAAATAAAAGCTATCTCTAAACTCCCACCACCAAAGTCTGTGACTCAGGTAAGAAGTTTTCTAGGCCATACTAGATCATATAGAAGATTCATCAAGGATTTCTCAAAAATCTCGAAACCCCTTTCGAATCTACTGATCAAGGATGCAATTTTTGAATTCAATGATGAATGCTTAGAATCCTTCGAGATCCTAAAGAAATCTATGACTTCTGCACCTATCTTACAAGCCCCATATTGGGAGCTTCCATTTGAGATAATGTGCGACGCTAGTGAATACGCCATATGCATAGTACTAGGATAAAAGAAAGACAAAAGACATCATGTCATCTGTTACGTCGGTCACACATTAGACAAAGCTCAAGTAAATTATACCACCACTGAAAAGGAAATGTTGGCTATTGTTTTTGCATTTGATAAATTCGGATCATACCTTATAGGGTCCAAGGTGAAAGTGTACACTGACCACGACGCTATACGATACCTTATGCAAATGAAAGATACCAAGCCAAGGATGCTACGATGGGCTCTACTGTTGTAAGAATTTGATCATGAAATAGTAGACAAGAAAGGAAAGGAGAATGTGGTAGCTGACCACTTATCCAGAATCATTTTTGATGAGGAAAACCAATTGCCTGTTCATGATAACTACATTGATGAAGCCTTTCTAATGGCTCAATCAGAGGAACAAAGATTACCATGGTTCACTGATATAATATTAACTATTTGGCCTGTGGCCAGCTGCCACCAGAGATCATGTACAACCAGAAGAAAAAGCTTTTCTCTAACATCAAGAACTATTATTGGGATGATCCATTGCTGTTTAAAAGGTGTTCTGATAATTTATATCAGAGATGTATGCCCGAGGAAGAAGTTTCGTCAATCCTAAAAGAATATCACTCTTTTCCTTATGGAGGGCACCACAATGGAGAAAGAATGGCTGCAAAGGTACTCCAATCTGGATTTTACTAGCCCACCCTGTTTAAAGATGTGATGTCTTTTGTAAAGGCATGTAAGGAATGCCAACTCATTGGTAATACCAACAAAAGAAGTGAAATGCCTATGGCTGAATGGGTGGAGGTAGAGATCTTTGATGTTTGGGGGATCGACTATATGGGCCCTTTCCCGTCATCAAAAGGATACCAATACATCCTTATAGCCATTGACTATGTGTCCAAGTGGGTTAAGGAAGTAGAAAATCAAACTTGTGATTATAAATCAGTGATCAACCTATTTGAGAAGACCATTTTCCCACACTTTGGAGTGTCACACACTGTTATAAGCGATGGAGGATCACACTTTGGAGAAAAAATAATTTGAGGCGCTATTAAAGAAATATGGGGTAAAGCACAAGGTTGTTACACCCTATCATCCCCAGACGTTGAGGCAAGTGGAAGTTTCCAATAGGCAGATAAAACAAATATTGGAAAAGACAGTCAGCCATACTAGGAAGGGCTAGTCTATGAAACTCGATGATGCTCTCTGGGCTTATATGACTGCTTATAGGACACCTATAGGAACAACACCGTACATAATGATCTATGGTAAATCCTGCCATCTTCCACTTGAGCTTGAGCATAAAGCCCTTTGGACGATTAAGTTCTTGAATATGGATTTGGAGAAAGCAGGCCAGAAGAGATTCATGTAGCTGTAGGAACTTGAAGAGCTGAGATTGCATGCTTACAAAATGCAAAAATTTATAAACAAAGGACCAAGGTGTGGCATGATGCCCACCTAAAGAACAAAAATGTCCGAGAAGGTGATAAAGTGCTTCTAGTTAATTCAAGCATCTGACTCTTCCCAGGAAAAAATATACCCATCAAGAATGATGGAGATTTCAGGTGAGAAAATAGGAACTTTCAAGGTTAATGGTCACAGAGTGAAGAGATTTTATGAAGACAAAGGTTTTATCTGAAGGTCTAAAATTAGCTTTGAGGAACCCAATCAGTTACCAGTAGAAAGGAATGATGAACTTCCACATTCAACTGAGATAAAACAAGCACTTATTGGGAGGCAACCCAAATTTTTGTTGTTTCTTTAAGCTTTTGTTTTCACTACCTTTTAGTTTGATGAGTTTCCCTCTCTAAGTAAGTTTTGTACATATTCTATCCTCACCTTTTGAAAAGATGAATTGATTCAAGGAACAAGTTTTGTTTTGGTCGAGTGATCTAACCGCAGTCTAGACTGCGGTCATGGTGTCAACTTGCTCCAAGAAAGACCGTGATTCGTAGTGCCAACGATTACTCTGTTAGACCACGACCACATGTTTTTCTTGAGGAGAAAAGACTACAAGTCGCAGTTGTTCTTTGAACACACCATGATCACGATCATTTCCCCCTCAATGAATAGCGGTCACCCTCTTATATATATGCTAAAAAACCCAATGTTGCTGATTCCTTTCTCTTCTTGCTTTCTCAAGCCCAAGTTAAACCCTACGTCTCTGACAAATTGCCAGACCACGACTGACCTCTGCCGTAGTAGCTGACTCGACACCGTGCCGACCTTCTTCATTTTGTTGTCTCATCTGTTGCGCAAGGTAACCGCCCAACACTATTTTTGACCTTTTCACTCACAGTTTCCATGATTCTCCACCGCCGCTACGATCATTGCTAGTTTCGGCTCACACCCTTGATCATTTTCTGATTCGTTCAGTCGCCTACCTCCTATCATGCTACTGGCATTGATTCTAGCCGGCTAAATCCCCACCTGCCTGGGCGGTGCTTTTGAACAATTATTAAAAACCAAAAAAATTTAATAATAAGTACAACCTCCCGCCTTTGAGCGCATCTACGATCGAGGTTGCACGACTTAGCCCAACCCTCCTACCCCAAATCGACCAAGGATGAAAGGAAGTGGAACCGTTGGACCTGTTAAACCACGAGTCACAGTGTGCATCAACAGAAACTGTGACTGCGGTCTACACATCGATCTAACCCAGTCGCAGTGCTCCCTCAATGCATGAGTATAAGGCTCATACCATAGGTCACGGTGTTGAAGACCTTTGCTTGAAGTTGCGGTCCCCTAGACCGCGACATGCTCAATTCACCGCGACCACGACCATGATTTCCTTCAGACACCGCGACCACAATGTCCCTTGGATCACTAATTGACTGTAGGTCGCGATACCTATAAATGAATTTGAACTTAACAAAATTTTTCTAGATAATTATAAGAATATTAATCACGGTTAAATCAAATATAAATTGATCCATATTGGAAAATTTGCAGAATGTCTTCTCTCGCAACCAGCAACTCCATACACTAAGAAATTAACATCTTTCAAGCAGGTAGAACATGTAGTGGAAAGTTTGACTGCAGCCTTGAAGAAAGACACATAACTTCCAATAGCAAAAAGGGTTGAGATGCAACTGAGACTTCAATAGTACAAAAGGATCCTGGGTGACCTAACACCAGAAGAATCTCCATAAAACACCGAACAAAGTAAACAAACAAAGACCTCTGAGTATCAACCAAGAGAGTTAGAGACCCGAGTACAGGGGAAGAAAAGGAAAGCTGCACCCAAGGAGACCAATGGCACCAAGAAGGGTCTGATCGGGACCTTCGTTGTGGTCGTAGTTTAGGTAACGAACGTGACTTGGGCAGGACAGACCGACATGAGAAGTTACACCTTCTTTCAAGGACTTCGATAGATGGAGCTGCCTTAGCCTGTCTTTAGAAGAATTGAATATAATTATGAGGTCCTTGAAAGAAGATGATTCGATAGGAGATGTCATCTTTGAGAGAGATGACATTTGTGTGCTAAAAGATGACCTCTGAGAAATGTTGAAAATAGGAGGATATCTTTTAGTAAGCACGATGTCAACTTACCAGGTGCTACTAGGTGACAACATGTTGAATGCTCACATGGCATACTTCATGCTAGTAGATGACATCTTGAAAGACAAACGATTAGGTGAAAAGGAGTGCCTGCAACAATGCATGGTGATGTCCCTACTAGACTACATCTTTCTTCCAATTCTTCACGACAATCACTAGATTCTGCTGGTTGTCAATATCGTTAAAAGGACTGCAATCCTTTACAACAACTCAGATGCTTCCTTTGCACTTAATAATTAGATAAATATGATGACTGCAAAGACTCCGATAGAAGAAAAGGACAACACATGCACTGAGGTAATGGTTGATATGATAAAAATCCATGGAAAAGGGTACAAGCATACGACAGGCAAAGACTTCAAAAAGATGCAATTCTGCCACAGGAGCCCCCAACAGGTGCCCCTATCAAATGACTGCGACTTCTTCTGTCTAGCCTGGATGATGGCCCTAGCCAGTATGGATGCCAAGGTGGAGGGTATGCAGTACAAACAGTACCATGCACTACAAGGAGTATACACAAGCATGCTTCTTGAGTCTGAGTGGACCTCTAACAACAACAAGAACAAATAAATATAGCTCGTTTATACATCTCACTCAAATTTTGACACCCTGTGACGAGGTGTAGGATAAGTTTGGGGGAGGGGTCATAAACAGGCTACAGAGGTACATTTATTATCCTTTTACCTTAAAAAATTTTTGGTACATTTATTATCCTTTTACTTCTTAAAAATTTTCAATTTTTTTTGCAAAAGTTACCTTAGAAACTAACTTCTTTCTGGCTAAAAGTTGTACACTTTTGTCTTCCTAGAGAGAAATAAATGAGCAACCAATATATATACATGAGTTAATCGAGAAATATAGCAATACTTCTCTATCTCATTCTTGCAATAAGACGTTGTACGTGTGACAATATTAAATCATGAAACCCTCAAAGACTATAGAACTTCACCTAGCCATACTCCTAACCAACCACCCTCACCTGGCGTTTCTGACCAGAAAATCCTTATCTTTGTAGAGAGGGAAACAACTACCCTTTTCAAAGCATATCTTAAAAGAGGCTTCGCCTCCCAAAAGACCTCTTAAAAATCCCTCTTACCCAAGCCTGAAAGGAGATGTAAAAAGACAAAAGAAAGAAAAATAATAATAATGAGATTTGTGCCTGAAAAGATACCAAAAACTTCCACACGGATGGTGTATTGCTACACTCATGAATGCAGATATGTTGTTCCCATAAGTGGAATCTTAGAGCAAAGCTTACCCACCTCCAATCCTGAATGAAACTCACGAAACCACCTGACTTAAAGTCAGAAGCCCAAAAAGGGCAACATTGTTCTTACGACATTTGTGGGTGAGGAGTTTAGAGGAAAGAGGAAAACAATTGAAGCCTTAAGCCTACCCGAACACATTTGCATAGGGTCAACTAAAAATAAAGAAAAGGTGTGAAAGCTACCCCTTGAGAAAGATCTTGTATTAGTATGGTTATTACCTAAGAGGAAGGGGTGATAAGTTAAGAAGGAGGAACATTTTACAATTGAAGGAAATGGCAAGAAAATAAAGTTATGCAACTCAAGTTGAGAGGGAGGAATGAGACTTCAGGATTAGAGAACATGCCACAACAGTCTTGATGCAAGAATGAGATATTTCAGTCATGTTATGTTTTATAATTTTGGTCACATAAGTTTGTTCTTTCTCTCTCTAACTTTTCAAACCAACACTTATCCTGAGGACATGCTTGATGCTAAGTTTGGGGGAGTTGATAACACTTTATTTTACGTACCTTTTGTATATATTATATATCTCTTATAGTATATCTTTTATTAGCTTTCCCTGAAATTTTACCATTTTTTGCCTAAAACCTCACCTTACACATCTTTCTTTAGTTTTAGGTACATTTATAGCCCAAGTCACGGTCATTACCTAGACGTTGACCCACTTATTTAACAATGATATTCGAGGCCTTGAACTGCTTTAAGATCGAGGCCGTTCTGCATTCAAGCCAGACCGTGGTTAGACTGAAGCTACGATCACTGCTAAACTGTGACCACAATGGAGGTCGCGATCAGTACAAAGGAACCAATCAAACCAGGGACTAGGATCTATTTGGAGATCGTGGATGCCAAGTTTGACCACGACTTAAAGAAGGTTGCAATCCAAATGGGGTCACGATCCCTGCAGACCGCGATCTGTGAGCCTCAAGATAGACCGAGCCACATGTAGACCGTGAGCCTCGACCAGGTCGTGACCAAGTTTGACTGTGACGAAAGAAGGAATAAAAAGCAGACCATGACTGCAGTCTTACACCTCTCCCAACCTAGACTGTGACCGCGGTCTAGGGTTAAGTTGACGGAATGTGCCTATAAATAGGCCACCCACCTGTCTTGTCAAATCATCAAATCATAGATCGGATCTCGAGGACCACGAAGTGACACTACATCCCAAAATCATTCCATCCCATCCCATCCCCCAGTCTTGGATCTCGAAAGGTGGAAGCTGAGGAGAGAGAAGACTAAAGACTCCTTCTTCAAAAGAAGAAGATCGTCCCCACCATCGACATGCTAGATCCATATATGAAAAAGTAATGTGTCATATCACGTCCCTTCTCTCTCTATCTAGATCTATGATTCCATTCCACTGTACTTCCCTCCTCACTTTATAGACTTCATGTATCTATCTTTCTGTAATGATGTTATGCTATCTGCAAGCATGAGTGGCTAAACACCTTAACTTGGGTTGGGAGTAGCCACTAAAGCTCTCCCAACATGTATATTGTCTCTCTTTATTGAATATATATACTCTTGTCAAGGTTATCTCGATACACCTATTTTAATGCTTCACTTGTATGCTTAGCTACCATCTTGTGATGTTTGATAGTTGATATCTAGAGAGAGTAATATCACTTTTATCATGTGTTATGGAGTAGTATGAATGCACGAAAGTGTTGGAATGCTAAAGATTTAACCATATGTTTTACCTTGTGGTTTACGTGTGGCCATCTCGAGAGAGAGGTTACCCTTAGACTTAGATCTATCCTCATCTCGAGAGAGAGTGGAATAGACACTTTTGATGGTTGCTTGTAATCTTGATGAGAGTATATGAGAGAGAGACGATGTTGCATGTTGGAGAGAAGTCTTAGTAGGTGAAACCCAATCTGAGTTTCCTTCCATATACTCATTTCGTCTTATTTTCATTTCCATTTGTTTTTGTTACTTTGGTTTTCTTGCTCTCTCTTAGTTTGAGTGCCATCGTTCCTTAGGGGACACCTCTTTAATAGACCATATTCATCTAGAGTATAAGAGCATTAGATTCTGTGCGCTTAACACTGCCAACCTTGTCCCTGTGTTCAACCTCGATCGTTACATCGGACCCCGTTTATCATTGCGGGGGCCTGAGAGTCGGGTTATCTCTTTAAAAGTCTGACTACTCTGAATCCGCTCCTTTTAGACGTGTGATTTAGGATGTTCAAATAGGAGATTAAAATGCAAAGAAAGTAAAAGATTACAATAAAGAAAATAAATAAAATGATTATTCTAAGATGAGAGTAAACAAAGAAGATTGTTAGCACACAATATTATTAAACAAGACTAAAATCCAAGAATTAAAAGGAAAGAGATTGGAATAAGTGTTGGAAGAAATGATTGAAATCAGATGGGAAAATAATGAAGGCTTAGGGGTTTCACCACCTTATCCAACATGAAAAAAAGAACAAGCGATACACGACAAAACAAGAAAGTAGCATGTATGTGAATTATTTCTAAATAAAATGTAAAAGATGAAGTCCACGTGAACACATTAGTCATGGTGTTTACGCATCCTAGTTCTTCATCCTAAAGAGGATTTTTCTGCAGTCACATCCAAATATTCGTGAAATCAATTTAGATGTTCTAAATCTCAATTTCTACGGCCACATCCAATGGGATTAACTCAAGATAAAAATGTTTAATTACTTCATTTAAATCGATGATTTCTAAACTAAAAACCATCCATCAGAAACAATCGTGTAAAACCTGATCCAATCAACACATGTCTAAGGGGCTAGTCCCCTCACTTTGATAAGGAAACTACTCACTGGTCATAGCAAGGAATGGAGAAATAAAGGGAAGAATATAGGAAGCCATAGACCAAAAATCTAGAATCTCCAAAGAGAACAAAGGTGGTGATAGTTAAATGGCTTGCTTTCTTAATCCCCCACTCCATGAGAAAGAATGAGAAGAAATAACATGAACAAGAAAGAAAGAACAGATCCGGATGTAGAAGAAAGAACCAAATTCCATTGCTGAATGTAAAGATTACACTAAGAATTAAATTGACAAAGTTCAACAAAAATATGAGTACAAAAATTGAGGACCCTTTTCCTTGTGGAGCCCACCTCCTTTTATTGGGGAAGGAGGGGTGGAAACCCTGCAATGGGGTAAAGAAACAAAGGAGTGGTGATTGTTGGAATATGCTCCTCGTGGACCATGAAACAGACATATTTCTAGGCAAGATGGTCGTTTGGCAATGACATGGCATGGATCTAGAAACTTTAGATCAAAACCCTAAAGAGGGTGGCGGTGGCGCGATTTGGTTGCAATCTTGGGCTGGAAGCAATGTTGGAGATAGTCATTTGGATGATGTGTGATACCCGTCTCGTGTCGTTGTGCATGTGATTAAAGATTTAGAACCCTAATCAAGTGGCGGAATCCTTGAGAGTTGATTTGTTTCTAGGTCAAGTGACCTAGCCATCTGGGCTAGTCCAAGTGCTCGTCTAGGTCCATGAGACGACCATCTCACTGAAGCAAGATGCCCGTCTAGAGTGTTGAAAAAGCCAGTTGAACAGAGGCAAAAATGATCGTTTTCTCTTGAACGTGGGATCTCTAGAGGTGAGACGATCGTCTGGGCTTTTGACAAAAACCCTACAAAAATGAGAAAGAATATACATATTTGTAAAATAAATCAATAAGCAAGTGAATTACGATTTGATCCTAGAAATTACTAAGAAAGAGATAATTTCTAATGAAAAGGACTATAAAAAAATGGAAAAATATAGATGAATATGCATTCATCAATCACCTACATCACCCTCACCTATCAAATTACCCTTTTTGTTGTCACCAAAGGTCACAGATCGTCCTTTCCTCTTTGTAAAGTTGTTGAAATCCCTAATCTCACCGGTCATATGCTTGGAACAACCACTATCAGTAATCCAATTTCTTTTCACCTACAATAAAGGAAGATGTCAGTGCCTAACTCAAACCATAGGATCCAAAGTTAGCTTGGGGACCCATTTCATCTTTGGGTTGGTTCCCTTTTCCTTATAAAGATAATAAGTAGAGTAATGGTCATCACTCTTGCAATGTAAACAAACTATAGGGTTCCTAGATCCGAATGACTCTCCATGTAAGATAGGAGATTCCTTTCTCTTTTTATTACTCTTACCCTTGCTCTTGCTCTATGGAGCTCCCTCATATCCCAAACCACTTTTACCACTATGTTTGGTAGAGTGATATAGTACTTCATTGAGGGACTTTTTCCCTTTGAGGAATTTCTACAAGGAATATATAAGGATATGATTATCATCATTAAGAGTAATTACAATAGAAGAAAGACAAGATAAATCATCTTGGGCATGAAGCAAATCAGCCTCCAAATAGAGTGCTTTAGTATGATAAGAATCTTTCTCAAGAGTAATGCTAGCTACCTCATTACTAGGCAATAAAGGTCTAGAATAAAGATCATCTACTTGAGCAAGAAATCTAGCATTTTTAGTTCTAAGAATGATAAGTTCATCAAGATAGATTCTATTTTCATCTTTAATAGCATCACAAGAAAGTCTAATATCATCAATTTCAGTTCTAAGTAAGACAATCTCATCAAGATGGGTTTGGTTTTCCTCCTTAAGACTATTCATTTTCTTAAGGCAGATACCATTCTCTACTTCAAATCCATTGTATTGAAGCTCAAGATCAAGAAATTAGCCTTACAAAGAATCAATACTATCAAGATGCAATTTCTCATTTTGCTCAAGCAAATCAATCTTAGCATACAAATCATCAATGATATTACCTAACCTATTCTTCTTTGATTTGCATTGAGAATAAGAAGAGCGGGAAGCATTTAGCATATCAATGAGGGATTATTTAGAAAGTTCATTTAAACTTACCTCACTTACCTTACTTACCTCACCTATGTCATCACTTGTAGAGGCCATAAGAGCAAGGTACACTATTCCCTCATTTGAGCTAGAATCACTAGAACGTGTCTCCTTACATGTGACATGAGTTGCATCTTTGGTCCTTCTATCCTTCTTATCCTTCCTCTTGACTTTCCATACTTATTGTATTCCTCCTTATTCTTGGAGCTACTCTTGTAGTAGGACTTCTTTGCCTTGGGTTAATCATTCTTGTAATGTCCTTTTTGGCCACATTCATAGCACCTTGGAGTAGAGGAGGAGGAGGTCTTTCCTTTGAAGTGCTTCCCCTGGAGTGGTTTGCTTCATGGTCACTAGGGGCTTCATCTTCACTTGAGGAAGGGGGAGAGGACCGACAAACAAGTTTTTGTTGGAGAACAATTGCCTCCAATTGAGCTTTTAATGTATTGTCTTTGATCTTCTTTGATTCCTTCTCTTCTTGATGCTCATCTTACTCTTGCTTGGCAAGTCTTGGCTCATGAGCTTAAAGATTGCCAGTGAACTCTTCGGTGGCGATGTCACCAAGTCTTCTAACTTATTCAATTGAATTCACCTTCGATTCCCATCTCTTGGGGAGAGACCTTAGAATCTTAGAGTTGATGGTCCTTCTATACATGGGGTGGTCCAAAGAGAAAAACCCATTGATGATAGTGTTGAGCCTTGTATACATCTTGGTCACTCTCTCCTTCTTTCCCATCTTGAAGTTATCAAGGAGACCCTTGAGCATGTAGATCTTGGACTCCTTGACTTACTCGGTCCCTTCATAGGTGATGCACATCTTGTTCCATATCTCATGGGATGCATCCTAAGAAGAGATCCTGTTGAACTCAGAAGGATTGAGGGATGCATAGATGATGCTTATAGACTTTGCATTCACTTGTGCCTTCTTGAGTGTAGCTTCATCCCAAGTGGCAACATCTCTGGCTGGCTCCTTGTACGGAAGGATGACTACTTTCCATGTCATAGCTCATCCCTTGCAAGTAGAACGCCATCCTTCTCTTCTAATAGAGAAAGTTGGTGCCGTCAAAGATTTGAGGTCTCAAAGAGAACCCACCCTCCAAGTTGAGAGAAGCTAGAAGGTTGTCACCCATATTCTCCTATCATGGGAGATTTTTTCGGAGAAGATGATGGCTCTGAAACCACTTGTTGGATCAAAGGGCTCTAGAAGAGGGTGAATAGAGCTAAAACCACTCACACAAAATTAATTACACCTTCATGTTACTTCAAGTAGGACTATTGAAAATGTGTAATTTGATGTGCAATCCAAACATACATATCAAGTATGAGAGAGATTGAACAAGCACAAGAACAAGCTATGTAGAGTGGTTCCAATCTCCACAATAGGAGAAAGTCAGTCCACTACCTAGATAAGTCAAGCTCTAGGATTTTGCAACCAATGCATACTTATATTACATTATAAAACATACAATTAGACCTTCCTTTTACAGGACAAGGATACCCAACCTTAATTTTTAAGGAACAAAAGGAGCCAATAAACCTTATAAGGACTTACCTATCCTTTGAGCTAGAGTCTTCAACCTCTACAAGGTCTTACCCACTCTTGCAAGCAGTTGGATACCTTCACCAAGGATCTCCCCTTCTTGCAAAGAGTCTTCCGCCTTGAAGGAATTACCTACTATACTCAAGTATCTTCAACCTTCACCTTCTCCTTCAACCTGAAGAAGCTTTAAACCTTCTCCTTCACCTTGAAGAAGCTTTCACCAACTTTACACTTGAAGAAAGGGGTTGGAAAAGGGAAGATTTGAAAGATTTACAATACTACAATGGAGTAGCTCTCTCACACATAGCCTATCTCACTCATATGGACATTTTCAAGTGTAAAAAAGAGAGAGAAAGGGAATCTAGTGGATGGAATTTACTCAACTATATCTAGGAGCTTGAATAGCATGAATGAGCAAGCTTGGAATGAAGTCCAAGGAGTCCTAATTATAGTTGGGGATGTCCACTAGTCACTAGAAACACTAAGGAATGTTTTCTAGCCATTTGGGGTGTTGCAATAGATATAATTTTGATGTTTACAACACTCCGACAACCAGAATCACTTTTTTTACACATTCCATCCAGTGCTTTCAGTTGAGTTTCAATAAAGGTAACTCGACCAACTACACTATGTGAGAAAGCAAATTTGAAGCATCAATCGAGTTTATCCTAGATGAAACTCTATCGATCGCTTAAATCTATTTTTCCCGTGTAGGGTGTCAGTCGAGTTTGTCCTGAGATAAACTCGGCCAAACCTAGACATTCCTAAAATTTATCAAGGGTGTCGGTTGAGTTTATCAAGGATGAAACTCGATTGAACAGTCACTTTATAATGAATTTTAGAAATAGTCATTAGAGTGAAACATTTGAAGTAAGTGCTCATAATTTTTTCTCATCTTAGTTGTAAGTCATAACATCAATATAAATGATTGCAAAAATTGTCCTTAATTGTTTAGGGCTATTTCCACAAAAGTGTTTTTGCATTGCTTTTGACTTGAACTAGATCAACCTAAGGCTTGATTGAATTGATCCTTTTCATGTACCTAATACCTAAAATAAATCTCAAATAGATATATTAGTTATATATGAATGGAATGGTTAAGTCATCATCAAAATATGAACAACGTGTAACACTTAGGTCAACGTACAATACTCAAATGAGATTATAACTATGCTACCTAGAGATGTTACAGTTTGTATGTAATTATTACAATTTAGGTAACAATAATAATTCCATTGAAACTTAACTTGAGTCACTTCATAGTATATGTATAATACTATGCATGTATTTTATAATATATACATACATGTATATTTGTCTATGTGTGTGTATACATATACATACACACACATACATACATACATACATACATACATACATACATACATACATACATACATACATACATACATACATACATACATACATACATACATACATACATACATACATATAAATTCGGAACTTCATGTATATTGATTGACCCATTTTGGGCCAATCATTATTTTCTTTAATTCGTTTTCCTTGCATGTAATGTGGACTACACGTCTTGGGTGTAGTTTGTAACTTGGTCCCATTTTGGGTTCAGAATAAAATTACCAAAACATTCCGATACATACATACATACATACATACATATATATATATATATATATATATATATATATATATATATATATATATATATATATATATATATATATATATACACACAAGGCAATGCGTCATCTCTTAGGGTTGGCTCTGGGCAATCCCAATTGCCAGCCACCTAGGGCGTGATGCCCATGCCTCCGACCACTCAGGTCGGTGGTGTCCACCCCTCCGCCCATCCACACAACCCCCATAACCCGACCATCCATCAATAAACTCCTCTGTGTGCATGAATCCTCCACGCACGATGGCAGCACCCAGTCCTAATGCTATGGGAACGAACACTGGGCTGTCCAGGGAGGCATCGATGACCACAAGGCCTGCGAAGGATACTGGGCGGAAGCCGATCGCCTGGAGAGACGTCCTAAAATAGCAGACGAGCTCTATGAAGGAAGACCTGTCATTCGCGCAGCCTAGGGTTGAGGGTAACGAGGTCCATGTGGTCCTGGATAGCGACGAATTCGAAAGGATGGAGAACATATGGGAATTCACCATTATGGTGTATACGCTGGGGAAACGACCCTATTTACCTCATCTTCAGGCATGGGTGAAAAGGACATGGAGGCCAAAGGGTGCGTTTGATCTGCTTTCTCGGGAGAACATAATCTTCTTGTTGAGATTCTCGATGGAGGCAGAGAAACTGGCGGCATTGGCCATGAGGCCTAGGTGGTTCGACCAGCAGGTTGTGATAGCCAAACACTACAACCATGGTGATGAACTGAGAAAGGAATCCTTTGCAACCATCCCTACTTGGAATTCCCTGAGATCATTTGGAAGGACATGGATGAGGAAAGTGGTGGGAACCATCGTAGCGGGAGTCAGACATGTCCTTCACATTGATGAGAACTCCTTGGAGGGAGAGGAAGCATGGGTTCTCATTGAGTTGTAGGTAGATGGGTTGAAGCCGAAGATGGTGTGGCTCAATGTCCATGGACATGATCCTATCCCGGTCGATATAGACTACGATCACATCCCAGCTAGTTGCAACAAGTGCCACACTTTTGGCCACTCCATCGGACAGTGTGACAAGTAGGTCAAGAAGATGGAAGCGAAGAAGGTCTGGAGACAGACCAACCCAGCAACAAAGAAAAAGGACCCCCCTACCAACAATGTGCCTTATAGAGGAAAGGAGGTAGAGACAAGTGACCAGGGAGGGCCGCAAGCAACACAGGAGATGGCAAGAGAAAAGGTCACCCCTCCGGTGGGTGAATCTGCTACTATTAAAGATGGAGCGAGCACTCAGCAGGCTGATGATTCAGTAGTGGTGGATAAGGGAGGACCGGATGCTACTGGCACAGATGAAGAGGCACCTGACACAACAAAGGAGAAGTAAGGGGGTGGAGCTAATGGTGGTTTCACACCTGCATCTAATAGATCCGGGTCACGACAAACATGCATCCTAAAGTCCCAAGGAGTGGGGTCGATCCTTGACACCACGAATAGTTTCAGAGCGCTCTCTGACTCAGATAAAGAAGAAGGGGAAATCGTGAAGGATAAAGGAGAAAAGAAGAAGGACAATAGGAAGGAGCCTAGAAGGTGTACAAGATCCACCAAAAACCCTTACTATGTCTATGCTACTCTGGAACATAAAGGGTGGTGCGACAAGAATAAGAAGAAGGAAGTTTGTGAGTGGATTGCTTCCAGTGATCACTCGTTAGTTACTTTGGTGGAAACTAAAATAAAGACAAACAACAGTAATAGCATCAAATATATTTTCCCACAAGGATGGCACTACGTGTCTAATGTAGATTGTGGTGGTGTTGCTAGAGTCTGTGTGGCATGGAAGCCCAATGCCTCACATGTGTCAGTGATACATATGTCGGATCAAAATGTCACGATTGATTACAAGAACAATGACGGACTGCATATGTGGATGTCAGCTGTCTATGGTCATAATGATGGCAGATCAAGGCTTGACGTGTGGAGAGACTTGGTCACTCTTTCCAAATAGGTGATGTATCCATGGCTTATTGTTTAGACCCCACCTCCCGATAACCCCCAATTAAGGGAGACCGAGAGTTCGACACCGCACACATAATTTTTGGATCAAAGGTTCGACATTTAACCAAGAACAATTATTAAATTTTAACATAATAAACTAGAAAGCTGTAATAAAATAAACTTTTGCATACCTTTTGGAAACTTGTGTTGGTATGTATTCCCTGAGAGCCAATCATGGGATGATTGGTGGGATACATTAAGATTGATTTGATAAACATCAAAGGCAAGCTTCCAATTCTATTTGGTTCAGTCATATGAGATAGTGATAGAACAAATTGAATGTCTAGAGAATGACAATACTCAATGACGTATGCCTTCAGGTTGAGGACCTGAACGATGAGATCATACAGATGCTAAGAGTTTGTACATTCTTGTTATGTCCCTAGTTGGATGTCATTGTGGAAGGTAGATAGACAGTAATGACACACAAGACTAGATTATAGTGTTGGTTGATGACAGAATCTCATTAGTCATGATATAGAGATATCAAACCAAACACATAGGTACTTGTTAGAGAACAAGTGTACCAGACAGACCCACCGTGAGTTTGACACATGGAACCATGACATGGTAGTCACAATCAATACTCACAATCATGGTGGTGAGTGTGATTCTTTGACCTAAAATCACTGCACTCAACACATGTCATTGGGCACATTTGACATCATCAAACACAGTCCTGAAACATGGGTTGTTATAAAGGTGATGATTGGGTGGCTTTGACACATGGGGCTTTTGAGGGGTGAGTGATAGATATGTGATTTGTCCCTCCTGAGGGAGTTTGATATCCATGGCCACTTGATGAGTAGGATTGAGAAAGGTGTGCACGCATGGGTGAATCAGTATGTGATATTGATGTCATACATATCTCTTACAATCTACTCTGAGATCAAGAAAGTGAATGAATGTTAATAGGATGACTGTTCCATGCCTCGAGTACATTCGGGATATCAGTGACAAAGGAATTATACATTCACTGTAACACCATTCACAAATTGTAGGATTGAAAGTTGTTCTCCAACTTTCTATTTCACTTGGGTAGCACTGATGTGTGACCAGACACCACTCTTTTCTTGTGAAGTGACACATTTTTCCGTGCGTAGAGCGCAAGTGTACGCGTCAATGAGGTAAAGTCCTTTGTGAGGCCTGAGTCAAACTCAGGGACACTGAACTATCGGTAGACTACTACTCACTATTCGCGATCAGCTAATCCGGTTAAAATGGTTTGAGAGTTGTTTTTTTTGATGACCCAATAGCGCTGTTGGGCTGCGCCCGACGCCTACCTGGGGGCCCCCGAATAGCATGCAAACCCGGGAACCCGGTTAAACCAGATCAGAGGTCGGCTGACCTGACACGCTCAATTCATTTCCAAGAGTGTTGTAGCTGGGTTTCGAACCCGTGACCCTTTGTTAGGGGCCCCCGAGCCTCAACCAGTGCGCCAACTCCCGCCGACGGTTTGAGAGTTGTTTTAAAAATTAAAATAAAATAAAATAAAATAAAACAATCGATTAAATGCTTAATTTAATCAATTCAGGTGAAGATCTTTAGGATTGCGGTTTCACCGTGGGTTTTCATTGTATGAATTTTTATATAAGAATTCATGTTCATTTCTCAACTCCGGGTAGTGGACTGTAGTCAGAATTGTCCACTGTCGTGGTACAATTCACTACCTATGTCTAGGTTGGTTCCACCGTCGTAATAACCTATACCCTAAACTAGGTGCATTAAAAACGACCTCTTGGTTTCCACCATTAATCTTACATCACCTTGTTCAAGGGATTTGTTAATTAATGTGATATTCGTCTCTTTTCAACCGTTAATTCTTCTTTCAAAGTAATTAAGGGCATTAAATTATTATTATGGTGATCAAGCATAACAATATAATTGAGAAAACAAATTCATACCACAGATTTAAGAGATTAATGATGAATTACTATGATAAAATTGTCATACAATGCTTCCCCGGGCTACTCCCGATCCTAAAGATAAAGGGGATTAGCCCCGCATGTTCATCTCAGAGTAAAAAATGGTAGAGAAAAGGGGAAACATGGAGAAAAATGTGAATAAGCTATAAAACCCCTGAACAGAGAAGATCCAACCGTTCCCTGGCGTAGAATGCGCGATCTCCGGCCTTTCGGCGGTGGAAAATGTCTTCTTCGGCGTTCGGAATGGCTGGGGCGTGCTTCTGGGCTTCGTTCTTCTCTCCACACCTTTTCGGGACGTGTGCAGTGCCTAGTGACGTGATAGATTGTTCTTGGCCGCCATCATTAGGTATAATCCCCGAGTTAGGTCGCAAAAATATCACAGCCGTTGGATTTAGATCGATCTGAAACAAACTTGTATCTGACGGCGTCGATACCATCGACGCGAGTCGATGGTATCGACCTTGCGTGATATCGATTGGTCTTCTTTTATTTTCTTCGTCGCGACTGATGCTGACTCGATATCATCGATGAGGGTCGATGGTATCGACACCCTAAGGCATCAATTTTTGTCTTTTTCCGTCGCTGCAGCTCCACTTGTCGATAGTATCGACTTCGAGGTCGATAGTATCGACTCTCTTCTTGCCAGCAACTTGATGGTAAGTCTCTACCATCGACTTCTCCGTCGATAGTATCGACTCTGTTCTACTCCTCGCGGATGGCAACCTGTGGTCTTGTCGATGGTATCGACCAATGTTGATGGTATCGACAACATATATTCATTTTTCCTGAAATTGCAACACAAAACCACATAAGCCGAAATAAAACATATTATCGTAGTCATTATGCTCAAAATACTAAAATAAGGGAGATTTGACACTGAGAAAGACATAGACTGAAGTAAATGAATTATGCAATATTAACCACCAAAATGACCAATAAATGCATAAAACACAAGTAAAACATGTCTATAAATGCGACTCAAAATCATCGCATCAAACTCCCCTAAGCTTGAACATTGCTTGCCCTCGAGCAACAAACCTTAGAATAGAATTGCGAGGGTAAACTAAAGAACATATCATCACAACAAACATCACCATATGATCCCCACCGGACATTCACATTCTGGCCCTCACTAACCATGGAATGATAATTGCCCTAAAGGCGACAGTAATCATCCATAAAAGAAATCTACCTCAAAATTGATGAACACTATCCTATAAGGCAGTTAACATAATAAAATTCGCCAGTTCAGACTCAGTGCATCTTGTGATCTCCTACTCTACGTTGCTCGCCCTAACTACCATTTACATGGAAGCAGCTCTCTTGATATTCATGAGTGAGGAGAAAATCACGGTGGCCTACCAATTCGAGCAACAGGTAGATGGAATGGGTGGCTAATGGAAGAAATGGAAGTATTATACAGTTTCAACATGCATAAAGAAAACATGCCCTAAATGATGCATATACAAATAAAAATGTCCTAATGCCTACATTTGGGTGAAATGATGCATGCACTTACATCCCGTCTCAAGATGAGATGGAATATCTAAAGTAGCTACATCATGTACTTACTCATCTTAAATTGTAGGTGAGACTATGTTCCTTTCTCCCTCTCATTCTATTTATTCTTCATTCTTTTCTTTTCTTTTTCAAATTTTTTTTGTTTTCATTTTTTTAGGCCCTTATATCCATAAATGACAATGAATTATTTTCCGGGCTCACTTTTTCTGCAAAGCTCAATTATTTGAAGCATTCATAAGGTATGGAACAAGTTAATCACCCTTACTGTTTCAGAAGAAATAAGATACATGATGTCCTGTATGTGCATAAAAATGTGAATGCAACTACAAAATGATACTCATGCGACTGAATGACACATACTTAAGGATAAGGTGCATGTATAGCTAATCTATTTTTTTCTTATCAAATATGTAAAAATAACTGCAATGCAAGACCTATCTATATGAAATGCAATCAAAGAAGTTAAAACCGTAATGTACTTCCAGTTCTTAAGGTGGAGTATGAAAACAATGGGGTGGATAGATCACAAGACTAATTGACTGAACCTTTGTAAATTATTATGTGTCCCTCCTTATTGACCTGTGTGGTAATTAAGAGGTTTCTCTCTCTTACTTCAAATTAAAGTCTCATTATCATTTGGTTAGTTTTGGCTCAAACAACCAATTCCGTCCACTTTTCATGAATCATTAGGACTGTGCAATTGTGATTTTCTGTTTTAGAGTTGACAAACCCAATCATTTTCTTATGTTATGTGCTCAAAGGTTGAACAACACAAGCTTGCAAATACTAAAATTTTTAAATTTTCCCTTAATTCCCATGTACAAGCAAACGAGATGACACAAGACTTAAGACATCCACAATTACACTAGATAGAGCGTGGATCCTACAAACAAACTAAGATTGCAAGAAATAAAAGACAAGAACAAAAACAATAAAACTAAAAACTGAGAAAACTAAAAGATAGAGCTGTTCCAACTCCCCCCCCCTAAGCTTGAATTCGACTATGGCCTCATAGTAAAAAACAACCTTAAAGGGTGGAACAGAGATACCAATCACTCTTCCGGCGGAGGCGAGTACTGCGGGGCCGTGGGGTCCTAGGATGGGTACTGCCCCTGAAATCTCAGATCATACTGGGGCATGGGCGGAGGTTGTGGATACCCCCCAAAGTAATTCTGGCTCCAGTAATGATCATAGAAGGGCTGTTGCTGCATCTCCATCCTATGCAACCTATCATGGATGTGCTGTTGGTTGTCAAGGAGGAGGCGCTCATTTTCAAAAATAGGCATTTGATTGTCAAGCAGCTGGTTCGTTGTATCCTGAATACCAGTATATGCTGTTGTGTGGTGCTGCTGCGTCTGGTGAATATCTTGCAACATTGCATACATCCCTTGCATGGAGTAGACATCCTTGCTTTGCTGCGAGGGCTGCGGTGGCAGAGGCTGGTAAGAAGAAGATGCACCCGGATGCATGCGAGGATGCTTCCTAGGTGGCACTTGTGCCCAAAGAGGAGTGAAAGCCTCCTCTTCCTCTTCAGCCTCGTCACCGTCGTTGTCATTATTGTCGTTGCCGCCGTCTTCATCCGAGCTCTCGATGGCGGTGACAGGCCATCGAAAATGCTAAGCACCCTCGATGTGGAAGATGGGGTCTGGCAGTGAACACTCCTGATATGCTTGGTTGACATGGCAGTGTGCATATGCCAATCCATCACGCAGCAGAATGAGGTTGGAGCGGTGAAGATGCTGCAAATTGACCTTGCTCTTATTGGAGAGAGGAGTCAGCTAGGAAAAATTCAACCCAAGATAGTGGGCCAACGGTGTGATGAGCCCTCCAAATTGAATTGGAGCCTTCCACGTACTCCTCTTTACAGCCAACACACTCTACAAGAAAAATGCTCCCCAGTTACACTCTTTCCGCTTCAGTAACTTGTGCAGGAAAAACAGGTCTGTCTCGTGGAACTTGCTGAGAGACAGGTCACCCCGAGCAAATAAAGTGGTACAAAGCATGCGATGAAGAATCCGCATGAATGGATGCTCGAAGTCCGCCACCGCTGCGTTGTGGTAGCTCACGGATTTGCCCGGAGGCACAGTCACTAGCTCGGCGAAGATAGCATCATAATCAATCCGGTTGTCTAGCCTCCGATACTGATCCCTCCCATCATTCTAGTTGTAGATTTTATTGAACTGTCTGAGGGTGAGAGTGTAGTCATTGTTATACAGCCGGAAAGAAATGTGTGTTGGGTTTTAGGGGAGACAGAGAAGGCAGCGGAAACAAAAAATTTTCTCCCCCAACCCATACCGAGGAAACGCGTCAACGTCTATATAATAGGAAAGGATGGTTTGTGGAATCATACCTTGTCCCGAGGCTTGCTCGGCGAAAATACCTCGCGCCTTGCGTGGTCTTCAACTCCAGTCTTGGACGGCGTCTGTGCAGCTCCTGGTCACACCAAGACTGACTCCTCCTCCTACCGGACTGTCAGATGACAGTTGTCCTCCTGAGCGGCAGTGTCCTCCCGCCTCTATAGTAGTCCACATGGACCACCTGGAACTCCACACTCCTTGTCTCACAAGGAAGTGGAAGGAGTCGCACCCTCCTGCTGACGTACTAGTCGCCAACATACTCTCCTGTTACCAGTTGGAACTGCAGTTGTCCTTCCCTTGCTGCACCTCCCTTTTGCGGGAATCACTTGCTCAGGATCTCTCACGGTTACCAAAACCAGAGAGAACGACAACTTCGCAAAGCAACCGACTTGCATTGAGTTGTGCTCTGAGAAGCCCCCAATACCCCTATATATAGGCGGGTCATGGGACAGGGTTCTCTGTGCCCGGCAATATGGGACTAAAGCAGGAGTAGAAGGGTTCGAGATTTTCTACAAAAAGCAACCAACTCGCAACCTGAACCGATCGGTTCACAAGTGAACCGGTCGGTTGGGGACCTGAACCGGTCGGTTGGAGCACCAACCGATCGGTTGGGACCCATGAGCCGATCGATTCACTTCTGAACCGGTCGGTTCGTGGTCCTGGTCAGTTCCCGATTGACTTTCCTTCTTTCGTTTCTAATTGGTATCGAATACCAATCCTATTCCCAATCAAATTGGGCAAGTGAAACGCAAGGAAGATTCTCACCGACCTGACTTTCCCAACTTGCTCGGTTGCACCAGTTGAACCGATCATTTCAACACTTGAACCGATCGTTTCACTCTGACCATGAGCCGATCGACTCAACACTTGAGCCGACCGGTTCAGCAACCTCAGCCGACCGGTTCAGCAACCTCAGCCGACCGGTTCATCACATGAACCGATCGGTTGGGAGTGCAGGTTGTGCAGAATCAGTCAAATGCGATTTCAATCAATCCGATACTCCAATCAATGCGTCCAACACCTTGAACCATACGATATTGAGCCATCGACTGATTGAGTGTTTAATTGAACTACTAAACTCCTTTAGTAATCAATCTAAACATTGCTTGTGGACAAAAACTCCTCTTCCAGGTTAATTCCTATGTGTGTGACCCTGCAGGTCCATTTCACGTTGGCAGTGAAAGTCCATAACACTTATGACTTCACAAGCAAAGAGCGATGCCTAGTCACACATCATTGCTACCCAAGTGAAAGTAGAAAGTTGGAGAACAACTTTCATCCTACAATTCGTGAATGGTGTTACAGCGAATGTATAATTCCTTTGTCACTGATATCCCGAATGAACTCAAGGCATGGAACAGTCATCCTGTCAACGTTCATTCACTTTCTTGATCTCAGAGCAAATTGAAGGAGATATGTATGACATCAATATCACATACTGATTCACACATGCGTGCGCACGCCTATCTCAATCCTACTCATCAAGTGGCCTTGGATATCAAACTCCCTCAGGAGGGACAAATCCCATATCTATCACTCACCCCTCAAAAGCCCCATGTGTCAAAGCCACCCAATCATCACCTTTATAACAACCCATGTTTCAGGACTGCGTTTGATGATGTCAAAGTGTGCCCAACGACATGTGTTGAGTGTAGTGATTTCAGGTCTAAGAATCACACTCACCACCATAACTGTGAGTACTGACTGCGACTACCATCTCATGGTTCCATGTGTCAAACTCACGGTGGGTCTGTCCGGTACCTTGTTCTCTAACAAGTACCTATGTGTTTGGTTTGATATCTCTATATCAGGACTAATGAGATTCTGTCATCAACCAACACCACAATCTAGTCTTGTGTGTCATTTCTGTCTATCTACCTTCCACAATGACATCCGACTAGGGACATAACAAGAATGTACAAACTCTTAGCATGCGTATGATCTCATCGTTCAGGTCCTTAACCTGAAAGCATACCTCATTGAGTACTGTCATTCTCTAGACATTCAATCTGTTCTATCACTATCTCATATGACTGAACCAGAAAGAATTGGAAGCTTGCCTTTGATGTTTATCAAACCAATCTTAATGTATCCCACCAATCATCCCATGATTGGCTCTCAGGGCATACATACCAACAGACTCCCACTTGCACTGCGAGCCAATCACCCTTGAATCATATTCATAGTGATCTTCAAACATGTTCCACATGTTACTGTGCTCTAGTGCGAACATAGTGAGTAATGGCAACACCTTGCCAAAGTCAGTATAAATTGCATGTCTCACATCTCTTCGCTGTACGTCACACGTATGAGATGGAGTTGTCGTAATATGTGATCTAGTATTCCTTTGCTAACCTTTAGCCACATTGCATGATCAAGGATTCCAGACTTGTCATCAATGACCGGAATATCTATAAGTTCATCTCATGAACTTCCAGATCCATATAGTATCCACTGTTGTTCTCTAACACACGGATACTCGACATTTCCCTTTTAAATGGTTTTATTGGAACACTTCCAATTATCAACAAACTTTCACTTTTATACATCTTATGTATATCTTGCGATTAATTCTCTGTCTTTTCGGAAGTTCGCATCAATGTAACTCTTTACATCGAACTCTTCCTTATCTCCATAGAACTAGCACTTCACAAGCACTTATCAAGTTCTCATGGTATTCCACTAACCCTTACTGGAAGCAGACAGACATCCACTTGTCATGTCTCGCATACGAGTTATCAGGATGATCATATCATATTGCCATGTCCTACATACAAGATGATGAATGCATTTTATTCTTGTCATGTCATACATGCAAGACAATGGGATGATTACATACATCATAGATCCATATCTATTCTTAGTGTTCCCATTCTTCATAAGAATTGGACACTTGGCCTTGGGATACTAACTCCATGTAGCATGGACAAGTTTTCTCCCACTGAATCTGTGCATACTGAACACTTCAGTACATATTGCCAATGTATGCTCTCTCTTTTCAGGTCAAGAGGTTTTTCGAGAACTATCTCTATAGATCTCTATTCCTATCACATAGGAAACATCTCTATCTTCCTTAAAGATAATTTCCACTTTTGGATTTCCATTCTAGAACATTTCCATTTCACATCAATATGTGGAATGTGAATACGCTCCCACTAAATCACAGATCCCTTCTTTATCTTTGACATATCAGTCAAACCCTTTGACTATATCATCAAAGTAAAGATCAAATTTTGAGTTGCTTATACTCAATCAATCACATTGATTAGTCCATTGTAACTTATAGACTTCATTTGCATTAGTGGATTCATAAACCTTATAGGTTGTGTCACGTACACATCCTTGTTTTATTCCTCATAGGAATGCAGTTTTAGTATCCATATGCCAAATGTCTCAGTCATTAAGTTGCAATCAACAAGCATCATCCTTCTCAAAATGTTATCCATGTGTCTTAACACTTAAGACTCATTTGCACTTATGGATATGATCCAATGAGTGCTACCATCAAGGTCATACCTTATGGTTCACATGGATGTCATTTAGGATGTAATGGTCTTATACCATAACTCAAAATCTGATTCCTCATATTCATCTAGATAGTTGACTCATCATATGAACAACTCATCACATAGATAATTGAGGTGTATCTGTCAAGAATATAAGAATTCACAACCCTTGTGAATCTTAATGTCCTTTATTAGTGTGGGGTATTATTTTATTAAGAAGAATTCAGTTATTTGATAATCATTCTCTAACTCCTTAGAGTATGATTCCTTCTTGATTCAGACATCATCATGCCTTAATCACGAGTTCACTATGATACACTATCATAATCACTCATAAGGATCTCAAACATTTGGTTCAAGTATTTCATTCATCGATCTCATCAAGAATTAACACTTTACCAAATTTGTACTTCATCTATGATAATCTTGAACACTTCAAGATATTCATATTGGTATTTCTCTAAACACCATTTGAAGTATTAGCATTTGTTCCAATAGGTATGTAAATACATCACATGTATTATACCTAATAGGATAATCATTCTCCCACTACCATTAGTGAAGATTGATTAATCACGTCCAAGATATTCATGTCTCTTACTGGTTCTCTAACCAAAAGAGTCTAGATTTATCCATCATATGGACACTAGAAATGAATTTCTCATGATTGATGCTAATTTGATTGTTTGAGTTATCAATAACTTTAGGTATCATTTTATCTTATGCATATCATGTATCACAAGATAAACAAGGCATTGCCACAAAGATCATATCTTTAAGATCGAAACGTCAACTTTATTAATTGCCATCATTGTCATACAATATGCAATAATAAAGTGTTTCTATCTATTGGAAATATATGAAATAGCAGTTCTCAACTCTATTTCGTGCCCTTTAGGCTGAAATAAACTGAAAGATACTCCTATCTATGGAAGCAACACTTGCTCCAATGATGGGTACTTCTTTCTTGGTCCTTTCACAAAGGCCATCACTTCTTTGTGGATATTACATATCATATATGACATATCCATCTCTTGGTATCATATACCTCAGATAAAGAAGCGGTTCATTTCCTGATACCTTAGGTGGAGATCTCCATCCTCTCCTTCATCTTGTTTTGTTCTTCCAGATATAGAGGGCAATCCCTCATACACCCTTTCCCCATGTGCCTTGAGGCTGAAGACGACTTGGATTTCTGGCTAGCATCAGAACACTTCTTAGCTTTGCCCTTGTCCTTGCCCTTAAGAATTACCTTTTCTTTGATCACATCAAAGACTATGGTTTGTCTTTCTTCATCTTTGCCTCTACTATCCTCAACATGTCCAACAACTCTGTCAACGCTTGTCAAAGTTGTTCATGTTGCAGCTTATCATGAATTGTATGATTCTCACAACATTTGCAGTATCACACCAATAGCCAACTCTTGGCTCAGAGGGAATCCTTCTTAATCAAGTTTTTCCACATACCCAATCACATTGAGTGTGTGAATACCTTACAGGATCTCCTTCTGTCATGACATACTAGGACAGTGTCTTGGAGACATCATATGTCTCATGTTATCTCTGCAACTCATAGTTCAGAGAACACAACATCAAGCACTCCTCATCAATGTCTTTCTCAGTATGCTTCCATAATCATACTTTCAGCCATTGATGTGGTGGGATCGAGTTCATCTGGTTCTGGTATGACTAGGACTTGGAGCTTTCGCTCTTTGAGAACACTTCTCACCATCCTAACCAGTCGTGGAATTATTCCCATTTAATTTGTTGGTCTCAAAGACCGATCGCAAATAAAGTGATTTGTTGATTAACCATTTATATTAACAAAAAGGAAATATATGCAATTTTAGTCCAAAACTCTTTTGACTTGTTTGATTGATTTGAAAAGTTGACGATAAAATTAGGCCTTTAATTAATTATCGCTCCCACTATTTTACTTCAAATTGATAGCCCTCACCATCAATTCGGAAGATTGCAGCGTACAACCTTCTAGTGGGCAAGATCCTGAAATCCTCTAAGTCATGAGTCAGCTTTGGCTGATCGCTCACAACTTAGATCTCTCAGGTAGGCAACTTTTGCCAATTGCATCATATGCAACTCTTGTTGAATGAACATGCACAACTCCTTGCCATGAACATTCCTGGCCTCTGGGCTTAGACGCTCTAAGAATCACCAGTTATGTCTAACCCAAAAGCCGACACGGTAGAACATGCACCCTGCTTTGGCAGAACCTACATGTCTACCCTTCACACTTCCACAAGATAGACGGCGCACCACGCTTTGGCGTAACCTACACTTGGTCGATCGAGCTTTTCATGTGTGCCGCTAATGGAAGGCATGTAAGACTTAATATTTTAATGAGGGATTTGGTTTTATATACATATACATATCCAATCACCACAATATATAGTACGTATCATATACATGCCATATCCCACAGAAAACATGCACAAACGATAAAAAGCGATGATTATGTCCATCCTAATGTGATTCCTCGAGCCAAGAGGAATCACGGTCATCTAGGTCAACATCACATGCAACTTGTACAAGATGAACATCTGTGCCTTGCCATCTGAGTTGATCAACTCATCACATGAATGATCTGTACTCTCCAACCGGTCATCTGGGTGCCACCAGCCGATCGGTTGGCTCCTCCAACCGATCGGTTTGCCTGGTCATAGTGCATCTCATCATGTCCGCCACCCGCTCGTCTTGCTCCTCGAACTGGTCATCAACCGATCGGTTCACTCCTTGAACCGACCGTCTGGAATGTCAACCGATCGGTTCACGCCTTGAACCGATCATTTCAGCTGTCGTCTTGATGTCCGCCGGTCTTCGACATAATAGGAAATAAAATCTATCCTAATCTATTTATTACATTGCTTTAAAAAGGAAAACCCCGAGTTACATTCGGGGGGAGCAAAGGTAGGAAAGAATCTCGAATTATTTCGAGTTACATCGGGAATAAGAGAGGGAAGATCGGTGCGCAGACCGAGATGCAAGCAACCACACACAACCAATCACAGATAGGTGTTTATAGGCCATAATCACGCTACACACATCCACCACAAAACTCGTTTAAGGGCGACGCGTATCAAGTGCATTAATAATACATATCATATATGTAATTAGGGATTTGTGGATTTAGGATTGGACATGCATAAAGCCGATATTATTCGCATCGCATGCAATAAATAAAGGCGACAAACCAAAATCGATCATATCGATATTCCTAAAATATAGAGCAGCTAACCTCGCTCTGGTACCACTATTGGGTTTTAGGGGAGACAGAGAAGGCAGCGGAAACAAAAAATTTTCTCCCCCAACCCATACCGAGGAAACGCGTCAACGTCTATATAATAGGAAAGGATGGTTTGTGGAATCATACCTTGTCCCGAGGCTTGCTCGGCGACAATACCTCGCGCCTTGCGCGGTCCTCAACTCCGGTCTTGGACAGTGTCTGTGCAGCTCCTGGTCGCACCGGGACTGACGACTCCTCCTCCTATCGGACTGTCGGATGACAGTTGTCCTCCTGAGCGGAAGTGTCCTCCCGCCTCTGTAGTAGTCCACACGGACCACCTGGAACTCCACACTCCTTGTCCCACAAGAAAGTGGAAGGAGTCGCACCCTCCTGTTGACGTACTAGTCGCCAACATACTCTCCTGCTACCAGTTGCAACTGCAGTTGTCCTTCCCTTGCTGCACCTCCCTTTTGCGGGAAGCACTTGCTCGTGATCTCTCACGGTTACCAAAACCAGAGAGAACGACAACTTCGCAAAGCAACCGACTTGCATTGAGTTGTGCTCTGAGAAGACCCCAATACCCCTATATATATAGGTGGGTCATGGGACAGGGTTCTCTATGCCCGACAATATGGGACTAAAGTAGGAGTAGAAGGGTTCGAGATTTTCCACAAAAAGCAACCAACTCGCAACCTGAACCGATCGGTTCACAAGTGAACCGGTCGGTTGGGGACCTGAACCGGTCGGTTGGAGAACCAACCGATCGGTTGGGACCCATGAGCCGATCGGTTCACTTCTGAACCGGTCGGTTCGTGGTCCTGGTCGGTTCCCGATTGACTTTCCTTCTTTCGTTTCTAATTGGTATCGAATACCAATCCTATTCCCAATCAAATTGGGCAAGTGAAACACAAGGAAAATTCTCACCGACCTGACTTTCCCAACTTGCTCAGTTGCACCAGTTGAACTGATCGTTTCAACACTTGAACCGATCGTTTCACTCTGACCATGAGCCGATCGACTCAACACTTGAGTCGACCGGTTCAGCAACCTCAGCCGACCGGTTCATCACATGAACCAATCGGTTGGGAGTGCAGGTTGTGCAGAATCAGTAAAATGCGATTTCAATCAATCTGATACTCCAATCAATGCGTCCAACACCTTGAACCATACGATATTAAGCCATCGACTGATTGAGTGTTTAATTGAACTACTAAACTCCTTTAGTAATCAATCTAAACATTGCTTGTGGACAAAAACTCCTCTTCCAGGTTAAATCCTATGTGTGTGACCCTGCAGGTCCATTTCACGTTGGCAGTGAAAGTCCATAACACTTATGACTTCACAAGCAAAGAGCGGTGCCTAGTCACACATCATTGCTACCCAAGTGAAAGTAGAAAGTTGGAGAACAACTTTTATCCTACAATCCGTGAATGGTGTTACAACGAATGTATAATTCCTTTGTCACTGATATCCCGAATGAACTCAAGGCATGGAACAGTCATCCTGTCAACGTTCATTCACTTTCTTGATCTCAGAGCAGATTGAAGGAGATATGTATGAAATCAATATCACATACTGATTCACACATGCGTGTGCACACCTATCTCAATCCTACTCATCAAGTGGCCTTGGATATCAAACTCCCTCAGGAGGGACAAATCCCATATCTATCACTCACCCCTCAAAAGCCCCATGTGTCAAAGCCACCCAATCATCACCTTTATAACAACCCATGTTTCAGGACTGCGTTTGATGATGTCAAAGTGTGCCCAACGACATGTGTTGAGTGTAGTGATTTCAGGTCTAAGAATCACACTCACCACCATCACTGTGAGTACTGACTGCGACTACCATCTCATGGTTCCATGTGTCAAACTCACGGTGGGTCTGTCCGGTACCTTGTTCTATAACAAGTACCTATGTGTTTGGTTTGATATCTCTATATCATGACTAATGAGATTCTGTCATCAACCAACACCACAATCTAGTCTTGTGTGTCATTGCTGTCTATATACCTTCCACAATGACATCCGACTAGGGACATAACAAGAATGTACAAACTCTTAGCATCTGTATGATCTCATCGTTCAGGTCCTTAACCTGAAAGCATACGTCATTGAGTACTGTCATTCTCTAGACATTCAATATGTTCTATCACTATCTCATATGACTGAACCAGAAAGAATTGGAAGCTTGCCTTTGATGTTTATCAAACCAATCTTAATGTATCCCACCAATCATCCCATGATTGGCTCTCAGGGCATACATACCAACAACGTGGCCCTTAATCCATTCCCGATCAGTGGTGATGACATCGTTTGGCACAACACATATGTCCAGTGACACCATGAATTCCGCCACTAGCTCCTTGTATGTGGGCCAGTCACCGAAGAAAGGCTGGCCGTCGGCATGGAATTCCAACTCATCAGGCATCCTTCCCGTATGCCTTGCTTGCCCCTTGAGAATGTAGGCAAGATTGGCCTCAAACCCTAAATCACAGACCATTATCCGATCAACGTAGCGCATGGGCTCGATCTTTCATTTCATAATCTCCTCGTAGACCTTCTTGACTTCCGCGGAAGGATGAACGATCTACGGTCGCAAAATAGATGCAGTCGGTGGATGAATGAACTCTGGGATCTCCATTGGCGTCGCGCGTGAAGAAGATGCGCCGGCAGTATGCACCATTGTTGAGATAGAAGAAGAATTAGAAGATGGAGCTCGGAGAAGGTCAGAGAAGATTATCTCTGCTCGATGAAGGCTCGATGAAGGACACACGCCGTGGATGCTCATAGCCGGGCTCCGCTTGCTCTGGAAGATGCATGGCACAAGTGGAGAAGGATTGCTCTGAAGTTGTGACGTCATATGACGACAATCCATCCCTAATATAACCATGGCCGGCGCTGCTGTATGCCCATCGATACCATCGACGTGAGTCGATGGTATCGACTCCTGTAGCACAATACATCCGCCGCTGATATAGATGGTCATTGATGGCTTGATGTGGGGGCCCAGATCGATGACGTGTCGATACTATCGATAGGTGTCGATGGTATCGACACATCCCACATATCGACTCTCTCGATGCAGCGTTCTCCGTTGATCTCCTCTCGTGGATTGGTGACGTGTCGCGTCGATAGTATCGACTTATGGTTAGGGCAACAGCCTCGCGAGGCCCGGCCGCCGCCTTCTGCCTGTAACTGGGTCGATACCATCGACAGGCCTGTCGATGGTATCGACTTCACTAAGACAATTTTCTTTTGAATATCTCTAGAGATCTCGATAGTATCGATGCCCGTGTCGATACTATAGACCTCATTTTGGCGATCAACCTGTTGGTGTGTCGATACCATCGATAAGGCCGTCGATAGTATTGACGCAGTGCAATTCTTGCAGCCGCCAACCTATACCCATCTCGTTACTATCGACACCAAGGTCGATGGTATCGACTCTGCCTCAGTCCTACACATTAAGAAAATGATCACGGTATCATTTTTACACTAAAAAAAAGTCAAATCAAACCAAAGTACAAAATGTGAAAGAAACTAACTACGCTACCGATGGCTGGGTTGCCTCCCAAAAAGTGCCCTCGTTTAACATCTTAGGCTAGACAACATGAAGCTCATCATGCATCTGGAAGTGCAATGAGTTTGACCTCGTTCACTTTCCTTGTGTAATCTTCACCAAAGTACAATTTCAATCGTTGTCCATTGACCAGGAATGTTGTCTCGCCATCACGCACCATGATTGCGCCATGTAGCCTGACCTCCTCTACGGTGAACGGTCCACTCCATCGGGATTTTAATTTCCCGTGATGCATCTTCAACCTGCAGTTGAACAAAAGTACATGATATCCTTTCTTGAAGACTCACATCTGAATATGGCGATCATGAATCATTTTTGTTCACTCCTTGTAGATCCGCGAGCTTTCATATGCATTCATCCGCAGCTCGTCAAGTTCATTGAGTTCAAGTAACCTTTTCTTTCCCGCTTCATCATAGCTCAAATTCAGCTTCCTCAGCGCCCATTGCACTTTATGCTCCAATTCCACCGGCAAATGGCAGGCCCGACCATAAGCCAACCTAAAAGGCGTAGTGCCTATAGGTGTCTTGAACGCCGTCCTGTACGCCGACAAAGCATCCGGTAGCAGGGTGCTCTGATTCTTTCTCGTGGAAGCCACAGTGCGCTCCAAGATCTTCTTAATCTCCCGATTGGAGACCTCTACTTTCCCCTATGTTTGCGGGTGGTACGGGGTACCAATACTATGCTTTACCCCATACTTTCTCAACAGTGCCGCAAACTTCTAATTCCCGAAATGCATACCTCCATCACTAATGATCATTCTTGGTACACCAAACCTACAGAAAATGTATTCTTTGACAAACATGCACACTACATTAGCATCATTAGTCCTTGTGGGTATTGCCTCTACCCACTTAGACACATAATGAATAGCTAAAAGAATGTACAAGTTAGAATTTGAGGACACAAAGGGTCCCATAAAATCAATACCCCACAATTCGAACACCTCAACCTCTTAAAATACATTGAGGGGCATCTCCAGTCTTTTTGAAATGTTACCTGCCCTTTGGCAGGAATCACATTGCCGCACAAAATCATAGGCATCTTTGAACAAAGTAGGCCAATACAGGCCACTTTCAAGTACTTTGGCGGTAGTTTGAGAACTTGCATGGTGGCCACCTGTCGGTAGTGTATGGCAATGACAAAGAACACTTTCGTATTCCACCTTCGGTACACACCTGTGTAAGACACCATCCCTACACTGCTTCAATAGAATAGGGTCATCCCAGAAATAATAATGCAAAGAATGGAAAAATTTCTTCTTCTCTTGGTATGTCCAATCATCTGGGATAATTTTGCAAGCGAGATATTTGACAATGTAAGAAAACCAAGGATCTTTTGATTTCATAGATAAAAGTTGTTCATCAGGAAATGTCTCGGTAATGGGTATATGTAAATCCTTCTCATCCACCCTTTCCAACCTAGACAAATGGTCCGCGACCAAATTTTCAATGCCCGCCTTATCTTTGATTTCAATATCAAATTCTTGTAAGAGTAAGATCCACCCAATCAATCTAGGTTTGGCATCCTTTTTCTCCATCAAGTACTTAATGGCGGCGTGGTCCGTCCATACCACGACTTTTGATCCAACAAGATATTGCCAAAATTTTTCAAAAGCAAAAACAACGGCGATAAGTTCTTTTTCAGTTGTCGTGTAATTCAGTTGTGCGTCATTTAAGGTTTTGGATGCATAGAAAATCACAGCGGGTTTATTGTACACACGTTGTCCCAAAACAGCCCCAACTGCGAAATCAGATGCATCACACATTAATTCAAACGGCTTAGTCCAGTCCGGTGTTTGCACAACCGGTGCAGAAATTAGTTTTTCTTTAAGCACGTTGAACGCATGTAAACACTTGTCATTAAAATAAAAAACAACATCATTTTCCAACAACTTAGATAATGGTTTGGCGATTTTAGAGAAATCTTTTATAAAGCGGCGATAAAAACTGGCGTGACCTAGAAAACTCCGAACCCCTTTAACCGAATTCGGTGGGGGAAATTTGGAAATAACTTCGATCTTAACCGGGTCTACCTCCAGCCCTTTGCTAGACACTTTATGTCCAAGCACAATCCCTTCGCTTACCATCATGTGACATTTCTCCCAATTGAGGACCAAATGTGTGTCCTCACAATGTTGCAAAAACTTGTCCAAATTATATAAACACTCGTCAAAGGATGCACCATAGACAGAGAAATCATCCATAAAAACCTCCAAACATCATTCAACCATATCAGAAAAAATGGCAAGAATGCAACGCTGAAAGGTTGCCGGTGCGTTACACAACACAAATGGCATACGACGGTACACAAATGTTCCATAAGGACAAGTGAAGGTGGACTTCTCTTGGTCCTTAGGATCAATTAAAATCTGATTGTACCCCGAATAACCATCAAGAAAACAAAAATGCGATCGGTCGGCTAAATGCTCTAAAATATGATCAATGAATGGAAGAGGGAAATGATCCTTAAGCGTAGCAACATTCAATCGACGGTAGTCTATACATACACGCCACCCGGTTACCAAGCGGGTCGTGACAGGTTCATTTAATAGATTATGTGTAACAGTAGTTCCCCCCTTTTTAGGGACTACCTGTGTAGGACTCACCCATGTCGAGTCAGATATAGCATAGATGATACCTGCAGAAAGGAGCTTGATCACCTCCTTCTTGACTACCTCCATCATGCTAGGATTTATTCGACGCTATGGCTGAATCACCGACTTGGCTCCTTCTTCAAGTCGAATCTTGTGTGCTGGAACAATGTAGGGGAGATCCCCTTGATGTCTGCAACCGACCACCCGAATGCACCTCGGTGGTTCTTCAACACAATCAGTAGTTGATCTTCCTCCTCGACACTCAGATATGCCGAAATAATCACATGCAACTTCTCATCCTCAACTAGAAATGCATACTTCAAGTGCGGTGGCAGTGGCTTCAATTCCAAATATGGCGGGCTGATTAAGGATGACTGAAGCGGTGGTGGGAGTTCGCCAAGGTCTTCATAGTACCTAGCATAAAAGCATGGAAGCACATGAAGCATCTTGGCGCACTCTTGCAATGACTTGCTTCTCATCCAATCATGTGTTATATTGACCAAGAAGGCTTCAAGTGGTAATTCTGGATATGCGTTGAAAACAGAACTCGTTATGGCCTCATCTTCAGTAGAGGGGGGAATGTCCTCCTCTTCATCATTAGGAAAACCCACAGCTTTGCTAAGGGACACAACCTTGGTCTGCTCCATGATGTCTACAGCCAATGTTCATTTCTCCACCTTAGTCATTACATGAGCCATATCTAAGAATGGCTTCCCTAGACAGAGTGAGATATTTTGATCAAAATGCTTCGCCATGCGGCATTGCTCCTTAGCCTTAGATGACGTGGTGTTGGAAGGCATGACCATCTCAAATCGATCATCAGCGATACTCAAGGTCAAACGACCTCTCCCCATCTCAAGTATCATGTCAACTGTAGCTAGGAAGGGTCGTCCAAGTAGTAACTCATTGCCCTATTCATCTTGCATCTCCATTACAACAAAGTCTGCTGGAAATACAAACTGATCTACTTTCACCAACACATCTTCACAAATACCATAAGGCTTCATCACGGAATTATCCACCAGTTGTATTGTCATATTGCTCGGCCTTGATTCTTTTAATCCCAATTTCTTGAATGTAGAAAGAGGCATCAAGTTTATGCTTGTCCCAGAATCACACAGTGCTTCGCCAAATTTCACCTTACCAATGTAACATGAAATATTGAAGCAGGATGGATCCTGCCTCTTAGGTGGCAATGTGCCCATGATGAAGGCACTCATCTGCTCCTTAAGAACTACAACATCCATGTCAGGGATCTTCCTCTTCTTAGTAATGATGTCTTTAAAAAACTTGTCGTAAGAGGGAATTTGCTCTATTGCCTCTATTAATGGGATGTTGACTGAGAGATTTCAGAAATTGTCCAAAAACTTCTTGAACTGGGCGTCCACCTTCTTTGCTTTCACACTATTCAGATATGGAACCGGGACAGCCTGTGCCCTTTGATGCGGCACATATGGTGTCCTTTTCTGTGTCTCCTCCTCAACAACAACATGATCTGCAGTTACATCCTCTGCTATTTCATCAACCGGCTCTGTGACTGAAATTGGCACTTCCTTAGTGGCCTCACCTTCGGTTTCTGATTGGGGTTTGCTTGGTTCATTGCCCTTGAGGTTTAAAAGCTTCTTGCCACTCCTTAGAAAGATTGCCTTAGCCTGTTGGTTTCCTCATGGGATGTTTGTGTTACCTGGAAAACCTTGTTGCGTGTGCTTCTTCAGATTGGCTATTTTAGCTACCATTTGTGCCATCGACATCTCTATTATCCTCATCTGAGCCCCATGGATCTGCAATGTCTGTCCAAACTGATTCATAAATTCCCCCTGTTGCTTGATCTGCTGACCAAAGGTGTTCATAAGTTCTTGGTTCTGCTTTATCACTTGGTTGAGCAACTCCATGCTCTTATCCTCCGCCACCGGCTAGGGTTTTGCATCGGGGTCCTGCAAAAAGTTATTCGAATCCTTCCATGAGAATTTCTTGTCCTTTCCCCATGAGTAATCGTTATTTCTGTAACCCTACTGCTGGCACATGAATTTGACTTGAGCTTCATCCTCGAATTCAATATCTTCTTTTGCAAGAAGTTTCTTTGCTAGAAGGTCCATCTTCTCATTCAGCTCTTTGATGGCCTTCGAATCCCCCGCAACTCAAACGTGCTCTACGGCATCCCTGTCACCCCAGGATTGCTTCTTGGTCATGTTTTTTAGAATTTCCCAACACCTCGTGTCTGTGTTGTTCAAAAAGAATCCTGAGCCTACGGGATCTAAGTTACTTCTATCATGCTCAGAGAGAGCAAAATAGAAGATCTTGATATGCATCTCCTTGTCAAGCCCGTGATGCGAGTACCTCCTAAGCATGATCTGAAACCTTTCCCAGGTCTCAGAGTAGGTCTCTCCTACCTTCTGGGTGAAATTGTGGATTTTCCTGATCATGTCATTAGTCTTCTCAGGCGGGAAGAACCTTTCAAAGAATACCTCCACCATGTGGTTCCATGATTCAGCATATTCATCGTTAAGATTGTGCAACCATTCTCGTGCATTTCCTGCCAGAGAACTCGGGAACAGCTTTAGGTAGAGCGTCTCCTGTGGAAATCTGTCAATTTTAATCATGTCACAATTCTCCACGAATTGGCTTATATGAGTGACTGGGTCTTCGTTCTTTAACCCATGGAATGCATTTGACTTGACTAAGTTGATTAATGCAGGATCAATCTTATAAGTCAAAATGTTGATCGCCTGCTTCTTTATTGGCCCCTTCGACGTAGATGAAGAAGAAGCCTTGATCTTCTCCCATATCGTCTGTTCCTCTGCCATTTCTACTTGTTCGGATTCGGAATCTGTTTCTTCCAAGTAGTCTTGATTGTAATCCTCCTCGTCGTAAGGTCCCGGCTGTGGAACCTCTGGTGCCTGATGTGTTTATTTGGTGCTACACGTCTGCACCAAGCATAGTACCTGCAAAAAATGAAAACTCCAGTTCAGTACTGTGCCAAACGATTACAAAAATTGGAAAGATAGACTATGCATTTTAGAAATGATTTCAAAATAATAAAAATAAAAAGGTGGCCTAGAATGGCCGCTTGCAGCACTCGTAGTACCGACAATTGTCGTGTCCCCGACAACGGCGCCAAAAAATCGACACGATTTTTCCGTGCGTAGAACGCAAGTGTACGCGTCAATGTAGTAAAGGCCTTTGTGAGGCCCGAGTCGAACTCAGGGACACTGAACTATCGGTAGACTACTACTCACTGTTCGCGATCAGCTAAGCCGGTTAAAATGGTTTGATAGTTTTTTTAAAAATTAAAAGAAAAGAAAATAAAATAAAACAATCGATTAAAGGTTGAATTTAATCAATTCAGGTGAAGATCTTTAGGATTGCGATTTCACCGCGGGTTTTCATTGTATGAATTTTTATATAATAATTCATGTTCATCTCTCAACTCCAGGTAGTGGCCTGTAGTCAGAATTTCCCACTATCGTGGTACAATTCACTACCTATGTCTAGGTCGGTTCCATCGTCATAGTAACCTATACCCTAAACTAGGTGCATTAAAAACGACCTCTGGGTTTCCACCATTAATCTGACATCACCTTGTTCAAGGGATTTGTTAATTAATGTGATATTCATCTCTTTTCAACCGTTAATTCTTCTTTCAAAGTAATTAAGGGCATTAGATTATTATTATGGTGATCAAGCATAACAATATAATTGAGAAAATGAATTCATACCACAGATTTAAGAGATTAATGATGAATTACTATGATAAAATTGTAATACAATGCTTCCCCAGGCTACTCCCGATCCTAAAGATAAAGGGGATTAGCCCCACATATTCATCTCAGAGCAAAACATGGTAGAGAAAAAGGGAACCGTAGAGAAAAACGTGAATAAGCTATAAAACCCCTGAATGGAGAAGATCCAAGCGTTCCCTGTCGTAGAATGTGTGATCTCCGGCCTTTCGGCGGTGGAAAACGTCTTCTTCGGTGTCCGAAACGGCTGGGGCGTGCTTCTGGGCTCCATTCTTCTCTCCACACCTTCTCGGGATGTGTGCAGCGGCTAATGACGTGATAGATTGTTCTTGGCCGCCGTCATTAGGTATAATCCCCGAATTAGGTCGCAAAACTATCACATCCATCAGATTTAGATCGATCTGAAACAAACTTGTATCTGACGGCGTCGATACCATCGACGCGAGTCGATGGTATCAACCTTGCACGATATCGACTGGTCTTCTTTTCTTTTCTTTGTCGCGACTGATGCTGACTCAATACCATCGACGAGGGTCGATGGTATTGACACCCTAAGGCATCGATTTTTGTCCTTTTCCGTCGCTGCAGCTCCACTTGTCAATTGTATCGACTCTCTTCTCGCCAGCAACCTGATGGTAAGTCGCTGCCATCGACTTCTCCGTCGATAGTATCGACTCTGTGCTACTCCTCACGACTGGCAACCTGTGGTCTTGTCGATGGTATCGACCACTGTCGATGGTATCGACAACAGTAGATATTCATTTTTCCTAAAATTGCAACACAAAACCACATAAGCCGAAATAAAACATATTATCGTAGTCATTTATACTCAAAATACTAAAATACGGGAGATTTGACACTGAGAAAGACATAGACTGAAGTAAATGAATTATGCAATATTAACCACCAAAATGACCAATAAATGCATAAAACACAAGTAAAACATGTCTATAAATGCGACTCAAAATCATCGCATCATGAAGTCATAAGTGTTATGGACTTTCACTGCCAACGTGAACTGGACCTGAAGGGTCACACACATAGGATTTTACCTGGAAGAGGAGTTTTGTCCACAAACAATGTTTAGATTGATTACTAAAGGAGTTTAGTAGTTCAATTAAACACTCAATTAATTGATAGCTCAATATCATAATGTTCAAGGAGTTGGACACATTGATTGGAGTATCAGATTGATTGAAACTGCAATTGACTGTTTTTGCACAATCTGCACTCCCAACCGATCGACTCATGTGATGAACCGATCGGCTCAGGTGGTGAGTCGATCTACTCATGGACAGGGTGAAATGATTATTTCAAGTGTTGAAATGATCGGTTCAACTGATGCAACCGAGCAAGTTGGGAAAGTAGGATTGGTGAGAAATTTCTTTTCGTTTCACTTGCCCAATTTGATTGGAACAAGGATTGGTATTTGATAACAATTAGAAACAAAAGAACAAAAGTCAATCGGGAACTGACCAGGACCATGAACCGACCGGTTCAGAAGTGAACCGACCATTTCTTGGGTCCCAACTGATCGGTTGAGGTGTCAAATGACCGACTCAGGTCCCCAACCGACCGTTTCAGAAATGAAACGATCGGTTCAGGTTGCGCAGTTGGTTGTTTTTGTGGAAAATCTCAAACCCTTCTACTCCTGATTTAGTCCCGCATTTCCCGGGATAGAGAACCCTGTCCCATGACCCACCTATATATAGGGGTATTGGGGGCTTCTCAAAGAACAACTCAGTGCAACCGGTTGCTCTGTATAGTTGTCGTTCTCTCGGGTTTTGGTAACCGAGAGAGCCCGAGCAAGTGCTACCTGATAAGGGAGGCACAATAAGGGAAAGAAAATTGCAGAAAGTGACTGGTGGCAGGAGAGTGTGTCAGTGACTAGTATGCTGACAGAAGGGTGCGACTCCTTCCAATTCCTTGTGAGACAAGGAGATTGGAGTTCCAGGTAGTCCGTGTGGACTACTTCAGAGGCGGGAGATTTCTGCCTCTCAGAGGACAACTGTCAATCCCGACAGTCCCGGTGAGACCAGGAGTCGTCAGTCCCGGTGCGAACAGGAGTTGCACAAACACCGTCCAAGACCGGAGGTGAAGACCGCACAAGCAGTGAGGTATTTTCGCCGAGCAAGCCTCGGGACAAGGTATGATTCCAAAAACCATCCTTTCCTATTGTATAGACGTTGACGCGTTTCCTTGTTCTGGGTTTGGGGAGAAGAAAATTTTTGTTTCCGCTTCCTTCTCTGCCTCTCCTAAAATCCATGAGTGGTATCAGAGCCACGTCAACTGCTCTATACTTTAGGATTATTGATATGATCAATTTTTGTTTGTTGCCTTTATTTATTGCATACGATGCGAATAAAATTGGCTTTATGCATGTCCAATCCTATATCCACAAATTATGTATTATGAATGCACTTGATACGCGTCACCCTTAAACGAGTTTTATAGTGGATGTATAGCGTGGTTATGGCTAATAAACCCTATCTATGTATGGTTGTGGTTGTTTGCATCTCGGTCTGTGCACCGATCTTCCTTCTCCTATTCCTGATGTAACTCGAAATAATTCGAGATTTCTTTCCTACCTTTTCTCCTCTCGAATGTAACTCGAGGTTTCTCTTTTTACAATGTAAAATAGGATAGAATTTTATTTCATGTTATGTCAAAGAACGGAGGACATCCTGACGACAGCTGAGACGATCGGTTCAAGGCGTGAACCGATCGGTTGACGTTCTAGACGATCGGTTCAAGGAGTGAGCTGATCGATTCATGACCGGTTCGAGGAGCGAGATGAGCGGGTGGCGGCCATGATGAGATGTACGACGACCAGGCGAACCGATCGGTTGGAGGAGCCAACCGATCGGCTGGTGGCACCCAGCCGATCGGCCTGATGGCGAGCCGACCAGTCATGTGATGCGTTGATCAAACCCAGAAAGGCAAGGCACAGAGTTCATCTTGTACAGGTTGCATGTGATGTAGACCTAGATGACCATCATTCCTCTTGGCTTGAGGAATCACATTAGGATGGCCATAATCATCGCTTTTAACATTTCACATGTTTTCTGTGGGATATAGCATGTATATGATACATACTATGTATTGTGGTGATTGGATATGTATATGTATATAAAAACCAAATCCCTCATTAAATATTAAGTTTTAGATGCCTTCCAAATGCGACACACGTGAAAAGCTTGATCAACCAAGTGTGGGCACGCCCAAGATGTGGTGCACCGTCTATCTCATGGAAGCGTGAAGGATGGATATGTGGGTCTGCCCAAGCAGGGTGCATATTAATCGTGTTGGCTTTGGGTCAGACTTAACAAGGTGACCTAGATAGGATCTAGCACCTTGAGGCATGATGATGATCATGGCAAGGAGTTTCATATGACATCTTATCAAGAGTTGCATATGATGCAATTGGCAAGAGTTGCCTACCTGAGAGATCTAAGTTGTGGGTGACAGTCCTAGCTGGTCCATGACTTAAAGGATTTCAGGATCTTGCCCACTAGAAGGTTGTACGCTACAATCTTCCCAATTGATGGTGAGGGCTATCAATTTGAACTAAAATAGTGGGAGTGATAATTAATTAAAGGCCTAATTATATCGTCAACTTTTCAAATAAATCAAATAAGTCAAAAATGAGTTTTTGGACTAAAATTGCAGATTTCCTTTTGTAGTACAAATGACAACAAACAACAATCACTTTTCTTTGTGATGGGTCCTTGAAAAGGATAGACTAAATGGGACAAACTTCCACGACTGGTATAGGACATTGAGAATTGTTCTCACTCAAGAGTGAAAGCTTTATGTCCTGGATGCCCCAATTCCAGAGGAACCTGCTCCTAATGCACCAAAGACAGAAAGGGATGCTTACAAGAAGCATTCTATTGATGCCATTGATGCAAAGTGCTTGATGTTGTGCTCTATGAACCACGAGTAGCAGAGACAACATGAGAACATGGGTGTCATTGAGATGATTCAACATCTCAGGAACATGTATGAAGATTAAGCACGACAAGAGTGATACGATGTCTTAAGGGCACTGTTCAAGTGCGTCATGATAGAAGGAGATCCAGTTGGTCCTCACATACTCAAGATGATTGGGTATGTGGAGTACCTGACAAGACTGGGATTTCCACTGAACCAAGAGTTGGCTACTGACGTGATACTGCAATCGTTGCCAGAATCCTACAGTCAGTTTGTGATGAACTACAACATGAACAACTTTGACAGGCCATTGTCAGAGTTTTTGGGCATGTTGAGGACAGCCGAGACACATATGAAGAAGGACAAGCCTAAGTCTGTAATGGTGATTGCAAGCAAGAAAGGCAAGTCCAAGCGCAAGGGCAAGGGCAAAGCTAAGAAAGGTTATGATGCTAGACAGGAGCCCAAGTCGTCTTCAGCTCTCAAGGCCAAAGGAGGCGTGACCAAGAAAGGCAATTGCCACCATTGTCAAAAGCCAGGACATTGGAAAAGGAATTGTCCTCTCTATCTGGAAGAACAAAAGAAGAAGGAGGCGACAGACGTCTCTACTTAAAGGTGTCATGAAAGTAAACTTGTAACACTTTTGAGGTATATGATACCAAGATGTAAAGTGTAAAGCACTCAATAAATGGGGCAAGTGTTTCCGCCATAGATAGGAGTACTTTATTTTATTTTCATCCTAAAAGGCATGTAATACAGTTATGAACTAGTATTTCATATTTTCCAATAGATAGAAACACTTTATTTTTGCATATTGTATGACAATGATGGCAATCAATAAAGAGATGTTTCAATTTATAAAGATATGATCTTTGTGGCAATGCCTTATTTATCTTGTGGTATTTGCTATGAATAAGATAAAATGATACCTAAAAGTTATAGATAACTCAAACAATCAAATTAGCATCAATCATGAGAAATTCATTTCTAGTTTCCATGTGATGGATAAATCTAGACTCTTTTGGTTAGAGAACCAGTAAGAGACATGAATATATTGGACATGATTAATCAATCTTCACTAATGGTAGTGGGAGAATGATTATCCTATTAGGGATGATACATGTGATGTATTTACATACCTATTGGAACAAATGCTAATACTTCAAATGGTGTTTAGAGAAATACCAATATGAATATCTTGAAGTGTTCAAGATTATCATAGATGAAGTGCAAATTTGGTAAAGTGTTAATTCTTGATGAGATCAATGAATGAAATACTTGGACCAAATGTTTGAGATCCTTATGAGTGATTATTATAGTATGTCATAGTGAACTCATGATTAAGGCATGGTGATGTCTAAATCAAGAAGGAATCATACTCTAAGGAGTTAGAGAATGATTATCAAATAATTGAATTATTCTTAATAAAAGAATACCCACACTAATAAAGGACATTAAGAATCACAAGGAGTTGTAATTTCTTATATCCTTGATGGATACACCTCGTTTATCATGTGATGAGTTGTTCATGTGATGAGTCAACTATCTAGATGAATATGAGGAACCAAATTTTGAGTTATGGTTTATGACCATTACATCCTAAATGACTTCCATGTGAACCACAAGGTATGACCTTGATGTTAGCACCCATTGGATGAAATCCATAAGTGAAAATGAATCTTAAGTGTTAAGACACATGGATAACATTTTGAGAAGGATGATGCTTGTTGATTGCAACTTAATGACAAAGACATTTGGCATATGGATACTAAAACCGCATTCCTATGAGGAATAAAACAAGGATGTGTACGTGACACAACCTATAAGGTTTATGAATCCACTAATGCAAATGAAGTCTATAAGTTATAATGGACTAATTAATGTGATTGATTGAGTACAAGAAACTCAGAATTAGATCTTTACTTTGATGATATAGTCAAAGGGTTTGACTGATATGTCAAAAATAAAGAAGGGATCTGTGATTTAGTGGGAGCGTGTTCATATTCCACATGTTCATGTGAAATGGAAATGTTCTAGAATGGAAATCCAAAAGTGGAAATTATCTTTAAGGAAGATAGAGATGTTTCCTATGTGATAGGAATAGAGATCTATAGAGATAGTTCTCGAAAACCTCTTGACCTAAAAAGAGAAAGCATACATTGGCAATCTGTACTGAAGGGTTCAGTATGCACAGATTAAGTGGGAGAAAACTTGTCCATGCTATATGGAGTTAGTATCCCAAGGCCAAGTGTCTAATTTTTATTAATAATGGGAACACTAAGAATAGATATGGATCTATCATGTATGTAATCATCCCATTATCTTGCATGTATCGACATGGCAAGAACAAAATGCATTCATCATCTTGTATGTAGGACATGGCAATATGATGTGCTCATCCTGATAACTCGTATGTGAGACATGACGAGTGGATGTCTGTCTACTTCCAGTAAGGGTTACTGGAAAACCATGAGAACTTGATAAGTACTTGAGAAGTACTAGTTCTATGGAGATAAGGAATAGTTCAATGTAAAGAGTTACATTGATGCAAACTTCCGAAAGGACAGAAAATTAATCGCAAAATATATATAGGATATATAAAAGTGAAAGTTTGTTGATAATTGGAAGTGTTCCAATAAAACCATTTAAAAGGAAATGCCGAGTATCTATGTGTTAGAGAACAGCAGTGGATACTATATGGATCTGGAAGTTCATGAGATGAACTTATTGATATTCCACTCATTGATGACAAGTATGGAATCCTTGATCATGTAATGTGGCTAAAGGTTAGGAAAGGAATACTAGATCACATATTGCAACAAATCCATCTCATACGTGTGACGTACAGTGAAGAGATGAGAGACATGCAGTTAAAAAAAACTGACCTCGGCAAGGTGTTGCCATTACTCACTATGTTTGCACTAGTGCACAGTAACATGTGGGACATGTTTGAAGATCACTATGAATACGATTCAAGGGTGATTGGCTCGCAGTGCAAGTGGGATTCTGTTGGTATGTATGCCCTGAGAGCCAATCATGGGATGATTGGTGGGATACATTAAGATTTATTTGATAAACATCAAAGGCAAGCTTCCAATTCCTTCTAGTTCAGTCAAATGAGATAGTGATAGAACATATTGAATGTCTAGAGAATGACAGTATTCAATGACGTATGCCTTCAGGTTGAGGACCTGAACGATGAGATCATACGGATGCTAAGAGTTTGTACATTCTTGTTATGTCCCTAGTCGGATGTCATTGTGGAAGGTAGATAGACAACAACGACACACAAGACTAGATTGTGGTGTTGGTTGATGACATAATCTCATTAGTCATGATATAGAGATATCAAACCAAACACATAGGTACTTGTTAGAGAACAAGTGTACCGGACATACCCACTGTGAGTTTGACACATGGAACCACGACATGGTAGTCACAGTCAGTACTCACAGTGATGGTGGTGAGTGTGATTCTTTGACCGGAAATCACTGCACTCAACACATGTCGTTGGGCACACTTTGACATCATCAAACGCAGTCCTGAAACATGGGTTGTTATAAAGGTGATGACTGGGTGACTTTGACACATGGGGCTTTTGAGGGGTGAGTGATAGATATGGGATTTGTCCCTCCTGAGGGAGTTTGATATCCATGGCCACTTGATGAGTAGGATTGAGAAAGGCGTGCATGCATGGGTGAATCCGTATGTGATATTGTTGTCATAAATTTCTCTTCCAATCTACTCTGAGATCAAGAAAGTGAATGAACGTTGACAATATGACTGTTCCATGCCTCGAGTTCATTTGGGATATCAGTGACAAAGGAATTATACATTCACTGTAACACCATTCATGGATTGTAGGATTGAAAGTTGTTCTCCAACTTTCTATTTCACTTGGGTAGCACTGATGTGTGACTAGGCACCGCTCTTTGCTTGTGAAGTCATAAGTGTTATGGACTTTCACTGCCAACGTGAAATGGACTTGCAAGGTCACACACATAGGATTTAACCTGGAAGAGGAGTTTTGTCCACAAAAAAATGTTTAGATTGATTACTAAAGGAGTTTAGTAGTTCAATTAAACACTCAATTAATTGATAGCTCAATGTCATAATGTTCAAGGTGTTGGACACATTTATTGGAGTATCAGATTGATTGAAACTGCAATTGATTGTTTCTACACAATCTGCACTCCCAACCTATCGACTCATGTGATGAACCGATCGGCTCAGCTTGGTGAACCGATTGGCTCAGGTGGTGAGTCGATCGGCTCATGGACAGGGTGAAACGATTGTTTGAAGAGTTGAAACGATCGGTTCAACTGATGCAACTGAGCAAGTTGGGAAAGTAGGATTGGTGAGAAATTTCTTTTCGTTTCACTTGCCCAATTTGATTGGAACAAGGATTGGTATCTGATACCAATTAGAAATAAAAGAAGAAAAGTCAACCGAGAACTGACCAAGATCACGAACCGATTGGTTCAGAAGGGAACTGACCGTTTCATGGGTCCCAACTGATCGGTTGAGGTGTCAACTGACCAGCTCAGGTCCCCAACCGACCGTTTCAGAAATGAAATGATCGGTTTAGGTTGCACAATCGGTTGTTTTTGTGGAAAATATCGAACCCTTCTACTCCTGCTTTAGTCCCGCATTGCCCGGGATAAAGAACCCTGTCCCATGGCACTCCTATATATATAGGGGTATTGGGGGCTTTTAAAAGAACAACTCAGTGCAACTAGTTGCTCTGTAAAGTTGTCATTCTCTCTGGTTTTGGTAACTGAGATAGCCCGAGCAAGTGCTACCCGATAAGGGAGGCACAACAAGGGAAAGACAACTGCAGAAAGCGACTGGTGGTAGGAGAGTGTGTTAGTGACTAGTACGCTGACAAGAGGGTGTGACTCCTTCCAATTCCTTGCGAGACAAGGAGATTGGAGTTCCAGGTGGTCTGTGTGGACTACTTCAGAGGCGGGGGATTTCTGTCGCATGGAGGACAACTATAAATCCTGACAATCCCGACGAGACTAGGAGTCATCAGTCCCGGTGCAACCAGGAGCAGCACAGACACCGTCCAAGACCGGACGTGAAGACCGTGCAAGCCACGAGGTATTGTCACCGAGCAAGCCTCAGGACAAGGTATGATTCCACAAACCATCCTTTCCTATTGTTTAGACGTTAACATGTTTCCTCGTTCTGGGTTTGGGGAGGAGAAAGTTTTTGTTTCTGCTGCCTTCTCTACCTCCCCTAAAACCCATCAACTTGGATCTCTAATCTTCTATTCACATATGAATTCTACTCTAACTAATCCTCATTGTATTTTAATTCATGTACTTCACAATATGACAATTTACTGTTTGTCCTTTTGGCTTTATACCTAAAATGCTAACAAACAAAACGTCGGTCAACATAAAGCTGGTATGTGGGGGAAACAAAAATCATGCAATTATTTATAACAATGTATTGCATCCAATTTCCATTTAACAAACAATTTTACATTTTAAATATAACTACGCGATCCATGCATTCCCTACCCTCTGCGCTGTCCCTACAGTGGACCTGGACGCTACTTTCCTTATAATAGATCCCCATTAAACCCCTCATGGTCCCATCTATGGGTGAACCAATTTCAAGGGTTGAGTGACATGGCACTACCCGTAAGTAGCCCACTCCTTAACTCATGGCAGACTAAAGGGTCTCATGGCACTATATTTGGTAGCCTAGTTTCTAATCCACGATAACCTATACCTTACTCTAGGTCACCCCTTTTAGCCTTTATAAGCCACAGAGGTGGATTCGGATCTAAGCCAGTTATATATATATTCATAGTGATAATCATAGTCACTTTATAGTTGCATGAAATAAAAGGCATCCAACAGTTATTTTCAAGCAATCGATAGAATCATTCGGGAATTGCCGTGAAACTAAAGCGATTATTCATAGACGTAACCACATACCTATTCAGTAGATTTCTCAAGCTAATATCAATTCCAACTAAGAAAGCAATCCAAGCAAGTAATTCAATTACATCATCAAGAATCTTGAAAAACACATGTACTCTATTTACTACACACTTTATCAAGATTCTTTCTATTCAACTTGAAATTGCTTCCTAAGGTTTTCGTATCCATTTTAGGGTTTTTCTTTTCAATTAGGGTTTCACTTCATCTTTTATTATTCTAAACCCTAATTTTATACCATTACTCATAAACCCTAATGATCTCATCTATTCTTAAATATTAAGGTTATCTTAACAACATATAACCCTATATTTGGATGCAAGGCACCATTAACCATTAATTAAGTTCATTAAGCCTCTTTTACATTAAAGCTATTATTTTTATCCTTTTAATATGTGACAAGATCATTATACACATTTATCATCAATTCAAAGTTCATTATAGTCTAATCACATATGAACTCGATTTGCCATAATTCTACCTTTTATTCATGAGAAAACCCTAATTACTACATTTAGGGTATTTATCTAGAATTAAGGAATTTTGTACTCAAATAACTTAGAACCATCATTTAACAACGTATTTTCACATCTTTCAAATTATATATGATCTTATCCTCTTTTTTCCTAAATTAGGGTTTCTAAATGTTTAATCATTCTCATATGGGGTAAAAACCCTAAATCATGCAATTTTACATCTAAAACAGGTTTGAATCTAACATTATCATTCAACAGGTTATTAATACTTCAATTAACCCATTAAGCATACTAGATTCAACCTTTAATCACAACTAGGGTTTTTGACTTAACTTTAATGCACTTTTCATCAACTTATTATACTTTTGTAATTAGGAACGGAATCAATCATTAATATAATTTTTATTGGATTCCTCTCGCTCTCCTGATCAAAATTCATATATTACTTGTCCTAATCGGAGATACCAATATTTAATTATGAATTTTGTAACTTGCAACTTTGTTGACTTGGAAACATAACACAAAGTCGATACTGCCCCCACGTAAGGGAAAGGTGATTTAACCCACAGAGGGGTAAATGCATCCAATGCTCAAGCCTCTTCTTCCTCCTCGCAACGACAGCTTACTGCTAGCCTAAAGACCGAGGGTGGGGCTCCTCCTCTCCCTTCCTGACCTCATCGGCCATCAGGGATGGCTCACCCACCTCAATCATGCTTTCACGCACATGAGGGAGCCGCTGGATCATGGCCATGATGGCCGAGAGTGAGCTCAGCAAATCTGTGATCAAGGCAGACCTACAGCCAACTTGCAGCTGTTGCTGGAGTGCTGGAGCACGGTGATGATGGCCGCATCTTTCTCTGGGGACGTGGGGACGTCCAGAATCCATCAAGATCGTTTAACAGCTTCTCATTGTACCCGGGTCACGCTTCTCTTCTTGGTTAGGGTTTGGATGAAAACTTGGAAGAAGAAGAAGGTAGAAGAACGTGGGGTTCTCTCTTCCCTTTGAACCAAGGCTCTACCCCTTATATAGGGGTGGGAAACAAAGTCATGGGTTGTCTATTCACGAATCAAAGAGTCCCTTTTCAAATAGGAAACCAATTCCTTCAAAGAGAAGTAATATTATCTCTCTTCTTTATCCTTTGGATATTCTCTATTATTTGGATATATAGGAATTTGAAAATCTTTGCCATTACTCTCTTTATGTTTGCTTTTTAACCCATGTGCATGGATTTCTATTTTCTTTTAGTAGAAAATATTTCCTTTCTAACAATACCACATAATTCGATAATTATGCATTACATTATCCTCTTATTTTGTAATTTTGGTATTTTCTCTTTCTTTCCACTTTATTGGGACTCCTTGGATCCCAAGATACTCTATTATTTCGAAATCCTTTTTATTGGATACTCATTATCCTTATAGATGCATCTAAATGCATTATTTTACATTATCTTGTTTATTCTCTTTAAAATATCTCTTTTTGAGGATTTTTATTTATTTCTCTTTTATTTTCCTCATTGGTATTCCTTTTAATATTAGGAATCCTTTGGATACGAAACTCCACCAAGGATAACCCAATTATACCTCTTTCCACTTATTTCCAATATTTTATCATTATTTTTGATTTCTTTCTTAATAAAGAAATACTTAATTGTTCTTTTTTTTTCTTATTGTACTCTCTATGCAACTTTGGACTCATTGGAACCCAAGGAACCCAAGAGGCACGAAATCCCTCTTTGGATTTGCCTTCTAGAGGTTTCCACATTTTTCTTTTCTCAAATATTCAATTATTCATTTACTAACTGAATTTTCTTGTTATTTGGGCCCAATAGCCAATAAAGCCCACAACACAATCATCAAGGCTATTATAAACGAAATCCATTTATCCCAAACAAATCATATCTTTATTTGTTCACAAATCGTTAATATGAGAAATTACATTTCTCGACAAATGAACCTAAAAATTGGGGTTGTAACATCCTTCCCCTCTTATAGGATTTTTGTCCTCAAAATTCTATCAAGCAAATAAACAATTCAGGATAAGACTTTTTCATGTCCATCAATGGCCCCTATGTGGCTTTACTGTACTCATGGCGTTACCAAAGAACCTTTATCATCACATATTCTTTTCTCTGAGTTCTTTCATCCTGGCGTCTATAAATTGCACAGATGACTCAGGCCATTTCAACCTCCCTTGGGGCTCAATAGGTTCATTGCTCAACACATGGTCAGGGTACCTCACATAGTGCTCTAAATTGGACACATGGAACTCATCACACATTACTTTGTCCTGAGGGGTAAGGTCAAACTTAACCTTCTCCACCAAACCATGTCAAAAGAACCCATGCATCAGGGACTCAACTCTCTTAGCTATAACTTAGAGGGGTTAGATTTTCATGTCACATATTCTCCCATAGTGAACTGCATGTCAGTCTACTTTGCATATGCTCACTACTTTCGTCGTCTCTTGGCTCCTTTCAGCCATTGTATGATCAAAGCGACTTCATCTACACAAATTGTGGTCCTTTTCTAACCATCACGTGGTCCTTTCACCAACATCACCTTACTGAAGTGGGGACCGACACAACCTCCCCTACAGAGCTTCTTTAAATCCCGATACTGGCTATGGTGGTCATCATCACATCTTTCATAGGACAAGAACTATCTCTAGCTATCACCCTGAATGAGCACATAGGCTCTCATCAGACCCTTTAGTCTGGATCATACTAACCACTGGTTAGGGGTGATAAACTTTACTAACATCGAGTTCTTCATGTACCTACTCCCACCTTTTGGAAGGGAATCTTTAGGTCAAACTCAAGAACCTTGGAACTCACATCATGGTGTAGTTGAACCATCTCTCTCATGGGTAGTTCAACTAGATCTGTCGCTTGACAGAACTCTTTCTTTCTCATGTCATCTGGATAAGACGAACTACCATACCCCATATTGCATCTTGACCTTCCTTGGTCTAAGGGAGACTTACAACATCCATAGTAATGAACTCCTTTTCTCTTTTGGGGACTCTTTATCCTTTATATCAATGCACTGGGTCACCGATGTTCATCCTTCACCCTTGGCTTGCATGGCCAATGCAACATGAAACTTTACATCAAGCAGACAAAGTGCTACTATCACTTATTATCTTTGTAGTATCACAATGTATGGTGATCTTCAATCATGATTTCCTGTATGTCATGATTCCTCAAGATCGATTCCTTAGAAACCCTAAACTACTCTATTCGGGGTTTCATCACCTTCCTTTCCAAAGAAGTGCATCCGAGGTTCTACAACCATCCTTTCATTACATCAAGGCCTAGGCTGGCTAACCAAACAACCATTAACTTGTTCAACAGATCTCATTACATCTGAGTATTAGCCAAACATATCTTCTTTCTCGATCTCAGGGTTAGCCTAACCACCTCTTTTAGCTTTTAGCCAAACTAGTCAGACATATCTCAACCAGAGCATCCATTACCACTTCACATCCTTAGGCATTAGGTAATGTTGATGACTTACACCTTCATGTATTCCACTTATTATCTCATCTCAGCTCTAAGTCTATCTTCATCGAGAAAACTCTGAGCTCATCCTCTTGGTTTTTGAACTCAACCTTGTATAACTCATAGCTCATGATAAAAACATCCTCATTAGAGGAATACCTTATTCCTTTTAGTGTTTGCAAACCATTAATGTATCATTCACTCTACTAGGATACGTTATCAGCTATGTCCTCATACCTCGTAGCAACGTCCCAACTCACATCATCTTTATCCTTGGTGTATGGCATGCGTACTGTCCTATCTCTTGCTCCCATAACAAGAGGAAATAAGCATTTGGCAGTAGTCCAAATACAGAGTTCTTCATGTTCCAAGAGCAGAGATGATACATCCCACCTTGCCAGTACACCTTTAAATCTAAGTTGAAACATGACACATATGTTTCTACATCACAATCACCTTGATATCAGAATCACTTCCATGGAAAATTGGTCTTGAACCTACTTGGGTCCACACACAATCCTTGGTCATCTCCTATAGGTCTATAGGGTGCCGACACTTTTGGAGTTATCCCTTTTCCCTCATGCATCCATAGAGTGCACTACTCATCTGCCCTTTGGGTCCCATGAGTTCATGAAGGTGATCAATCTCCTAACCCATGGCCCTCAGACAATGATAGTTGTTACCTCCTGACCCTATGGTCATGTGCAACTAGGGAATTAGGCAACTCCTACTTCCATTGGTCTTATCCTTACCTGACCCTATGATAGACTTAGGATTCTAACATAGTACATGTTCAACTTAGAACCTTACCCAAGTCTTCATCATCTCTCTCTGCATTCATGGGCTGACTTCCATCCTTTCATAAGGGTCATGGTGACCTGCCTACCTTGGTCAAGCCCCTTACCGGTTACCTCCATGGTAACACATCCACATGCACTTAGAAATGGATATCTATGGGTCTATAGGTTCACCTCTTACCATGTACTTTTCACTTAGCTTCTCAAGATCCTATGAGACCTCTTTAGGTTTTCACAAAAACTGGTGTACCCCCTTCAAAAGGGTCCCTCTCCCAGGATGGGAGGAAACTATATCTTACAAGGTCAAAATCGCCCTTAGGGGTAGGGTTTACATCCATATGCTTAACCCTAGTAATCTATTAAAGCACAAGCAGACCACTAAACCAGGCTAGGTCACTCAACATTAGATCAGGATCAGACCTTCCCTTATCATCAACTTAGCTGTGAGGGGTTCATCAAACATATCTTAAACTTAAGGGGCTTCCTTTTCCTCTAGATGAAGAGTACCAGGCTAGAACTATAGAAATTCAAAACTCATCATGAGAATCAGGTACATCACTTCCCCTCTTAGGCCTAAGAACCCTGGGTTTCCTTTTCTGATGTCCACCTGCCTACTCAACTTTTTAACCACTAGCCAAGCATGTATAGGGTATGACATGCACTTCCTATCATCCTTCTACTCGAGAAACACTTCAGAGTTGAGTCCTCCTCAAGGACAACCAACAAGGTACAAGGCCTTTCAACATGTTACTAAACCTCTACATGGTTTAAGGAACTCTTCTTCTCATCTATACCATAGGTATAGAGGTATTAGCAGACTCATCCTATCTCTATGGTTTAGTTCTTCTAAGGCCCCCAAGATATCATCAGTTTCTAAGGATCATGCATGAGGCAACTACAAATGTCCACTTAGGTCGCATCATCCTCATCTCCCCACTTTTCCTCATATCTCAGAGTCTAGGCTTCCAACCTTCTTGCTTGGTTCCTGCTCTCTCTAGAGCTAACTCCTCATTCAACCTTACTATGAGAGGCTCTCTCTCCAAGAGGGATCAAGCTCACAAGCATACCTCTACATGGGTGAAGCCTAGGCTTGAACTCATGTTTGCTCAAGATTATCCATAACTCTATATCTCATAAGCTATCCTTCATACTCTCCTGGCTAGGGTTTCAACCTATTTCTCGCACTACTGATACATTCTGGGTGCGTACTATGCCATGATCATATAAGCTCATAGGGTTTCCGTAGGTTCTTCTATAACCTCCTCAATGAAGGAGCTATCCTTCACTCTAACATGCACTACCCTTCCCAGGGTTGGGTCGCCAGAGGTACTAGGTCATCCAACCTCTCATGGATCATATGTCATCCAAGGTATGTCCATCCAAACACCTAGTCTAAACTCATCATACCATCTCTCTCTCTAACCTTCACTTAGGGTTAGGGTTAACATCATCCTCAGAGGATGTGCCTGGTCTCTACTTGTAATGGAGATCTCTATCTCCATGACTAACTCTCTTTATTTATCCTCCTTACAAGAAGGTCTAGCCTCAGGTCTCTTCTGAGGGCATGACAACTTGTGTCATATGACCTAAGCATGTATCCATTCTTTAGTTTATGCTTACTCTATTAAGCTTAAGTCCATGCCATCTTATTTACATGCTTTTCATTAATTTGGTGGAGGATTTCTTAGACCCTATCAACCTTACACGTACCTCAAAAGGGTGAGGAATAGAGAGAAAAACCCTAATACTTAAGGTCCTTAACATATTTTGAGTTTAGAAGGGATGAACAAGATGAGATAGTCCTAAAGGTATCTTATTTCGAATCATACCCTAAGACTTTGGCCAGGCAGTCACACGAATCCGGGAGTCCTCGTATTCTGACTAGTGGTGCAGAGGAAAATATTTCCAGCCCCCGATCGTGATCCTTTTCTAGACACCTCCATCTTTCAGATAATCCTCTAATAACTCCCTTGAGTTCTATGGAGTTTGTAAAATTTAATGATTATTCATGGTTAAGTGAGGAACCTACACTCTGATACCAAATGTTATGACCCCACCTCCCGATAACCCCCAATTAAGGGAGACTGAGAGGTCGAATCCGCACACATAATTTCCGGATCAAAGATTCAACATTTAACCAAGAACAATTATTAAATTTTAACATACTAAATTAGAAAGCTGTAAGAAAATAAAGTTTTGCATACCTTTTGGAAGCTTGGATCTCTAGTCTTCTATTCACATATGAATTCTACTCTAACTAATCCTCCTTGTATTTTAATTCATGTACTTCACAATATGACGATTTACTGTTTGTCCTTTTGTCTTTATACCTAAAACGTCGACAAACAAAATGTCGGTCAGCATAAAGCTGGTATGTGGGGGAAACAAAAATCATGCAATTATTTATAACAATGTATTGCTGCCAATTTCCATTTAACAAACAATTTTACATTTTAAATATAACTGTGCGATCCATGCATTCCCTACCCTCTGCGTTGTCCCTGCAGTGGACCTGAACACTACTTTCCTTATAGTAGATCCCCATTAAACCCCTCATGGTCCCACCTATGGGTGAACAAGTTTCTAGGGTTGAGCCACATGGCACTACCCGTAAGTAGCCCACTCCTTATCTAATGGCAGGATAAAGGGTCTCATGGCACTACACTTGGTAGCCCAGTTTCTAACCCACGATAACCTAGACCTTACTCTAAGTTACCCATTTTTAGCCTTTACAAGCCACAGAGGTGGATTCAGATCTAAGCCAGTTATATATATATTCATAGTGATAATCATAGTCACTTTATAGTTGCATGAAATAAAAGGCATCCAACAGTTATTTTCAAGCAACCGATAGAATCGTTCAGGAATCTTCGTGAAACTAAAGTGATTATTCATAGACGTAACCACATACCTATTCAGTAGATTTCTCAAGCTAATATCAATTCCAACCAAGAAAGCAATCCAAGCAAGTAATTCAACCACATCATCAAGAATCCTGAAAAACACATGTACTCTATTTACTACACACTTTATCAAGATTCTTTCTATTCAACTTGAAATTTCTTCCTAAGGTTTCCGTATCCATTTTAGGGTTTCCTTTGCAATTAGGGGTTCACTTCATCTTTTATTATTCTAAACCCTAATTTTATACCATTACTCGTAAACCCTAATTATCTCATCTATTCTTTAATATTAAGGTTATCTTAACAACATATAACCCTATTTTTGGATCCAAGGCACCATTAACCATTAATTAAGTTCATTAATCATCTTTTACATTAAAGCTATGATTTTTATCCTTTTAATCCATGACAAGATCATTATACGCATTTATCATCAATTCAAAGTTTATTATAGTCTAATCACATATGAACTCGATTTGCCATAATTCTACCTTTTATTCATGAGAAAACCCTAATTTCTATATTTAGGGTATTTATCTAGAATTAAGGACTTTTGTACTCAAATAACTTAGAACCATAATTTAACAACATATTTTCACATCTTTCAAATTATATATGATCTTATCCTCTTTTTCCCTAAATTAGGGTTTCTAAATGTTTAATCATTCTCATGTGGGGTAAAAACCCTAAATCATGCAATTTTACATCCAAAAGAGGTTTGAATCTAACATTATCATTCAATAGGTTATTAATACTTCAATTAACCCATTAAGCATACTAGATTCAACCTTTAATCACAACTAGGGTTTTTCACTTAACTTTAATGCACTTTTCATCAACTTATTGTACTCTTGTAATTAGGAAGCGAATCAATATTTAATATCATTTTTATTGGATTCCTCTCGCTCTCCTGATCAAAATTCATATATTACTTGTCCTAATCGGAGTTAACAATATTTAATTACGAATTTTATAACTTGTATACCTCTTGGCCAATGGAAGAGTGCCACGTGTCTCCATCCATGCAACGTTGTTGACTTGGAAACATAACGCAAAGTCAATACTGCCCCCATGTAAGTGAAAGGCGATTTAACCCGCAGAGGGGTAAATGCATCCAAAACCCGGGCCAATTCTTCCTCCTCACAACGACAGCTTACTGCTGCCCTAACGACCAAGGGTGGGGCTCCTCTCTCCCTTCCTGACCTCGTCTGCCATCAAAGATGGCTCTCCCACCTCTGTCATGCTTACACGCATGTGAGGGAGCCGCAGGATCATGGCCATGATGGCTGAGAGTGAGCTTAGCAGATCTGTGATCAAGGCAGACCTGCAGCCAACTTGCGGCTATTGCTGGAGTGCCGGAGCACAGGGATGATGGCCGCATCTTTCTTCGGGGACGTGGGGACGTCCAGAATCCATCAAGATTGTTTAACGACTTCTCATTGTACTCGGGTCGTGCTTCCGTTCTTGGTTAGGGTTTGGATGAAAACTTGGAAGAAGAAGAAGGTAGAAGAACGTGGGGTTCTCTCTTCCCTTTGAACCAAGGCTCTACGCCTTATATAGGGGTGGGAAACAAAGTCATGAGTTGGCTATTTAGGAATCAAAGAGTCCCTTTTCAAAAAGGAAACCAATTCCTTCGAAGAGAAGTAATATTCTCTCTCTTCTTTATCCTTTGGGTATTCTCTATTATTTGGATATATAGGAATTCGAAAATCCTTGCCATTACTCTCTTTATGTTTGCTTTTTAAACCATGGGCATGAATTTCTATTTTCTTTTAGTAGAAAATATTTCCTTTTTAACAATACCACATAATTCATTAATTATGCATTACATTATCCTCTTATTTTGTAATTTTGGTATTTTATCTTTCTTGCCTCTTTGTTAGGACTCCTTGGATCCCAAGAAACTCTATTATTTCGAAATCCTTTTTATTGGATACTCATTATCCTTCTAGATGCATCTAAATGCATTATTTCACATTATCTTGTTTATTCTCATTAAAATATCTCTTTTTGAGGATTTTTCTTTATTTCTCTTTTATTTTCCTCATTGGTATTCCTTTTAACATTAGGATCCTTTGGATATGAAATTCCACCAAGGATAACCCAATTATACCTCTTTCCACTTATTTCCAATATAAAATAAATACTTAATTGTTCTTTTCTTGTCTTATTGTACTCTCTATGCAACTTTGGACTCTTTGGAACCCAAGGAACCCAAGAGGCACGAAATCCCTCTTTGTATTTGCCTTCTAGAGGTTTACACATTTTTCTTTTCTCTTTTTTTTTGATCAGTAAGCATGCTTCACTATATTCAGAAATCGAAAACCATTATGTACAGGTGGGTTTCTATGAATGAAAAATAGAAAACTATCTGTGCATATTCTGTCTATGCTATGCAGCTTAGATCTGTATAGGCTTTCTTAAAAATCTGTCTTGGAGTGATAAAATCTTCCTCAAAGATGGCCGATTTGTGAGCATTCCATGTTGCGAACATTTTTCTTTTCTCAAATATTCAAATATTCATTTAGTAATTGAATTTTCTTGTTATTTGGGCCCAATAGCCAATAAAGCCCACAACACAATCATCAAGGCTATTGTAAATGAAATCCATTTATCCCAAACAAATCATGTCTTTATTTGTTCACAAATTGTTAATATGAGAAATTACATTTCTCGACAAATGAACCCAAAAATTGGGGTTGTAACACTTGTAATTGGTGATTTCAACACAATATGGCTACAAGGGAAAAAAAGAGGCAAGCGACTTGCTACTACAACTGAGGTGGATGCTTTCAATCAAACCATTGATAAGGCTGGCCTATATGAGTTACCTATGGTGGGCGGCGATCTGTTCACGTGGTACAATGAAAGAGCTCCAAAATATAGGATAGCAAGCAAGCTTGATAGGGCCCTGGCGAGTGATGAGTGGCTAAAATGTTTTCCTAGTGTGCAGGTGAAGGATGGTGGGTCTGAAATTAGCAATCATTCTCCTATCTCGGTCCAGATCACAGAGAAAAAGCAGAAAAGGAAACCCTTTAGATTTCTAAACTACTGGGCGGATTGGAAAGGGTTTGAGGATGTCATTGAACAAAGTTGGGATACACAGGTGTCTGGTAATCCTATGTTCATGTTCACTAAAAAATGATGCATACCAAGATGGTACTCAAGAAATGGGCAAAAGAGGAGGTAAACATCCCAAATCTACTGAAGGAGACCAAACGGGAATGCAAGGAGATTAGAGAAAAATTGCTGATTGATCTGTTGAATCCTGACTTGATTGAGAAGGATAGGGAGTTAAAGACGATGCTTGAAGATCTAAAAAAGATAGAGGAAAAATTCTACTGGAAAAGAAGCAAAGAAAAATGGATGGAAGATGGAGATCGCAGCACAAAGCTCTACCACAAGGAAGTGAGGAGAAGAGAGGCAGGTAATATCATTTCTGAACTTATTAATGTGGATGGGGGTGGTAGTCAATAAACATGAGGATTTGGAGGAACAAGCTATTGATTTCTACACTTAGTTGTATAACAAGAATTTTCCTAATGAGATTGATGAAGATGAGGTAGTTGACTGGAGGTACAGACTCATGAGAATTCATAATAACATTCTCACAAGAAGAACTAATGGACAAGAGGTGAAAGATGTTCTCTGGAGTATTGGCAACAACAAGTCACCTGGACCAGATGGATTTAATGCTTTCTTTTTCAAGAAGATGTGGGATATTATCAAAGATTATTTACTTTCTTATGTGAACTGGTTCATGGAAGGAGGAAACATGATGAGACAGGTCAATCACTATTTTCTGGTTCTAATTCAAAAAAAAAAGTCGCTTCCTCTCTTGCTAATTTTTGCCCAATTGCTTGCTGCTCGGTTCAATATAAGATTATTGCTAAAATCTTGGCTGCCCGGTTGAAGCTGGTCCTCCCTTATCTGATCTCTGGTAATCAAGGAGCCTTTGTGATAGGGAGAAGTATCAATGATTGTGCTCTTCTGGATGGTGAGTTCCTCCTAGATTTCAATGTTATGCGAGGAAGCAGGAAGGCTTGTCTAAAACTTGATGTCTCTAAAGCCTATGACAGTGTTAGATGGGAGAAGTTATGGTGGATCATGAAACAAATGGTATTCAATTATCAGTGGATTGGCTAGATGAGATAATGTGTTAGGACAACTAGCTATTCTATTCTGGTTAATGGCACTTCTACAGGTTTATTCAGAGGAAGCAATGGTCTGTTCCAGGGTGATCCCTTGTCCCCTCTACTATTTGTGATTTTCATGGAGTACTTCATAAGGATGATGCAACAAGCTGAAAATCAAAAGGAGATTAAGCCTTACACAGTCCACAGAATGAAGGTAATGACACACTTAATTTTTGCGGATGATGTTTTGGTCTTTGTGGAAGCCAAGCAACAATCTCTGGAAAATCTCAAGGGTTTTCTGGAAAGGTTTGGGATGTAAACAGGGCTATGTATTAATGCAATAAAAACCCACATCTTCTTGTCTAAAAATTGCTACCAAATGGAAGATAGGCTCACACAGGATATGGGGGTTGAGAAAGGCGAGTTCCCAACAAAATATCTGGGATTTCCGCTAGCCGAAGGCAACCTACATGTGAAAGACTTCACTGAGTGCATTGACAAAGGAGAGGTAATGATAAATAGGTGGCCAACACAAAAGACATCAATGGTGGGGCGTAGAACACTGATAAAGGAAGCCATAGAAGGTTTTCGTATTTTTTGGGTGTAGGAAATAGAGATACCCAGATCTATTCTGGATAGGATTGAAATGAAGATGGCTAATTTTCTATGGGGTAGTGAACACCACCCAATGAGGTACTCCAGGCTGGCGCTTCCCATTAATGAAGGTGGGCTGAATTTGAAGACTTCCAAAGACATCACTAAGTGGGGTACAATGAGAAGAATTATTTCTTTTCAAGAAGGCATTTCTACATGGGGAAAATGGATGAGAGACCGATATCCTAGAGGGCTGGATTTTATACCAAAAACAAGAGAAGGATACTCAAGAACAATCAATGTTATGAGAGAAACCTAGCCACAAATCAAGCACTTGTTTATTGCTAATGGTCATGGGGGATGGCATCTCAAAGATAAGAAGATATGCATATGGGATGTGATCCGAGAAAAAGGAGCAATGGAATTAGTGGGAAAACAGATTTGGGTAGGCAGATATGTGCCTTAATGGAGCATGTGCGTCTACAAATTTCTGCATAATGTTCTTGCTACGTTTGATAGAATCAAGGGTTGGAATTATGATATTTCTACCGTTTGCTTGCTATGTGGGGATGGAGATGAAAGCCACAACCATCTAATGGGAGAGTGCACCTTTACAAAGGAAATATGGCAGTATTTATGCAATAATTTCAGATTACAAATCCAACTTGCGGCTAATCCGAAAAGAATGATTTCTAGATGCAAAGGTGATGAAAAGAATTCTCTTTTGCTTTCCGGCCTATGCTACCATGTTTGGAAAGAAAGGAACGCTAGAAGACACCAAGGAAAGTTTACAAATGCCACCAATATTGCTGTAAAAATTTGTAAAAGTGTTAGACGTAGACTACGCATTACATAGTGGTGTGAGTTGTAACTCTGTGTTGGATGCATGGCATTGGGCCTACATATAAACTCGACCTCCTATAATTTTAGGAGAGACATCGGAATATATTTACCTGATTCCGATATATATATATATATATATATATATACAAAAGTATATAAATATATAAATACACATACACACATATATATATATATATACATATATATATATAAATATATATATATATATACATACATATATACATAGAGAGAAAGAGTTTAACCATTAGCCATACGAGTATTGTATCTTATGCAACCTGTGTCCCAAAAAGTAAATATTAGGTACGAAACGTAACTGTTAGCTACAAAAATTAACAACTTGATCAAAAATAAATGGATAGATATACAATAATATTATTAAGTATACAATTTATTGTATATTAGCATTATAACTTTTTAGGTTAATAGCTACTTTTAGTACTATATAATGTGAGGCATAATAATTACTTTTTGAACTTAATAATTACTTTTTGAAATAGGAATAAATTAATCTACAATGCCTACCAAGTAGAATAATTGTCCCCTATATACATCTATGCTAAGTAGTGATACTGATTACAATTTGGGTATAATTATAACAGTTTGAATGAAATTAACAAAATTTTACATTCATGGCTATAGTTAGACAATGATTTTTTTGTTGTCATGAAAATCAGTTTACCGTTGTTGGCAATAAAAGTATTTATTCTAGTGTATTTTAATTTCCTCTTCCATATACAACTTGAGTCTTTTATTTGAAATTTAATGATTTCAGTTACAAATTGATTTCGACATGTACCAAAATTTTGTTGGTAGTGTGGGAAACAAAAGCTTGTTACACACATGGATAACATAACTATGGCTCCCCCATCACACACAATATCTCTCTTTATGTGTATATATGTGTCTATCACAAGAGAGATTCATGCTAGAAAACAATCGAGTGTACTAGAGACGTAATACACTCAAATTGTTTTCCATCATACAATATTTATTTTAAAAATACAAACTATTGATCTTATTGTATATTTAAAACATA